>OY992890.1:49788851-49904344 GCA_963921405.1 Cepaea hortensis
AAGGGGGAGGAAGGAAGAGGTAGAAGGAGGAGGAAGAAGGAGGAGGGGGAGAAGGAGGAAGAGGAAGAATGATGAGGAGGGAGGAGGATGAGGAAGAGGGAGGAGGAGGGGTGTGGAGGAAGGAGGAGGTAGAGGGAGGAGGAGGAGGGAGGAAAAGGGAGGAGGTAGGAGGAAGAGGGAGGAGGAAGAGAGGTGGAGAGAGGAGGAGGAGGGAGGAGGAGGAAGGGGAAAGAGGAGGAGAAGGGAGGAGGAGGAAGGAGGAGGGGGAGGAGGAGGATGTATTAGGAGGAGGGAGAAGGAGGATGGAGGAGGGCGGAGGAGGGAGATGGAGGAGGAGGGAGGAGGAAGAGGGAGAAGGAGGAGGAGGAGGAGGAGAACGCAGGAGGGGGAGGAGGAGGAGGAAGAGGGAGAAGGAGGAGGAGGGAGGAGGAGAACGCAGGAGGGGGAGGAGGAGGAGGAGGGAGGAGAGAGGAGGAGGAGGGAGGGGTGGAGGGAGAAGGAGGAGGGAGGAAGAGGGAGAAGTAGGAGGGAGGAGAAAGAGGGGGGGAGGAGGAATGATAGGAGGAGGAGGAGGAAGAGGGAGAAGGAGGGAGGAGAGAGAAGGAGGAGGGAGGGTAGGAGGAGGAGGGAAAAGGAAGGAGGAGGGAGGAAGAGGGAGGAGGAGGATGGAGGAGAAGAGGAGGGAGAGGGAGGAGGGGGGAGGGGAAGATGAAGATGGTAGGAGGAGGAGGGATGTGGAGGAAGGAGGAGGAGGGAGGAGGAGGAGGAATTAGGTAGAGGGAGGAGAAGGAGGGAGGAGAGAGGAGGAAGGGGAGGAGGAGGAAGAGGAGGGAGAGGTAGGAGGGGGAGGGGAAGACGAAGAGGGTAGGAATTGGAGGAAGGGAGAGGAGGAGGGAGGAGGAGGAGGGAGGAGGGGAAGAAGGGAGGAGGAAGGGAGAGGAGGCGGAAGGAGGGAGGAGGAGAGAGAATGAGGAGGGAAGGAAGGAAAGGGAGGTGGAAGAGGAGGAGGAGGGAGGAGGAGGAGGGTGGAGGAAGGAGGTAGAGGGAGGAGGAGGAGGTAGAGGGAGGAGGAGGAGGAAGGAAAGGGAGGAGGAAGAGGAGAAGGGAGGAGGAGGAGGGAGAAGGTAGAGGGAGGAGGAGGTAGTGGGAGGAGGAGGGAGGAGGAGGAGGGAGTAGGTTGGAGGAGGAAGAGGAAGAAGGAGGGAGAAGTAGGATGAGGGAGAAGGAGGCAGGAGGAGGAGGAGGGAGAGGGAGGAGGCGGAGGGAGAAGGAGGAAGGAGTAGGAGGGAGGAGGATGGAGGAGGAAGGGAGAGGAAGAGGAGGGAGGGGGAGGAGGAAAAGGAGGAGGAGGGTGGAGGGAGGAGGCAGGAGGAGGGAGGATGAGAAGAGAGGAGGAGGGAGTTCGCCATTCCGAATTCATACTCGTCTAGGTTCTGTGATTTCGGTCCTTCCATTGATTGTTCTTCCCTTCTCATGACTGTAGATAACTTCCTTACACATAAAAAGATGAATTGTTATTGGTATTGCCGTGGCATGGAGGAATATCAGCAGTAGAGTTGATCCAGAAAACCAAAGACCGAGATCTATAGAGAGCTATGAACGCCTACGCCAGCCAGCATGGCACTTGATGATGATGATTGCCGTGTGACGATTCTGTGTAGTCACGCCATTTTCTTCGCTTTTCCTAGCGTTGTGGTTCGGGGATTCTTTCATCATCATCATCATATATTTACGTAAGTATTAAGGGAGGGGGAGGAGGGAGGATGAGGAAGAAGAAAAAAAAACTATGACAGTTGGCGCGGGAATGAGTGGAAGACGTGTAGAAAATTTCATCTCAATCGGATGGACCGTTCGCGAACGCATAAAGGACATACATACAGACATACAGACGGAGATTGCCTTTTATATATAAGATATATATATATATATATATATATATATATATATATATATATATATATATATATATATATATATATATATATATAAGGCGATGTGTGTATGTATGTATGTATGTATATATGGATGTATGTGGGTCCGTTCTTTATGCGTTCGCGAACGGTCCATCCGATTTAGATGAAATTTTCTACACGTCATCTTCTCATTATAGTGCAACCAACTGTCATATATTTTTTGGTGTACTATCAGCTATTACCTTACTAACATTTAATTTTTTAATTACATGACTGAACATAAGAAAATATAAAACAAGGGACATAACTTTTAGTAGCATTGTTATATCTTACGTTAAGTCCCCTGGCTATAGATAGATAGATAGATAGATAGATAGATAGATAGATAGATAGATAGATAGATAGATAGATAGATAGATAGATAGATAGATAGATAGGTAATGCATGCATGCATGTATGTATGTATGTATGTATGTATGTACGTACCTACCTACCTACCTATCTACCTACCTACCTACCTACCTATATATATATATTAAAACAAAAATAAAACCCACACCTCCGCAGTACCCATAAGACATCCCAATGTCTAAAACACAGGAAATCAATGAATATCTAAAACAACTTGCACACACATTCTGTTAGGCATACCGGAATACGGGCGGGGGGTGTAAGTTTTCCATACTTCAACCGCAAGTGAGTCAATTATCAATTGATTCAGCGTCGAAGGATAATATGTCGCCAAATGAGACCTCCCATTTGGAAAGGACGATATAGAATCATCGTGATATTTGTTTCGTTTCGTGTATCTTCCCCTATTTCAATGCTCAGTGAACGGATAATGGTTCATTTTATTGTGTACCATGTCGGGTCCAAACCTACTTTTTGTTTGCCACTGAATCGTTAAGTTTTCAAAATTAACAGCCCGTATGAAACACGTGACGCGAATGTCCCAGTCAAAGTTATGAGCCAGATACCTTGATAATGGCAAAGCAAGTCAATAAAACTACACACATTCGATGATCTGCATACAGTCGATCAATGTTATTTTCTTATTCTACATGACAGCTAAACACACAGCGGCAACAGTAGTATTTTCACATCCAAATGACAGCCCGTTGCAGATGTTTTGCGGTATCTTAACTCTTGTCCGTCCCAGACAGTGTTAGTTTGAACTCTTCCTATGTCAAATATGTTTTCCCGATTTCCACGCCTTTATTACCCCTACCCAGTTGAACCTCAGAAAGGAAGTTATATTAGGATCCAAGGCCATGCTTTGATTAAGGGTCCAAGGCCAGATTAATATAACCTTGTGACCGAGTCAGCCACAATTCGAATATAAATTGGAAGGTGATTGTTGTCCAAAGAGGGTAATGGTGTATTGATGTAATATTTGCAACCTTGGAGGAGCGGCTGGCCAAGTGGCTAAGAATGCCGGATTCTCCGTCGGGAGGCTCGGGTTCGAATACCTCGGTGAGGTATGGAGATTTTCTGTCGAGGTTTCAAAAAGAAAACGTCCTCAACAGTTGTTACTTTATATCTTCCTGTCTAAAGAAATTATTACTTTCTTTCGATCACTTCGCATCGTCCTATCCTAAACACTTATTACTTTACATCTTCATGTTCCAAGCAATTATTAATTTATATCTTCCTGTCCCAAACATGTATTATTTTAAATATACATATTAAACATCATCATCATGTGCCATGCCGATAAGTGTGGGTGGTGGTCATGTTTCATCATCTCACACGATCACTAGAGACGCAGATCAACTCTTGTGTTCTTGTCTCGACCAAAACCCAGACCACGTGGCCAAGCCATGCAGATATTTGCTACTCTGCCTTCCACTTGTTCTTTCCCCCTCAGTCTTGTCAGTTGTAACCAAGTTCTCTATTTCGTTTCTTCTCATAGCGTGCCCAACAAAATGTGACTGTCTACGTCTAATTTCTTCTAATCACCTTACGGATTTCATTTGCTTCTTGTATGACTTGCTCACTGGGTTTTCTGTCTGTCCATTGTATTTTATTTTACATTTTAGAAACAACATGTCCTCTGCCACTGGATCTTTTTCAACTTGTCTGCTCATTGTCTACGTTTCACATCATACAATAGTACCGTTCTATGCAGCACTTCAACACTTTTTTTTTCGTTGCAACTGACATACTTTTATTGGTCAATATGTTTTCCATCTTGCTAAAGGCTTCCTTTGCCTTGGCGATCCTTGTTCTAATCTTGTTCCGAGATTGTTGTACAGATTCAGTTATTTAAGAATATACTCATTTACCCGTATATTAAACTGTGGTATTTATTTCTTCTTGGTGACGACCATAATCTTTGTTTTCTTACAATTTAATTCTAACTGAATAATATTACAAGCAGTTACATCTTCCAAACCCAAACAATTGTTACTTTACACTTCTCAATCCCAGGTGTTGTTACTTTCAATCTTCCAATTGTTATTTTCCATCTCCCAGTGACAATTAGGTACTTTAAATCCTACACCCCGAAGCAGTTGTTACGCCTAAATCTCTGATAGTTGTTACATTAAATCTTTAAACACCAAGTAGTTATTATATTAAATTGTCCAATCACACAAAGCTGCTACTTTAAATCTGCCTATTCCTCACAATCGTTACTTTCAATTTTTTCAATCCCAAGAAGTTGCTACTTTAAATATTTCTATTCCATCAGTTGCTACTTTAAATCTTGACAAAACGCCAAGAAGAACAGTTGCCCATCCTGGTCCCTGTATGCACTTAGAAAGAGAGATGCACACAAAAGTAAGCTATTAAAAAAAAAAGACTGGTTAAGGTGGTTACAAGTGAAAAATGGGCAGAGGTATGTCAAAGTAAGCACAGACAAGTCACTGAAATTGTTCTGGCGACTACATAAAAGCGTGAGTGGGGTAGTCAAGAATAAGAGCATTTCTGACTTCCAAGGTGCCAACCTCATCTGGCAGAGGACTGACGAGAACAAGGGCAAAGCCCTCTTCGAACGCTATCTAGAGCAGAGCAACCTGACAGACATGAGAGGCCGAAATCTTGCCAAGGAGGTCACTCCAGACAGGTGTAAGGCTCAGAACATTTCGGATGAAGACACAGTGACAGCGAAACAAATCAAGGCTGTGCTTCGACGATCAAAAAACAGCACTCCAGGGCCAGATGGCATAGATATGACGACATCAATAGGTGCACCGACAAAGAGCTAGAGAAACTAGCAGACGTGTACAACAACAGTATAGGGAGTGCTAGCATCAAGGAGGAGTGGTTACACAGCTATCTGATTCCCTTGCCGAAGCCTGGCAAAGACCACACACAAATTCAGGGATATCGAGTAATAACCATGCAGAATACAATAGACAAGCTGCTGGATAAGTTAATTGCCAGAAAAATATCAAGCCAGCTAGAGAAGCAAGGTGTTTTCCCACCTACCCTGGGAAGGTACCGTCCCAAAAGAGAAACCTGGACCAATGCAGCAGTTTTTGCCCATGATGTTTATGAAGGTTTCCACTCAGGCATTGAAACCTTTGCTGCAGCGATTGATCTTGAGGACGCAATCAACAGAGTACCATTGTATTTTCTTATGCTTCAGCTTCTTGAACTCAAGATAAGTCCGTTCCTCCTTAGTTGGATCGCTGCAGCCCTCTTCCAACGGAAAGTAGTTTTTAGATGAGGCAGTTGGACTTCGGAACCACTGTGGCCTACCACAGGGATCACCATTATCTCTGGTGCTGTTCAATAGATTGTTCCGAGATTGTTGTACAGATTCAGTTATTTAAGAATATACTCATTGGTGAGAATCACCAGTGAACAGATCACTGGACGTGGCAGGACATTGTCATATGCCGACGATGTTTTAGTGTATCGTCAGGGTAAGGATAGAGATCGTGTTGCTATGGAACTGCAAACCGAACTCAATCGCATAAGTACTTCGTGTACTGAAACTGGGGAAATGGTCAACCAACAAAGGCAACAGGTTCTCTTTGAATAATCATATTGTCAACACTCCAACACCAACTGTTAATCTGTGTCCAGAGACTGTGGAAAGAAGGCTGGCAATGAATTACCTGGGGATACGATTTGATCGAAGCCTTGCTTATAATGAGCACATAGACCAGGTGATAACAAAGGCCAAGCCGGGTATGGCTGCGATGCGGATGATGGCGGCAGCAAACTGTGAGCAGCGCCATCTATGCCTCCTATATGATGAGCTGGTCATGTCTGTTTTTGAGTATGCGATGGCGATCCTGACTCTCAGCCGTAAGCAGATAGAAAGGATGGAAAGGATACAAAACGAAGCTATGTGCAATATACTTGGATGTACAAGAGATACAGCATGCAGGGCGATGCGCTACCTTCTTGATTTTCTAACCATTGCAGACAGACTACAAATTTGCAGAGCACGTGCCTACCTCAGAGTTAACGCAAACAAACAACATCCACTGCATAGTGAAATTACAACCTTCGGAGCACGAGTCAAACGGCTTGACCACTTCGTCACAGAGACTCCCGATCTGAAGAGAGTGGTTGCTGTCTCTGGAGCGGTCTCGGCTGATAAAGATTAGTTTCATCTTCGTGCCAGGGCATGAGGGAGTACAATGAAATGAGCGGGCTGACAAGCTCGCAGATAAGGCTAATGTGGAGGGTGGACGCGCCATGGACCAAGCTGACATTCTGAATGCTCTACGAGACGTATGGCTTTTGCGAGAACCAAGTGATGACTGTGAATCTACAACCATGGTCAGACTGCGAGAACAGCAAATTAAAAGAGGTGTGGCCAAACAATAACACGCAGGAAGCGAAAGAAGATTAATAAACCAACACAGAACTGGTGTCGTTAGCCGATACACGCTGCGGAATTTGGTGAGGAAGGGATCCGAGCACTTATGGACTGAATGGTTCGATGTGCAATGAGGATGATCTGTCGACTAACTAACTAACTAACTAACTAACTAACTTTAAATCCTTCTATTACATCTATTGCTATTTTAAATCTTTTAATTCCAACTGTTGCTACTTTAAATCTTTCTTTTACGTCTGTTGCTACTTTAAATCTTTCTATACCAACAGTTGTTACTTTAAATCTTTCTATCCCAACTGTTTTACTTTAAATCTTTCGATTCAAGCAATTGATCCATGGAATCCTCCTATCCCAAGCAGATGTTACATTAAATCTTTCAGTAACAAACACATCAACTACGTTGATCAGCCACTCTCATCATACATCACAGGAAAAAACTCCGCCGTGGAACAAGCACGACACTAGGCTTTCGATCACCAGAAACGACACCCCATCCCAACTCCCTTCCCCTCCCCTCGCCAAATGCTTCAGCCGCTTTACTTTCCTTACACTTTCTGGGGCGGCCCTCTGGGTTATAATTCTACTGATATTTTTCTTCTCTTGTTCGTTTGCATATCCACCTTTAAGGTGTTTTGTATATAGTACTTATCCCACGTTGGCATCGCTATGCTACGTGTGTCTGCCCAGAAGCCACCCTGCCTTTTGGGGAGGCGAACATTGTGCATCTGCTAAGATTATCACCGCACCGTAGTACCTGACAGCGGGAAAGCTAGATTCTTTCCCCGGCCGTTTGTTCTCACCTCCATCTCAGTGGCTAGTGTGACTCAATAGACGTTACAGCCATGTCGCCTTCATGATACCCTCATTATTCACCGCTTAAGGGCACGCCTTCCTGCAAGCTCCCAGCGGAAGGCATCACTTCCCTTGAGCTAATTCTCTTACGAGCTTGTGCCCCTCCTGCCCTCGAGTCTGCTCCGAGGTGCGGCCCTGGCAAGACGTTTTATTCCACCACACGCGGTCGATGCCGTTGATTGGCTGCAGTGGTTCGATTTCGGACATTTCCGGCTACATTGTGGTGTATCGACCCCTCTGTAGTGCTCCAGGTTTGAATGCCGTGTTCTTACTTGGCTGGGTTGCTCCTGGGTCGGTTCGAGACAGTAACGGTTGTTTCAGTCTTACTGAGATTGCTTTCGTTTGGGTGAGAGATGTTGACTCACATTACAGGCAGAGACGTGAATACTTAACTTTACTGCTTATCTTTGTCCCGTCGTTGTTGTGCTTACTCCGTAGTAAGCACGAGGCCTATCTCTGCTGTGTCGCCCAGTCGTTTAAGTGCCCGAGTTCTTTCTTGTCCTTTCACATTTAGCTGTTTAAGCTGGACGTGGAGATTGAAACAAGGCCTTTGGCGCCCATCTCTACCTTGAAAAGCCGAATGGTATATCCACTGTGTCTCAGACTTGCTGCCATATCGCTGTACCTTATCATCTTGTAGGTGTGCTGCTCCTTGACACTTGATTCATACGGAAGAGTTAGCTCCATCAGTACCAACTGCAAAGCCGTCGGATAATACATCACAATGCCTGATCGCATCTGAAACCTCCGCATTACCACAGGATATCTGCCACAGCCTCTTAGCTCTACTGTCAGCTCCTAGCCCTCATGGATGGATGGCAAGCTTTTGAGCAGTCAATTCTACCGTTCGATTTCTGCCCAGCTTTTAGGAACCGTATCCATCCAACCCTGGCAATGGTCCCCTGTTAGTCTGGCATCTGATTACATCCACTATGGCTGCCAGCTCGGTAAGTACCATGTAATGGCGCCATGTGAATCAGCCTGGTCGAAGGGCCACCTTGTGCTGATTGACCTACAAAGATATGACTAGCACCATGTACCTAATGAGCCTCAAGACTCAGATATGTACAACAAGAATGGACTAGGTTACTGTGAGTGATGAATTTATTCTACATATCGACCAAGGTAAGCAAGCAGAGTATAATTTCACAACTCAGACCATTCTGCAGAATTTCTTTAAATTTCGAGGACTAATCTTACTTCACACTATCAAATCTAGATTGAACGACATGCAAAACCTGTGGCGGGTACCAAAAATACTGAATGACATTCTCAAAGAACAAAGAAAGGCCTCAGCTTTGACATTTCCACTGCTTCACCATCAGGAAGAAGGGAAAGAATTTCCCAACAGATTTGTGAACAAGGATGCGATGCAGATTCAGTTTGTGATTGCAATGTTAAAGGGACAATCTAAATAGTGGATGGACATGCACACTTCTTCGAAGAAGCCCAAGAAATCCAAACAAACATTTTCACACCAAACCATGAAGGCCAATGTTCTGAGACAACAAGGGAATGTTGTTGACCAGAGTTCAGGGTGCCACCCCATCAGAGGTTTATTGAGAAACACCAGGCACCCTTCCTTGAACAACAATCCCTTTCAAAATAATACCCAAAATGTGGCTGATTGGGTCACATGATTATTAACCCAAGGCTGGGATGGGCCCTAATTATAACTTCTCTTCTGAGATTGAACGGATAGTTATCCTTTACAGGATGCTGCAGTCAACCCCAGCATTTTTTGGCTGTTTGTGATTTCTTGGTAAGTTTACGTTCAGTAGTCTGCCACTGCTTTCTGAACTACCGGCAAACATACCACAGTATGAAAACAAGGTGGTCTGCTGCCAAACTGCCCCAGCTGTGTTTGGAATGTGGTATGTTGGATTACAAATTGTGTACGTAACATTTCATCACAGAGCTGAACCCAGAGAAAATACACATGACAGAATACTCATTAAAAGCATTGAGCTCCTCTACGATTATGGGAGACTTTAATGAAGGCTTTACTTGGGCAGTTTAACACATTGACTGACATTCTGGTAAATCTGTCAGTGTGTAAAAAACCACGCCAATGAGGTGCAATTGATCAAACACTTTTTATTTACAAAGGGTTAAGAATTGGACATGTAGCCCGTCTAAAATTCTGACATTCTTATTTCTTACCTTTTATCATTATTTCATTTATACATCACGTATAAGGTTAATCTTAAACAACATCAACAATAATATGTATATTATAAACACATGGTCAATGTGCAAAAATCATTGCTACATAACTACAAAGGGGCTTCAAATGAAAACCTTAATTTGTGTGTGCGTGGGGTGAATACATTCTGAAACAGTAAAGAACAAATGTATCATTTTTGGATGTAGTCACCACAGCACTCAATGCAAGCCCTCCAGTGCTGATAAATTGCTTAGATTCCTATAGAAAATAATTCTCTTGGTCACTATTTGGTGTGCATGACCCAGTTGTGAGCAGTGTGTCATAGAAGTCACACTGTTTTGAAAATTCCTACTCCATTCATACACTTGCTGGACTAACAGGCATGCATCACCATACTTGACCTTCATTCACTGATGCATTTCTATAGAATCCACTCCTTCATCGATAAAAAAAACATAACAGAATGCTGCTCTTCTGGTGATGAACTGTATGTTCGTGGACTGTGTAGGTGAACATCTAGGAAACATCCAGATAGGAAAATGACTGCTGATTCCATCAGAGATGAATTGGGTGTTTTGTGGGGGACTGGTGTGTTGACATTCTGGCGGCGGCATTATGCACAGTGTATCTGTGCGGGCTTTTGTTTGTCGAGACTCCTGTCTTTTCCACTTTTCACATTGGGCAGTGAGGAGCATTTTGTGTGATATTCACTGACACAGGAACGGAGCATAATGGGGACGACCCGTTGCTGTGAAGTTGGAACTGCGACTAACTAACTAACTAACTAGCTGCTCTTCTTTGGTGCATGTCAAAAGTACTCTTTAAACTGTTCTTATGACGTGCTTAACACTTTTAACAACAATAGTGACAGATTACAAGACAATGGCATGGCTATTGAAACTTCTATCACACTTTTAAGGTTTTCATGTGAAGCCCCTTTGTATTTCAATGGTAGAAGAGGTACAGAGAGACCAAAAGAAATGATGCCAGGTGGCCAGAGATGATGGCATAAAGGAACATCATCAATAGAATTGATCCTGAACACCCAAGGACCGAGAACTGTGGAGATGCATGAATATCTGCACCAGTTGGCAGGGCACATAATAATACTGATGTTTCCACGATGACAAACACACAGAGACTACTAAAAATGGTCATGTTATGGGTAACAGAGGAACAACCCAATAATTTGCAAGATGATTAGATTTAGACCTGGATTATTCTTATGACACAGAAACTGAATCTGATGACTATATGAGTGATGATACATGTGATGCTGTAGGGAGTCTCTGTGGCGAAGTGGTCAAGCCGTTTGACTCATGCTCCGAAGGTTGTGGGTTCGATTCCGGGCCGCACCCTTTGGTTTATGAGTTAAATGTTTCGGAGACTCCTGTGGGTCGTCGCTAAAAGCTATGGAGTTTGTGCTTTGTGTGACGCTTTCCGTGCTGCGGAAAGAGACCGAGCCATATGAGATAAAACCCGGTGCAATGAAGTCGACCCTGTTGACTTTTAAGCAACTTTTAACAATCATGCCAGTTTTAGCCCTGTCCTGGTCCTTCAGCCTACATTACAAGGGTACGGAAGGGGGATAATTCTGGGTAACTGAAAGCACATTCTGTAAAAGGTTGATCTCCTGTAAATGCTTTCACATCTACACCTATAGTAGACTCAATCAATGAGGGCACAGAATGGTAACAAGATCATTAGAATCTACTTCCAAAATTAAGGCCAATAAAATTTTAAAAAACTTTTCTTCAACAATCATTTCTGGCTCAACTTGTGTGAGCAGAAAGCTAGATGTACTGATCAAGTAAAAAGTAAACTGCCAGGCAGCGTTTGCGTTAACATTTACACAATTGTAATGTTACATGGCCAGGGTTGTGGCTTAGGGGCAGTGAAAGCATTTCATAATCCAGCATACTGGGTTCCAATTCAGATGCAGGCTTATTTGGAAACAGACTGTCTTGCGCTGATTTTTAACAATGGTTTAAGCATTGGTCGTTTAGAAAGCAATGGCAAACTATTGAACGTAAAATTGGCTAGTAAATCACAAATAGTAAAATAAAATGTTGGAGTTGATTGCGATGTCCTGTAAGAGACATGCAAGAAACATAACAATGTTATCAGAATCTATCTATTTTATTCTTGGTCTTTTGAAAAAAATAGTTTTATAGCCACTTCTTCAGCCGACACACAGCAGTAACTGAGACTTCAGGTTTGTAACATGTCTGAACAACTTGTCTTTCTACACATTCAATACAAACAGTGATACCTATATTGATAATGTCATCAGTTTTAAAACTGTCTGTTCTATTGAAACCTGCACACTTTATCATGCATTTCATCTTGCATATAATGAGTGTCTGTGCTGCGGTTTAGACAGCAAACATGCATGACACTGATAGTGGTGTGCTAGTAGAAGTATGCTGTCTATCAGCTGTCTTCTGTACTGGATAGTGGATGCTTGAGTAATGGTGACAGTCGAGTATTCAATTTTCACTTTTTGACATCTGTTTCCCATTCCTCTGTCAAGTCTTCCATCTTCTTGGAAAACACCAGCCAGGTACCTGAATGCTAGAACCTGTTTCACATTGCTGCCTTGGTAAACACACTTAATTAGTTACATTTTAGTGATGCTCCACAAAAATGTGTCTTCATAAATAACCATCTAGCTATTTCTCACAGCAACATTCTGCAACTGGACTGAGTAGAAACATGAACTCTACAATACTATGTACAACTACTCGTTGATATGTAGTGGAACACCAACACAGCACAATTCTCTGCAAACAAAAATTATTTCTTTTTCTACTCTTTTCAAGCAATGACATATCTTAGAGAACCATGAGTGAAGGAAATAACTTGTAGGGTAGGGGTGTCTTCAAACAAATTAATGTACTGATAAAGTAACAAAATAAAACAACAAGCAGCTATTATGTTAAAATGTAGAATACTGAAATGTTGCCAGAATCTGTCCATGTGATTCTGATTATGTCTGTAGTTTTATAACCATTTAGTCAATTGCAGACACAAAGCAACAGCTTGAGCCTCATGTTCATAGTGTGTGTGAACAACTTGTCTCTAGAAATTCAGTACAGAAAGTGATACCAATATGTATATTGTCATCATTTCTAACGGTCTCTGCTACTGAAACCTGTAGCTCGTTTCAAGCATTTCATCTTGCAATTTTTTGCTCTGGCAATTTAGACAGCGTACAAGTTTGGGCACTGATTGTAGTGTGCTAGCAGGAATATGCTATCTATCGTTCCCTACACCGGTAAGGTGGATTTCACTGATGACTTCTCCTTCAGAAAGCAATGTCAAACTACTGAACATAACTTGTCTAGAAAATCTATCCCATGCTTGATCTCAACATTCTTCGAAGGACATGCAACATTATTTCTGTCACTTGACTTCCGTACAGATGAATGGGTGCACCGAGTAATGGCGACTGTTGAGAAGTCAATGTTCACCGTCTTTCCATTTCTCTGTCAAGTCTTCCATCTTCTTGGAAAACACCAGCCAGACACTTGAATGCTAGAACTTGTTTCACATTGCTGCCTTGGTAAATACACAGTTACATTTTATTGATGCTCCACAAAAACCTGTCTTCATAAATAACTATTTAGTTATTTCTCACAGCAAAATTCAGCATCCGGCTTGAGTAGAAACATCAACTGTACAATACTTTGTACAAATACTCTTCTTTGATATGTAGAGGAATACCATTGCAGTAAATTTCTCTGCAACCAGACATTATTTCTTTTTCTCCTCTTTACAGGCAATGACATATCTCTGAGGAACCATGAGTGGAGGAGAGTAACCTGTAGGGTAGGAGGTGTCTTCAAACAAAACCGAGTAGTCATCCTGTGGCTGAAATGGAAAATAAGAACAGATCCTATATTTGTATCTGTGAAACATGTTTCCTGACAAAATGACTCTTACATGTCACAAACTTATCTTACAAGACTAAACAAATAATAAACAGTTATCTGTAGAAATAGAAGAGAACAGATGTTTAAATAGTTGTATGTCCTTTACAGGATGTTGCAATCAACCCCAACATTTATTGGCTGTTGGTGATTTACTTGGCAATGTTAGTTCAGTAGTTTGCCATTGCTTTCTGAACAGCCCAACTCCTACTTCCAAATTGTCCACAGCTATTTTGATCCCTCGACTCGGCGTGATGGGGAATTATGAGGTGCACATCTCACTTTCCCCTAAGCTACAGCGTAGGTTAGATAAAAGATTACAGATATTAACTTATGATTGGGGTAGAAAAGTCACCTATAGTATTGTAGTGATCCAATTAGTTCACGCGTGATCCACGTTAAACCAGAGTGGATAGGATTACTGGGTAGCATGCAGAAGTTCACAAGCCGAGCTGGTGTCTTGAGTTGCTTTGAGTCAAGAACCAACATCCCAGCACTCGAGACACAATCTCATATATGCTCCGTCCTCATCTTCAACAGCCAGCAAAGAGTCCTAATATTAATGGTACCAGTAGCAGTCTGTTTATGTGTCCATCTGGCCTTTCATCAGAGTCCTGAGTGTCGGCCAGATCCTCTGGTCACTCCCTGCAGCACCATTCTCTCCAAGCCACGATGATCTATCTGTCTACCTTCTCGTTTCCCACCACACCAGCAAGTCTTGGGGGAAAATCCAGCAGATGTTCTCTGATTCGACACCGAGTCATTGGCCAGACACCAAGACAGATGTAAGGCATCAGGCTCAATTAGGGTATTACAAGCCTGTATTAAATCATTAAATAAAGAATGGATGATTATAGTTATCAGTGGAAGAGTAGGTTAGAGCCGGCTAATGACCCAGTTAGTTCATACAGGATACACACTAAACTCGAGCAGACAGGTTCCCCCATGCAACATACGAAGCATGCATATGATCCTGCCTTATTAGTTAATATCATTTAATAATATGTTTACCATTTAGTTTGCACTTATTAGTCTGTAACATAATGAACTAAAAAAATTAACATTAATGAATAAAATTAACCATAAAGATCTTTGGTTGTAGCCAACAATCAATATATCATGAGTTTTTTTGCAACATAAAAAGTACAGACAACTAACATTAATGAATAAAATTAACATTAACGTTGTTTGGTTGTAGTTAATGTTTAACATATTATGACCTACTACCACTAATGAGTTCAGGAAAATAATAACAGTATTTGGTTCTATTAGTTACCCGGTATATGAGGAATCGCCACAGAGAAACATAACATCAATAGTATAAGATATGCAGATGATACAGTATTGAATGCAAACAATGAACAGCATCTGCAAAATTTTTTGGTTATTGTACACAGTGAACAACTATGGTTAGAATTAAACTGTAAGAAAACAGAGATAATGCGTATGTAAATATTCTTAAACAAGTGAATCAATACCACTTTCTTGGAACATCTTATGTCATAATATCTAAAGTGAGGTGCCTTGAAAAGATTCAAACAAGAATCGCTTTGACAAAGGTTGCCTTTTGCGAGATGGAAAACATACTGATCAATAAAAAGATGTCAATTGCAATGAAAAACAGGAGACAAATGAAAACCATGAAACTGATTAGAGAAATTAGATGTAGACAATCAAGGTTTTTGGGGCCCATTATAAGAAAACAAAAACACTTGAAAACTTAGTGACAACTGGCAAGAATGAGGGGAAGGCAGATATATATATATATATGGCTTGGCTATATGGCACAATGATGACAAGAAGACCTAGCTGATCCATGACTCGGATGATCATGTGAGAAAGCAAAACATAAACTCATGTTTATTGGCATGGCACATGATGATGGTATGATGACCTACTACCACTACAAAAATCAGAAAATTAGCATTAACAATATTTGGTCGTATTCATTCTCCAACATTTGATGACCTGTTACCTCTAAAGAGCTCAGAAAAATATTAACAGTACTGATTAAGTGATTTGTTCTGCCAAGCTTTTACGGGAGTTTGAATAAAAACAGAATATGATTAAGAAACTTGATAGGTGGTCAAACACCATAGATACAGGCAATTGTTATGACCAAAGTCTTTTTCAACAGAACAACAAAAATACAATTAAACATATATAAAAATTAGCAACACATATAAGTACTTTACTGAATGGATTCCAATCCAAGATTAAACTTTGTCCAGGGAAGTACTCATTTGCGTTGTTCAAATTTATATACCTTTTTATTATTCTGTTGATAAAGATTTTGGTCTTTTTTATATGCCTATATGTGTATGTAATATTAATAGTATCTGGTTGTAGTCATTATCCAACATTTGCAAACACCTTAATGAATTCAGAAAACAGGCATTAACAGTGTCTGGCTGTAGTCATTGTTCAACATATGATGACCTACCACCACTAATGAGTTCAGAAAAATAATATTAACAGTATTTGATTGTATTCTTTGTCAATATATGATTGTCAGTCTGCAGCAGTATTTTAAATATAATGTAAAACACACACCTTTTTGGGTGGCTCATCAACTAGTGCCCTGTAAAAACAGGTTGTCTGTGGGTAAAGTGCAAGCACCAACTGTGGACAGAAATACAATGATTAGAAAATATATCAAGTTTAGGTGTATGCAAGCCACCATTGATAGTCTCCGTGGTGAAGTGGTCAAGCCGTGTGATTCGGGCTCCGAAGGTTGTGGGTTCAATTCCGGGCCGCGTCCTTCAGTTTACGAATGCATTTTTTCTTAGACTCCTGGGGGTTGTCGCTAGAGCTACTAAGTTGGTGCTTTGTGCGACGCTTTCCGCGCTGCAGAAAGAGACTGAGCCATATGGGATAAATACCCGGTGCAATGAAGTCGACTTTTAAGCAACTTTTTATTAATAGTCTAAGCCTGGGGAGATGCAATGAACAAATTAAAAGTTACAACTCATAGATATTGCAGTGTCGCAAAGATCTAATTTCAAACAGATTTACAAAAACATTAAAACAAGTAAATAACACGTTTACATTTCAGAAAAAGATTAAACATCTCTCTTCTACCCTGAGGTATGGACTTGTTTTTCTCTGGCATAAATGCATACATACGGCTATGATTTTGCTAAACTAACATATGCGAATATGCCTGGGAAGAGAGGAAGAGGAAGGCCAAAGAGACGATGGGTGCAGGATGTGACGGATAATCTCCAAATAGGTGTATTGGACGCGGGACATCTTGCTTATGATCGAGAAGTTTTCTGGAAGGTTGTTAAGGGAGGGAGGTTCTGCAAAGGACACGCTACTGAATGAATGACCATATGTGAGGCTTCTAAAGAGGAAAGGAACCCTAGACATCTACCTTAGGCTTCTGCTCTATCATGGAAGGATAGAGAGCCAGGTGAGACAGTTCTTCAGGAAACAAATGAAAACTGTAAGTTGATTAGAAGAATTAGATGTAGACAGCTAACATTTTAACACACTATGAGGAGAAATAAAAACTTAGTGACAACTGGCAAAATTTATGGAAAAAGAGCAAGTTGAAGGCAGATCTGGATGGCTTTACTGCATGGCATAATCGGGAAAAGAACATAAACCTGGTCCATGACTCTGGTGATTGTGTGAGATGGCAAACCATGACTGCCCATGCATATCAGCACAGAACATGATGATGAATATATTTTAACATTAATTTTTAAAAGATGGACCATCTTGCAGTAAAGTTATCCTTCAGCCTCCTTTTTCTTTTTCACTGCATCAACCTCCAAGGTTCTTTTGTTACCTGCATAACACATTTCTTTCTCTCTATATCCCTGAGAATAAACAGTATCTTGCCCCAAAAACTCAAATACTTTGACCACATGAAGCTTCACAGTGGGTTAGGAATGACCACATAAGGTCACAGTGGGTTAGGAATGACCACATGAAGGTCACAGTGGGTTAGGAATGAACACATGAAGGTCACAGTGGGTTAGGAATGACCACATGAAGGTCACAGTGGGTTAGGAAGAACAGTAATAAAGACATAGTCCCAGGAAGATAAGTCAGGGGTTGACCAATATAACTGTGCAAACAGTACTTTAATGACACCCAGCACATACAAATACATGAAGCAGGGGAAATGGTCTAGGACTGAAAGTCTTTCTGGTGGGCTGTGATGAGAGGACGTTCTGTAAAAAAACCTTGTTGTATGATACTTCAGCAATGACAACATCCCAAAGAAAGTGACACAGACACAAAGACTTCACACGGATGGAACTCTCTGAAGTATTTCTTCTTCTTCTTCTTCTTCTTCTTCTTCTTCTTCTTCTTCTTCTTCTTCTTCTTCTGCATTAATCCGGAGTGTTTTTTCAGATGTAATTGTGGTGTGTCTTGTTAGGCACCCATGGGCCAAAACATCCAACTTTAGCATGCGTTTTTTAATCAGGTTAGCATTCCTGGGAGACTCACTGTTGTGGTGCCGTCCACATCCCAGCTGGTCAAGTTAGAATGGTCGAGGACTTCACGGTCAGCCCTCAAGGGAAGGCAGGGGCAGCCCATGGGCATTTTCCGTCATCCAAGGAGTCTTCCATAATTGCAGAGCCGACACATAGCGTTCTGGTGCTGGGCTCACCCAAGGAATCGCCACGTCCTGCACATGGCTGCTTTAATTCCTCACTTCCATGTAATGGGCGTTTTGTTCATGACGCCACTCCCCGCACAAACCAGGAATGGTCAGTCTGCAGACGACATCCACTCAGCGAGCTTTTGGTTCAGACGTATGCTGGACACTGTGCCCAGAAGACTAGAGAGTCAGAGCTGTTCTGGGCACGAGGGACATTTCACTCTGACGTTTTTGCGCTGTGCAGATTTATTTGCAACTTTTAGGCCAGCACATCCGACTTCTGCAGACATTTTTTAATCAGGTTAGCCTTCCTGGGGATTTCGAGGGACATTCTGTTGTGGTGTCGCCCACATCTCAGCTGGTTAAGGTAGAAAGGCCAAAGACATCATGGTCCACCCTCAAGGTAGGGAGGGGCAGACCATGGGCATTCCCTGCCACCCAAGGAGGCTTCCATAATTGCAGAGCCGGCACATTGCGCTCTGGTACTGGGCATGAGCCTGAGGTGGGGGGGGGGGGGGGGGGGGGGGCATGAGCCTGAGGAATTAAGACCGCCTGGCTAGCACAGTTGCCACAAACTGTGCAGGTTAGGATTTTACTTTTCACCCCCACCAGAAACAAATCCACACCTTACCAAGGATTTGAATCTGCATCTCCCGAAGGAGAATCCAGCATTCTAGCCACTCAGCCAGCCAGCCTCTCCTCTCCACTCTAACAACTTCCAAAATATAAATACTTGTATGCTAGCAGGTGTAAGAAGATGATTTTACAATAGGAGCACCTAGAACTGAAGTGTTTAAGTGTTATAAGAAATGTATCAAGAGCCACCTGATAAGGGCTTGCCTTCCTAGTGGTTAAAAAAAGTTAGTTGCATAACTTTTACAGGAGTCGCAGTCAACCCCAGCATTTTTTGCTGTTTGTGATCTCTTGGCAACTTTACGTTCAGTAGTTTGCCATTGCTTTTTGAAAAACCGGCACCCAAACCATTTCATAAAAAACCAACGCAAGGCGGTCTGCTGCCAAATCGCTCGCAGCTGTGTTTCGAACGTGGGTATGCGGGATTACAAACTTAGTGGTTAGTCCAAGCAAACTGCTACATTAGATGGGTAGCATACATTTAAAAACATGAAGGCATTAATACAAGCTGTGAGGGTACTGGTGACTAGTTTACATATAATACAAGGAAACCATGTCTCACCGTCTTCTTTGGAAACAAAGCTCCTGGATCAGTCTCTGGGTTAGCTTTCCATATAGGGAGGGGGACGACCCTACGCTTACTGATACAGTGACGCCTGCGGGAATAACATTCACTAGTTTTTCAATGCTGTTATTTTAAGTTTTCTTTGAAATACATAGAATTCATGCAAAACTTGTGTATGCTGAAATTTCTGATGCATTGGAACTACTGATTCTTTGCTTAATTTTGAAAAACAAATCATCCACAATGAAGAGAAAAATTGTTTTAAAATTGTTTTAAAAATACTGTTTTTAAAATTATGCTAAAAATACAGCTGATACCTGTCCAAGTATAGAGACAGACAGTGTATAAATATGCCGGAAAGGCTAACCTGGTCAACAAACGCCCGGATGTGCCAGCCTAAGGGCGTGGATAAAATTGGCATAAAGCAATTACGTCAGAAAAAACACTTAAGATGAACACAGAAGGAGAAGAAGAACTATGCTGTTTGCTCATTACCAAGAGAAGATCAAATGGTAATCTTTAGATTGAGAATTCAGCACTGAAGATTCAAATGTCAATTGTTCAAAGAACTATTAAAGGCAAATGAAAATAGGGGGAAACCGACTGAACACAAGAAAGCTCAATGAAGGGAAAGACACACACCTAAGCAAGTGAATGATTTGACCAGACTTTAATAAAAACAGAACACAAATACTTAGTTAGAAACCTGAAATATAATCACAGATAAGAAAAAAAAAAGGCCCTGTTAACAAGCCTTAAGTTGTTGGGCATGTAGTGCTAGACCACATTTGTGTATAGACCAGTTGGTCACCAACAACGGTGACACAATGAAAGAAGTTAAAAGATGAATATCTATTGCTCTTCAAAGACTAAAACAACTGAATAAATTGTGGAGTGGGACAGATAGAACTAAAAACATTAAATTTTTAAGAGCATGCACCTTTCCCATTGCAACACACACCTATGAGACCTTGACACTTACTAAACAAGCTGATCAGCACATAAATGCCTTTGAATATAAATGTTATAGACAAGTTTTCAAAATATCTTGGATAAAGAAAAGAACAAATGCATTCATTCTTCAAGAGCTGAATACCGAAGAAGGCTGGCTATTAAAGATGATAAAGCAAAGGAAATTGAAATATTTTGGTCACTTGAAACGTCACGAAAGTTTAGAGAGAACAATAATGGAGGGGTATAGGCCTGGGAAGAGAGTAAGAGGAAGGCCAAAGAGAAGATGGGTGCAGGATGTGGCGGATGATCTCCAGATGGGTGTATCGGATGTGGGACATCTTGCTTATGATCAAGAGGTTTTCTGAAAGGTTATGGGAGCGAGGTTCTGCAAAGGACATGCTACTGAATGAATGAATGAATGAGTTGGTACACAGTGGATGATGGACATAGTATCACACCCACCACCTTTACTTCCCTAAATATTTCCCAGTACCCATTCTAGGTTGGGTCGAGCTATGGGAGTCCATAGTATATTTGCTGGAGCATTTTGTTTCACCTTTATATTACTTGAATATTACCACTGACTATCTTCTAACCTTTAAGTTAAACCTGATAGCATGTCATGAAGAAAGATCTGAAAAATAAAAGACTACAGCATACAATAAACAAGTTTTGCATGTTGATTAAAGAAACCAGTCATTCAAATGTTTCACAATTGTAAAACATGCATACTTGCCTTTGTTCTTCATTAACTAATGTCCCTAGTGAACATGGTGCAGTCTAAGCAATTCTAACAGTATGAAGTATTCCAAAATCAACGTTAAAAAAAAAAAGATGACAAACAGATCAGCCCAATGAGAACTCAATGCTGAAGAAGATTAGTTATTATGACAAATAAAATTAAAGAAATTGAAATATTTTGGGCAAGTAAAAACAAGTCATAAATGTCTAGAAAAGTAATTGAGGGGAGGGGAGGGGGGGGAAGTTGTATTGGGAAAGCAAAGAAGGGAAAGACCAGAAGATAGATGGATTTACACACGACAGTAACAGGGGCAGGATATCTGGTTTATGATTGAGAGAAAATCAAAAGACTGAGGTAGGGGGACTAGTTCTGTGCAGGACAAGCAACTAGATGATGATAATAGTTGTAATGTTAACAAACCAAATGAAACATTATTGAAGATTCATTTCTGTGGTTGTTAGATTGCTGCATCTACAACTTTTATATGCACAGCATATACAATTATGTTTCCGACTGTTCTTTTTTTTTTTTTTTTTTTTGCGTTCGCTCTCTTTGAACGTGTGAATTAGCTTTCCCTATTAACAGTGTCCTTTGCCATCAGGCAAACCCACTCTGACTTCAGAGGTACTTGTAATTTATGTCCCCCCAAGTCAAGGACAATAGGTCAACATTTTAGTCTAAATGTCCGGTGTAGGGGTTGAACCCCTTACCTTGGCATTAGCAAACCGGATGTTTAAGAAAACACGTTCTTATCCATTCAGCCATGCTGACCTACCCTACTGTTCTTTTACAGGGTGTATTTTTAATGACTGTGCAGTGTTTGAAAATATTTATGTTCCAAGTTTTGCATTTACCTATTATATTGCATGAACTTTACTGAGGGTGAATACAAAACTTGGACCAGCAATATTTTCAAACACTGCAGTCATTAAAAATATACCCTATAATTAATCCCAGAAATCAGACCTTCTTCTTCTTGTGCTTTGTATCCCCACTGAGGCATAGCCCCTCAACCAACTCGCACCACGCTGTCCTATCTTTTCCTATCTCCTGCAGCCATCCACATTCATCCAATGTTATCCATTTCTGTCTTCAAGCCTCTTCTCCATGTGTTTGTAGGTCTCCTACTATTTCATTCACCGGTGGCTTCCAGACAAGGGAATGTCTATCCCCAAGTTTTATCAGTGTGTGCCCTATAAAGACATTTCCTCACCTCATGATTCATTGAAATTTGTTTAGTTCTCTCCATGAGCTCCACATTGGTGATTGTCATACCATTGTTATCCCAATATTCTGCACAGTTATAAAGGCTTGTAGTTTATTAGCAATTCTCCTGGTTGTTCTCCACGTTTCAGACATATATGGTAGTACTGATTTAACACTGGAGTTCAATATTCTATATTATTAAATCCAAAACCACATAAAAATACAGGGTGTATTTTTAATGACTGTGCAGTGTTTGAAAATATTGCCGGTCCAAGTTTTATATTTACCTGTTATGTTTCATGAGCTTCACAGAAGGTGAATAAAAAATTTGGACTGGCACAGTCATTAAAAATGCACCCTATAGTTAAGTAATTATTATTTCAAAACTCATGATAATACTCACTCCTTTCCCTCTTCAGCATCAACATCATCAACCTCATACTTTCCTGTATGAGGATTAAACTCCACGACCTCAGCTAAGATCCAGTTCTCTTCCTCATCCTGACCTTTCACCCTGGCAGCCACTTTGTCCTCAGCCTGTGATATGTAGTTGCTGTCAGCAGGGACAGCTCCACACAATGGAGGAGGGCTGAGGTGGAAGACAAATATTTACTGCATGAGATCTTTATGTATCAGCAAATATGGAAAATGCCCTTTTCATGACATGAGGCATAATGAGTATATGAAAATAACAAAGAATTAATATACGATTACTATTCATGCCATGAGGCGCATTGAGTATATGAAAATAACAAAGAATTAATATACGATTACTATGAATACTGTCATAGAATAGCACGCCTGTCTGCTTGCCCAATGATCTTGTGTTTAAATCCCCATCACTGCAGGGATTTATTGCTTTACTGACAGGGCTTGTAGTCTGACCCCACTTAAAAATGTACCAGGAAATGTTTGGGGAAATAAAAGGGAATGGCTTGATCTTGACCACATCACCCACCGAGCATTGATTGATCTATCAATATATGGGGACAGCATCATATACCCGAGACGCGTAAAAATTGGAAACTTGTACTTTACTTGTTATTTTTTTTAAACTTAATTTACCTATTTTTACTAATCGCTGATAGCCATAAACAATGAAATATCTCTGTTGTACAGGACATGTACTATGTAATGAATAAATAACAAGTGGAAACAGTTGATTCACGAGGACACAATATCAAGTGACAGAGTGGAAACTGCAGCTATAAATTCTTCATCAGCAGAAACAAAGACAAAGGGCCACTAACACAGCTACATAAATATCAGAAAACAAAAAAGTGAGCCCTGCTCCTGGGAATAAAATCAGCCTACATCTCTGAAACCCCAGAAGATTGGCAGATATTTCTATGTCCTATATTTATGTCATTGATTAGTGTCCTATAGTCTTTGTTTATTTTTATTTGCTGATGAAGGCTTTGTAGCTGCAGCAATCAAACTGTCATTTGTGA
Source organism: Cepaea hortensis (assembly GCA_963921405.1). Classification (NCBI taxonomy): domain Eukaryota; kingdom Metazoa; phylum Mollusca; class Gastropoda; order Stylommatophora; family Helicidae; genus Cepaea; species Cepaea hortensis. The sequence goes on from OY992890.1 coordinate 49,812,686, forward strand.
CTGCGTTCTTGTCAAACTGATCTTTTCTACTTTGTTTTCCCCCCATTTATTTATTGTGCTTGTACAGCTTGATCATACTTTAAACCATTTAAATTTTATTTGTGGTTACAACATAGGAAGCATGTAGAAGGTTGTCTGGGTGATGCCTTCTCAAACCATTTCACTCACAACCCATTTTAATGAAATTAATTTTTTCGTGATTCCCTCACTCTTTAATAAAAAGAATAGGTACTAATACTGTATAATAGTTATATTAAAAAACAAAAAAAAAGAAAATATGACTGCAGCCCCAAATATTCTTCATTCCTTTTTTGAGGGAAGCGCGTAACACCTAGTTATGCACATCAAAGATCAGCGTGTCTGATTTCAGCATGCCTTTGTGTAAGGGGTGCTTCATCTAGGCAGATTCCATCCAATGTAAAGGACTCTATGTACTCGTGGCTAGGCTTTCCTTAATAAACATTTTTTTGCCAGGGCTTGACCTTATGGCCCACTCTGCAATTTCCAACTGCTGTGGAATTTTTCACATGCACAATTTGCACACGGGACCTCCTGTTTTGGCCTTATCTGGGAAGACTGTATATCTAATCTCACTACCAAAGAGATTAGAGTGATCTCTCCCAATTTTATGCTCAGATCAGAGTGATCTCCCCCAGTTTTATGCTCAGATCAAACCTAGTACCTTCTGAGCCCAAACTGAATACCGTAACCTTTCAGCCATAGCTCGCAGGGGACAGAGAGGTGGAAGAGGGTTCTGCCTTTGAGCAGCTCTGATCTACATGCAGTGAAACAAAGAGAGGTTTCAACCCCTACACCATCCAGTTGGACTAAAATGTTGACTTCTTGTCCTTGACTTGGGGATGTAAATTACAAGTACAACTGAAGTCGGCATGGGTTCGCCTGATGGCGAGAGACATTGGTAATAGGGAAAGCTAATCTATGCAAAATTCAGTCCAATGCTACTAGAAGTTGTGTGTATGGGCTACGCACGAGTTCAAGGTGAGCGAGCGCCAACAACAAAAATACTTAAGAGGATGAAAACAGTGCTGCCTTCCTTTCCTTCCAGGAACATTTATGAGATTGGGTCAACTACAGAACAGCAGTGGTAGGAAAACTTCCAATCCATGCACGACTCAGGTGTGACCATTAAGTTGGTAGGTAAGCACACTAGCCACGACACCATTACAGCTCAAAGGTTTAAGTAATTACACATGAACCTACGTACAGTATTTATGACGAGTTGATGTGCATGAATACATCAACCAGTGAACCATTAACATATGCTGAAGGAGAATGAGTACAATCCATCTGCCCAGAGGACAATGACACTGATTTTGTTAACAAATAACAATATCTTTTTTTTTGTTGCTGCTTGCTTTGAACTCGAGTGTAGTCCATACACTTGCTACTACTTCTAGTGCACTGGACTGATATTTGCATGTGGATTAGCTTTCCCTATTACCAGTATCAGGCGAATCCACTCTGACTTCTGAGGTAAATAACAATATCAGCGACTTCTTTCCAGACCCTCTGGGCACTGGGTTGAAGTCTACTGACAATGAAATATCTAAACCTTGTGGAGGAAACACTAATAACCTAAACTTAATTCCAGTCAGCCCATATATGCTGTGCCGACACATAACCTGGTTATATCCTAATTTGCTTCACAGCAGATGTAAAATTCCAGTAGCAGCCTTGCATACCCTACCAGTTTTTTAACTTCGGGAGGAGGAAAGCTCCACAACACAGTCTCCGTAATACAGCACCTAGGTACTTGGGTAGGGAGAAAAGTCTCTAAACCAACCTCACTCTGAAAGATGCAAAACCCTTAAAGGGCTGGGACGACCTAAAAGATAATGCACAGGCTTAAGAGTTAAAACTCAAGTCTGTCAGAAGATTCACCAACCAACCAACCTCTCTCCAGGCTTGCTGACCCATAATGGCAGAGTTGTGGCATTCTGTTGAAGCTGTGACATGAGTACCCCTCTGCGCATGATCTGTTTGGGTCTCCCAGAATCTGCAACAAATTATACACATTATCTGAATTATGTCTGTCTAAAGCAAAGATATCTGTCTCTTGTGGCTGCATTATGTCTGTGTGCAGTAAATCTATAGCTACATAATTTGGCTGCATTATGTCTGTGTACAGCAAAGCTGTGATGTCTGTGTCTTTTGGCTGGCACATCTGACTTCAGCGCAGCATTCTTTGGTACAAGGTTTGTCTTTCCTCTTTGATCCCTATGCTCTCAGCCAAACTACTAGGCTGTAGCCTGTCTACAGGACCACCACCTGGTCAACTCTGGGTTTCTCAGTCTGCAGCCATCAGTCAAGCTATGAGTTACTGATTGCATTCACCTCACTTGCTATGTATTCAGTCCTGAATTAGAATACAGAAACTTATAAAAGTATATAACAATCACTATCCAGCGGCCTATCCTATGCAGAACAATTCCCATAAAACAGAATTTTGAAATTCCTCTACATCATAAGCCAGACATCCTACCTCTATGTGTAAATTATCTGTCACAACCTGAATCCATCTGCGTTATACAACAGTACAAAACAAACATAATTAAATCCAAAACATGTGCTCCGTTAATATTTAAAAAACTGAATCCAACAGAATCATAAATAAAAATACTAAACTAAAGCAAATAGCAAAATCAAGATTAACGTCAATAAGATTATAGATAAAGATCACAGAACTAGATCTGAAAGAGTTGCCAGAAGCAAAGAAGCATTACAACCCCAAGAAAAAAGTAAAAAGAAGTACAAATAAAAGCAATGTAATAAAGTCAACCTGCATTAATAATAATAATAAAGCATTTGCACCATAAACATATAAACTCTGAAACCAACCATGTTTCTGCTTTGCTGATTTTTCCTGCAGCTTCTTGATCTCTTTAATTTTATCCAATGCTGCCCGTATTACTCTATAATAAAACAAAGCAGATGTATCACAAATTGAATTTCATAGCCAAAACCAAAGTCTGAATCAGGTGTTAAGAATGGGTGCATTCGCCTGCTATGTTTCTGTTACCAACAGAGACGTTCATTTGCGTCTTACAGCATCACGACAGTGGCCATTCTTCACATTTAATTCAAACAATCTTGACCAAACACAATATTCATCTGGTTCGTCAGGCACTCTATTCTCCTGACATAATTCCTTGTGAATTTTGACTGTTGCTGAAAATGCTCTAAAAAAGACCCAGTTTGAGTCACGAGAAGATATTGTGCAGGACATGATGAAAATACTGTACATTATTTCCAGAGACCATTCCATTAATGATTCCATCAATGTCAGTACCGCATGGAAAAGTGTGGAGAGTTACAGAGAGAGAGTACCTTTAAGAGGATTATGATCTCAGAAGTCCAGGTTAGTAATTGTATTTTACTCAACTCAACTCATTTTCTCCGGCCAAAGGTTGAATACATTTTTAAACAGACGTGTATGAGTATGTATGTGCCGATTTGTATGCACGATATGCACACACACACATTTACATACACACACTATCATGATGCTATTATTTATTTATTTATCATTGATGGTGTTAGTCAGACGTGACTGAGCTACCGTACGACACTAGACGGCACTACCTGCTTTCAGTTAGCACCGATATTGAGCAACACTCACCAAACCCGACACCCCACATTATGCCAACAGCTTCGGGTGGAAGAGCACAATTGAGAGAGTAAAAGCCTTATCCTGGTAAATGGAAAGGCAGCCTGAAGACTAACTGTCCTGGCAGGGAAGACCAGGCCCTAAACCTTGGCTGGCAACTCATCTAGGATCGAGGCGAACAGTTAGAGCATTGCCTTGCTGATCCAGCGGCTTCTGTAGCTTGTCTTGTTCCAGATATATTGATGTTACTTTTCCTCTGGAGTAAACTAGGCAGGCTGAGAGAGGGATCATGCTGCAAGCGCAACACATGATCTCTACAATTGAACCCAGGCTTTGTGCTATGGAAAGCTTATTATGCCTTTTTCCATTGTTTGGAAGCACAATGACTATCATCTGTCAAGTCAGCAAGGTGCCAGTACAGTATCACAGTTGGTCCCCACTTGGAGGATTCTTTTTATGGACTGGTAATAAACAAACCCACTGGTATGGCTGTCTATGGCACTATGCAGACTGTCCTTTTTATCTTTTAAAATGTATTACCTCTGATGAGTGACTAATGGTTTAACCATGGAAAAATCTTTGTTTGTGCCAAGGCTTGTCACTGGAGGCACATAGTTTTGAAGTGATCAGCAGCAGATGGGTATATTTTGGTGAAGAATTTTGTGTGTGGGTTCTTTTACTTACCTTAAGGTGTTTTGAGTATGTGGTGATAGCTCATATTTTTATAGAAAAAAAAAATATATTAAAAAGTTAGTTACATGCCTTTTACAGGACCTTGCAATCAACCCCAGCATTTACTGTTTGTTATTTTCTAAGCAATTTTACACTCAGTAGTTTTCCACTGCTTTCTGAATGGCCAACGATCATGCCACTGTGAAAATCAATGCATTGCTAACTGTTCCCAAATCGCCCACAGTTTACTTCAAACCTCGAATGTTGGGATTGTGAAATTGTGTTCACTAACCTTAGGCAACAGAATCTGAGATCGATGGCATAATCAATATCACTCTGGTCGCCTTCACCTTGCCCCAAATTTCCTGGCACTCATGTTAGGTTGGACTGACCCGGGAGACCATGCTAATTTTTTTTTTTCATCCAACTTGATGGGGTTTCAAATACATGACCACCCGCAAATGTCCAAACCACCGCACTTTGCGGCTCACAAAGCAATATTAGAAATCTATAAAACCATTCCAATGGCTAACAACTGAATGATGACCTCCGAAATACAACAATATGTGATGTCAGAGACAAGTGCACAAATTGCTTGGCAACCTGCCCTCTCTCTTTCTTGTTCTGTCTTACACACATTAGCCATATTCTAAGAGTACTGTGCCCTTACTCTGCCTCAGCTTCAGCATCTGTTGTAGCAGCACTGTAGAGTGACTTCAATTTCTGCCGATAGTAGGGGGTCACTGCAAACAAATACAAAACATTGCATCAGAAGTGTAGGCACATTCATTTCAACTACAAACAAAACAAATATCACAACTACACTAATGTAAAATAACATGCATTAAAAGCGTGGCAGTGAACCATGGAACGTGAACAAACAAATTAAGAAGAGCTTGGAGGCATGCCATTAGAGGTGACTAAGGAGGGTTGGTTTTACTTTACTCATCCTGTAGAAAACTTAGCTGCAAAATCTAACCATCCATGCAAGTCTATGAAGGGCTTAGTATTAGCTGGTTGAGAACCTATGTTCCATTGGGAGATGTAAGACAGCAGCAGCAGCAGCAGAAGAGGAGGAGGAGGAGGAGGAGGAGGAGGAGGAGGAGGAGGAGGAGGAAGAGGAGGAGGAGGAGGAGGAGGAGAAGAAGAAGAAGAAGAAGAAGAAGAAGAAGAAGAAGAAGAAGAAGAAGAAGAAGAAGAAGAAGAAGAAGAAGAAGAAGAAGAAGAAGAAGAAGATGAGCAGCAGGATGAAGAAAAAAAAAGAAGACAAATTACATGCCTCAGCTAACAACAAATACATATATTAAAATTTTCAGAGGACAACAAAAACACATTTTTACTTAAACATATTCATTAAAATATTTCAACTGCAATGGTCATAAATAATTCTGACCTTTTCCTTCTTCTTGCATCTTCTCATGTGTCTTGCTAATGTTGGTCAAATTGTGTTCCGCTCGATCTCTTTCAACCTTTAGATAACAAAGATAACCCATCAGAACCAAGCAAGAACAATGAAAGCTCCTATATACACAGCCAAGCAGACATGTACACATCTAACATCATAATGTCATGACTTAGTAGATATGAAACCCTGTAATTTCCAAACCCCTACAGCATTATATCTAACATGGGTACCAATAAATTATCTGGGAAGTAAAGGAGGATGGAGTGATACTGATCACATCACTCATCAAATGCTGATTGGGCTGAAAAATATGAGACTAGCACCATATACTTAATGATCCTCATGGCGTGAAGGTGGGCCCTTTACTTGACTTACGGTGGGATATATTATGTGTGAACCTTTACTCTACAAACATGTTTGTATATACTTTGCCACTGTGTTCCTTATCTTCAAGTTGCTGTACTGGCACCTAGCCATCTTAACAGACGATAGTTTGTTACATTGTGCTTCAAAAAAGGCATAATAACTACAACTAATGGCGGTGGCAAATGTGACTAATCAGACCATTCGGTGGCGAATGTGACTGATCAGACCAATGTGGCCGTAAATGAGTGTCCACAATGGATGCATGTGAAGACATGGTCATTTCCACCATCACACACCATCTGATGTCTCACTCAAGAGGAAAGATAACACCAATACATCTGGAACAAGATCAGCTGCAGAAGCTGCAAGATCAGCAAAGCAATGCTTAACTGTCCATCTGTTGGAACATCCATCCTAGGCTAGTTGTCGACCAAGGCTTAGGGCCTGGTTTGCCCTGATATTTAGTCTTCAGGCTGCATTTCCAAGCACCAGGATAAGGCTTGTACCTTCCCAATTGTGGTTGGCACAATGTAGGGTGTTGGGTTTGGTGAATGCCGCCCAACATTCGGCGCTAATAGAAAGTAGGTAGTACCATCTACTGTCATATGGTAGCTCAGTCATATCTGACTAAGACCTGACTATTGAGGAAGTAATATTCAGTAAATTGCTTGGAGAACTATTGATCATATGACTAGTGTTGATACTGTATTGTTAATAGAACTATCAATCATACTACTAGTGTTGATGCTGTACTGTTAGAACTATTGGACTTCTATTGTTGATGCTGTATTGTTAGGACAACTATTGGACTACTAGTGTTGATGTTGTACTGTTAGGAGAACTATTGGACTACTAGTGTTGATGCTGTACTGTTGGGAGAACTATTGGACTACTAGTGTTGATGTTGTATTGTTAGGAGACCTATTGGACTACTAGTGTTGATGCTGTACTGTTAGGAGAACTATTGGACTACTAGTGTTGATGCTGTACTGTTGGGAGAACTATTGGACTACTAGTGTTGATGCTGTATTGTTAGGAGAACTATTGGACTACTAGTGTTAATGCTGTATTGTTAGGAAAACTATTGGACTACTAGTGTTGATGCTGTACTGTTTGGAGAACTATTGGACTACTAGTGTTGATGCTGTACTGTTTGGAGAACTATTGGACTACTAGTGTTGATGCTGTATTGTTAGGAGAACTATTGGACTACTAGTGTTGATGCTGTACTCTTAGGAGAACTATTGGACTACTAGTGTTGATGCTGTACTGTTAGGAGAACTATTGGACTACTAGTGTTGATGCTGTACTGTTGGGAGAACTATTGGACTACTAGTGTTGATGCTGTATTGTTAGAACTATTGGACTACTAGTGTTGATGCTGTACTGTTAGGAGAACTATTGGACTACTAGTGTTGATGCTGTACTGTTAGGAGGACTATTGGACTACTAGTGTTGATGCTGTACTGTAAGGAAAACTATTGGACTACTAGTGTTGATGCTGTACTGTTAGGAGAACTAGTGGACTACTAGTGTTGATGCTGTACTGTTAGAACTATTGGACTACTAGTGTTGATGCTGTACTGTTAGGAGAACTATTGGACTACTAGTGTTGATGCTGTACTGTTAGGAGAACTATTGGACTACTAGTGTTGATGCTGTACTGTTAGGAGAACTATTGGACTACTAGTGTTGATGCTGTACTGTTAGGAGAACTATTGGACTACTAGTGTTGATGCTGTACTGTTAGAACTATTGGACTACTAGTGTTGATGCTGTACTGTTAGGAGAACTATTGGACTACTAGTGTTGATGCTGTACTGTTAGGAGGACTATTGGACTACTAGTGTTGATGCTGTACTGTTAGGAGGACTATTGGACTTCTATTGTTGATGCTGTACAGTTAGGAGAACTATTGGACTACTAGTGTTGATGTTGTACTGTTAGGAGAACTATTAGATTTTTAGTGTTGATGCTGTATTGTTAGGAGAACTATGGACTTCTAGTGTTGATGCCGTACTGTTAGGAGAACTATTGGACTTCTATTGTTGATGCTGTACTGTTAGGAGAACTATTGGACTACTAGTGTTGATGCTGTACTGTTAGGAGAATTATTGGACTTCTAGTGTCGATGCTGTACTGTTAGGAGAACTATTGGACTTCTAGTGTCGATGCTGTACTGTTAGGAGAACAATTGGACTTCTATTGTTGATGCTGTATTGTTAGGAGAACTATTGGACTACTAGTGTTGATGCTGTATTGTTAGGAGAACTATTGGACATCTAGTGTTGATGCTGTACTGTTAGGAGAACTATTGGACTTCTATTGTTGATGCTGTACTGTTAGGAGAACTATTGGACTTCTAGTGTTGATGCCGTACTGTTAGGAGAACTATTGGACTTCTATTGTTGATGCTGTACTGTTAGGAGAACTATTGGACTACTAGTGTTGATGCTGTACTCTTAGGAGAACTATTGGACTACTAGTGTTGATGCTGTACTGTTAGGAGAACTATTGGACTACTAGTGTTGATGCTGTACTGTTAGGAGAACTATTGGACTACTAGTGTTGATGCTGTACTGTTAAGAGAACTATTGGACTACTAGTGTTGATGCTGTACTGTTAGGAGAACTATTGGACTTCTAGTGTTGATGATGTACTGTAAGGAAAACTATTGGACTACTAGTGTTGATGCTGTACTGTTAGGAGAACTATTGGACTACTAGTGTTGATGCTGTACTGTTATAGTGTGTTTTTTTTTGGTTGCCTCAATATAAAATTCAATATCTCAGTAACGGGCTGAGATAAAATGATGAGATTTAGTATATAACGTTATCATTATGTCCACCCAACAAAACAATTTTTGTTCTGGAGATTTTACAGCAGATTTTAAAGTTAGCTTATATACGGTATATTAATTATGACTTAAAGATTACGACCATGATTTTAACAGTTTTACAGCTTCCCCAAGATTCGACCCAAATTATTCAAAATTTTCACGTGACTTTCGTTTTCAAACAAACAGCGCGAAGATTCAGAGGCGTCTCCAAATGTGGGTTCTTTCATGAAACGTGATTATATAAATAAACTAGCTGACAAGGCCCGGTTTCTGGTGGAAATCAATCAATCAATCTATCTATCTGTCTGTCTGTCTGTCTGAATGTCTGTCTGTCTGAATGTCTGTCTGAATGTCTGTCTGTCTGAATGTCTGCCGGTCGGCTGACCCATCCACCTACCCACCGACCCACCGACCTACCGATATCTATCTATCTATCTATCTATCTATCTATTCTATCTATCTATCTATCTATCTATCTATCTATCTGCCTGCCTGCCAGCCCGACCACCCACCCACCGACAGACCGACCGACCTACCGATATCTATCTATCTATCTATCTATCTATCTATCTATCTATCTATCTATCTATCTGTCTGTCTGTCTGCCTGTCTGCCGGCCCACCCACCCACCCACCGACCGATCGACCGACGTACAGATATCTATCTATCTATCTATCTATCTATCTATCTATCTAATCTATCTAATCTATATGTCTGTCTGTCTGCCTGCCTGCCGGCGCACCCACCCACATACCGACCGACCGACCGACCGACAGATATCTATCTATCTATCTATCTATCTATCTAATATATCTATCTATCTATCTGTCTGTCTGTCTGTCTGCCTGTCTGCCTGCCGGCCCACCCACCCACCGACCAACCGACCGACGTACCGATATCTATCTAATCTATCTAATCTATCTAATCTATCTGTCTGTCTGTCTGCCTGCCGGCCCACCCACCCACATACCGACCGACAGATATCTATCTATCTATCTATCTATCTGTCTATCTGTCTATCTATCTATCTATCTATCTATCTATCTATCTAATCTATCTAATCTATATGTCTGTCTGTCTGCCTGCCTGCCGGCGCACCCACCCACATACCGACCGACCGACAGATATCTATCTATCTATCTATCTATCTAATATATCTATCTATCTGTCTGTCTGTCTGTCTGTCTGTCTGTCTGTCTGTCTGTCTGTCTGCCTGCCTGCCTGCCGGCCCACCCACCCACCGACCAACCAACCGACCGACGTACCGATATCTATCTATCTATCTCTATCTATCTATCTAATCTATCTAATCTATCTGTCTGTCTGTCTGCCTGCCTGCCTGCCGGCCCACCCACCCACATACCGACCGACCGACCGACAGATATCTATCTATCTATCTGTCTATCTGTCTATCTATCTATCTATCTATCTATCTATCTATCTATCTAATCTATATGTCTGTCTGTCTGCCTGCCTGCCGGCGCACCCACCCACATACCGACCGACCGACCGACCGACAGATATCTATCTATCTATCTATCTATCTATCTAATATATCTATCTATCTATCTGTCTGTCTGTCTGTCTGTCTGTCTGCCTGCCTGCCTGCCGGCCCACCCACCCACCGACCAACCGACCGACGTACCGATATCTATCTATCTATCTATCTATCTATCAATCAATCTATCTATATATCTATCTGTCTGTCTGTCTGTCTGTCTGTCTCTCTGCCTGCCTGCCGGCCCACCCACCCACATACCGACCGACCGACCGACAGATATCTATCTATCTATCTATCCATCTATCTATCCATCTATCTATCTATCTATCTATCTATTTATCTATCTATCTAATCTATCTGTCTGTCTGTCTGCCTGACTGCCTGCCTGCCGGCCCACCCACCCACCAACCGACCGACCTACCGATATCTATCTATCTATCTATCTAATCTAATCTAATCTATCTGTCTGTCCTATCTATCTAATCTATCTGTCTGTCCTATCTATCTAATCTATCTGTCTGTCTGTCTGCCTGCCTGCCGGCCCACCCACCCATTAACCGACCGACCTACCGATATCTATCTATCTATATATCTATCTATCTATCTATCTATCTATCTATCTATCTATCTATTTATCTATCTATCTGCCTGCCTGCCGGCCCGACCACCCACCCACCGACAGACCGACCGACCTACCGATATCAATCTATCTAATCTATCTGTCTGTCCTATCTATCTAATCTATCTGTCTGTCTGTCTGCCTGCCTGCCCACCCACCCACTAACCGACCGACCTACCGATATCGATCTATCTATCTATCTATCTATCTATCTATCCATCTATCTATCTATCTATCTAATCTATCTGTCTGTCTGCCTGCCTGCCTGCCTGCCGACCCACCCACCCACCCACCGACCGACCCACCGATCCACCCACTCAGCCAGCCAGCCATCCATCCACCCACCTATCTTTCTGCCTACCTACCTACCTTTCTGTCTGTCTGTCCGGGCCGCATCATTCATTTTATTCGGAGACTGCCGAGGGTCGTCGCTGGAGCTACGGAGTTCGTGCTTTGTGCGACGCTTTCCGCGCTGCGGAAAGAAACTGAGCCATATGGGATAAAAACCCTGTACAATGCAGCCGATTCTGTCGACTGTAAGCTACTTCTTTGATTGCACCCACTCCCATACGAATCCAGATACGCCTTTGTTTGTCATCTGAATTTGCAGGTCCTCATTACCGTAAACATAACATTTTTAACAAGAAATCACTAGTTGTTAAGCAAAACATCAAAGGAATGATGCCGCTTTTAATGATTTAAGTTGTTTTGGGACCTATCAAAGACATATTCCTTGGGTGGGGGTAAATATAAGACGGCTGGAAAAATTTCATAACGATGCAACAGATAGTTTTCAAAATAATTGATCTTGAATGACGGCATAAATTTCCGGACAGACTATAAGAGAACTAGTGGACTACTAGTGTTGATGCTGTATTGTTAGGAGACCTATTGGACTACTAGTGTTGATGCTGTACTGTTAGGAGAACTAGTGGACTACTAGTGTTGATGCTGTACTGTTAGGAGAACTATTGGACTACTAGTGTTGATGCTGTACTGTTAAGAGAACTAGTGGACTACTAGTGTTGATGCTGTATTGTTAGGAGACCTATTGGACTACTAGTGTTGATGCTGTACTGTTAGGAGAACTAGTGGACTACTAGTGTTGATGCTGTACTGTTAGGAGAACTATTGGACTTCTAGTGTTGATGCTGTACTGTTAGGAGAATTATTGGACTTCTAGTGTTGATGCTGTACTGTTAGGAGAACAATTGGACTACTAGTGTTGATGCTGTACTGTTAGGAGAACTATTGGACTACTAGTGTTGATGCTGTACTGTTAGGAGAATTATTGGACTTCTAGTGTTGATGCTGTACTGTTAGGAGAACTAGTGGACTACTAGTGTTGATGCTGTACTGTTAGGAGAACTATTGGACTACTGGTGTTGATGCTGTACTGTTAGGAAAACTATTGGACTGCTCCAAGTCATACATTTGAAGAATTAAAGAACAGATTAATATTCTTAATCTTAACACAAAATAAACCCAGGCACTTATATCTCTCACCTGTATATCCTTGATATTATGAAACAGCTCATTAAGAAATGTTTGTATTTTTTCTCGTGATGAAGCCGTTACTGCCCCTAGTGCACCCTTACCCTCATCAGCAGACGACGAGGACAATGTTGGACTCTGACACTGACTGCTGGTACTAGCAGTTGCGTTTTCAGTTTTAACATCAACTTTTGTGAGTTCAGATTTCTCATTCTTACATTCAGTTTTGATTTCAGATTTCACATCCACTTTTGGTTCTGTCTTTGCTTCAGATTTACCATTTTCACTTGCACTATTTCCTTTGCCTTTTGATCCTCTCGGCATTTTTGAAGATTAAAACCGCAGCTGAAAAGAGTGGGAAGGAACAAGATACTTTTTGTAGTAAAGTGGTTTACAAGAGAAACTAAATAATGTACACATATACTGCAAGCAAAAACGAAATAATGTATTCATATAATATGTCCAGTTAGCACAAGGTAGGTTGCTTGACCAAGTATATCAAGTTAAAAGGTTAAAGTTGAGAATTAGTTAGTTAGTTAGTTAGTTAGTCGCGGTTCCAACTTCAAGGCAACGGGTCGTCCCCATATTGCTCCGTTCCTATGCCAGTGAATATCACAAAATGCTCCTCACTGCCCCATGTGAACAATGGAATAGACAGGAGTATCGGCAAGCCAACAGCCCGCACAGGTACACTGTGCATAATGCCGCCACCAGAATGCCAACACAAAAGTCCTCCAATAAAAATACAGTTCATCGTCGATGAAAACGGTAGTCACCAGAAAGACTTCATTGACCGGGGTTTTATCCCATATGGTTTGGTCTCTTTCTGCAGGGCGACCCACCGAAAGGTGAGAAGATTGTCTTCATTGTATTGGCTTTTACCCCTTATGAATTGGTCTCTCTCCACCCAAGAGCATTACCCAAAGCATCAACTCAGTAGCTCTAGCGTAGGTTGGAATGGCTGAATGGATAAGAATGCTAGTTCTTAACCCTACCAGACCTGAGGCCCTAACCCTAACTGTCCCCTATACCTGGGCTCCTGAGCATTAAAGAGAAACAACCAACATGATGTAGAAAAATGTTAGTTACGTGCAAACAAGTGGTTAGAATAAGATGTAATTGTAACTTGAAGACATTGTAGAAAATAGGTCTACCTTTCATCTAGCGCCGATATTCCACCTTTGTGTGCCAATCCAGTCTGAATAAACTAAAGTTTCGATCACATGTTGGACTGTGAAAAGCCTAGACCTACTTCGCTTTCTTGTTGAAGTGCTTGGTTCATCAAACGCTCGTTTCATTGTGAATTTTCATAAATTTTTCGCGTTAATCCACACAAAGTAAATTCAAACCTATGGGGGCAGACATTTGCAATGGCTAAACATGAGTTTTGACCACGACTGGTTGGTTATTTTTAGTTTGTGACACATATTTATCACAAAATAGGCACAATGCCGAAAATTAGGGACAGCGGTATAGCGGCAGATTCGGAAATTTCCGGAAATCAGTACAGCGGTCTGGTAGGGTTAAACATCCGATGTTCTGATGCCGAGATAGCAGGTTCAACCACTACACCGGTCTGCTGGACTTTGACTTCTTGTCCTTGACTTCGGGATGTAAATTACAATTAGCTCTGGAGTCTGAGTGGATTTGCCTGATGGCGAGGGACACCTGTAACAGGGAAAGCTAAGCAAAAAATCAGTGCAGTGCACTAGAAGTAGTGCTTGGGTTCAAAGCAAGTGAACAAACAAAACAACCCAAAAAAAAGTACCTTCAGTGGCAGACCCCGATGGGGCCTCTACAAAATCTGAACTTGCGGTCTGAATGATCTGAAAATGAGCTCAGGACATTCAGAATGCAAGGCAGATGACTTAACCACTTCGACATGGAGGCCTAATTTCAGGTAAGAAAGGTATTGATGGCAGCAAGATGTGATACAAAGTCCATATCTTGATGTATTCCACACTGTGCTTGATGCTACCCACCCAAATATAATGTTGTCTTTTTCTTACACCCCTGTCTACAACTCTTATCTCTAGTGCACATTAAAACAAATATTTATTTGAATGTCTGTTTCTGAGCCAAAAATATTTGTCTATTTTGATAACATTTAGTAATGATTTCTTCTGTACCAAATTTTGCAAGATCTTTTTATTTCATGTCTTATTTTGCAAAGCGATTCCTCCTATTCATCAATATTAACACATTTATAAAGCCTCAATTTTGACCCACACCGTTCATTATTCTTCACCACAAGCTAAAGCACTGTTAATGGATATCTAATCATACCTTGTGTTGGAACAAATAGTAAATGCACTTGAAATCTAAACTTTAAGTCTGAATAACTAGGGGTTATCAGTTTTTTTTTTTCTTTTGCACCCTAAAGTAATTATAACATTCTGGATGGTTTCTAATGTACATACATGGTTTAATACTAATTGTTTTTTATCAGCCATACAATATTGTCAAATGCAGAGGTTTGGTTGAGTTGAGTCAAGAACCGATATCATTGCACTCGGAGCTGCATTATCAGTGTGCTCCCAGAAATCCTTCACCACATCTGCCTTGGCTGGCACCTTGCCGTCTTGACAGACAATAGTTTGTAAAATGGAGTTATATCTCTCCATAACACAAAGCCTGGGCTGAATTTAGAGACCATGTGTTGCCCATGCAGCATGATCCCTCTCTCAGCCTGCCTAATTTACTCCAGAGGAAAGGTAACAACAATACGTCTGGAACAAGACAAGATGCAGAAGCTGTTGGATCAGCAAAGCAATACTCTAACTGTCCACCAGTCAGAGCTTCCATCTTAGACAAGTTGATGACCCAGACTTAGGGCCTGGTCTGCCCTGCCTTTTAGTCTTTAGGTTGCATTTCCTTGCACAAGGGTAAAGTTTGTACCTTCCCAACTGCACTCCTCCGTTCGAAGCCTTTGGCAACAAAGTGGGCGTTGGGTTTGGTGAGCGCCGCCCAACATTCAGCGCTACCATCTGCCTTATCATGCATTAAATCACTCCTCATTGATGCAGCACCAGCCAATCTGTCTGCCTGTTCATTTCCAACTACACCAGAGTCTCCTGGAGAAAAGATCCAGCGAATGCTCACAACCTGCGACCTCTGAATTGATGCATAACATGCAGAGATTGAAAAAAAAAAAAAACATAATTCAGGAGCCAGCCCCTTTTTCTCAGGAGCTGCAGATTTTTTGGGTTTTTTGTGTTGCAAACACGAGCTAAGAAAAACACTGAAAATTTAGGCCCCACATAAAAATATTCAGGTGCCATAGCAACAGGATGCCCGGGATTTTGCTACCCCTGGTCAAGTGTAGCCAGTTTTCAATATTTATATGTTGAAATGAGCATACACAATGTGATAACAAGATTATGAATGGTTGATTAGTTGGTTGGTGAATCCTCTACACAACTGCATTTTAACTCTTAAGTCCCATACTTTGACATCCAGGTCATGTGAGATGTGAACAGCATTTATGTGAGGTTGGTTTGAAGACGTTCCTGCCATACAGGTACCAAAGTGTCATTTCCACAGGGACTGGATACAGAGCTCTCCTCTCCATCTCAAGAGGTCATGGGTTTATTTTTGGACTCTGTAATTTGGTTCTTGAGAGCAGTTTTCTCAGAGACCTCTAGGTGTCATCGCTGGAGATATGAAATTCGTTTTCTGTGCAAAGCTTTCAGCAGGCCTCTCTGTTAGTTAGTTAGTCGTGGTTCCAACTTCATGGTAACGGGTCATCCCCATTATGCTCCGTTCCTGTGTCAGTGAATATCACACAAAATGCTCCTCACTGCCCAATGTGAAAGTGGAACAGGCAGAAGTCTCGACAAGCCAACAGCCTGCACAGGTATACTGTGTATAATGCTGCCGCCAGAATGCCAACACAAAAGTCCTCCATGAAAAATACAGTTCATCGTCGATGGAATCGGCAGTCACCAGAAATACTTCATTGACTCGGGTTTATCCCATGTGGCTCGGTCTCTTTCCGCAGGGTGACCCACCGAAAGTGCCGCACAAAGCATGAACTCCTCCAGCGATGACTCCCAGGAGTCTCCTAAAAAATGCACTTGTGAACCGAAAAGGCAAACCAGTCAATTCAGCAACTTGCAGTTCACGCTACAAACAACCATGGACAGATGTAAAAGCATTGCACCCAAAATTCACAGCTCAAAGTGTCACACCATACACTGACTCAGTAGCAGGGCGATGGTACCATTCACTACCAGTACAACAAGAGGAAAATGTGAATGAAAACCGCAGCCACAATCTTAAACACTCCAGAGGCCTTAATGGTTCAAATGCCTATCTGCTATGTTGGGGACCGGAAGTCCAGGCATCTCTGTAGAAAGAGACACAGTCGTATGGGATCTTACTCTGTGAGATCAATCCCCTTGCCTTTCAGTCAGTTATCAGTTGGGGTATCTTCATTGCACTCCGGACATGTCCATAGGTGCTCAGATCCTCCCCCCAGCATATGCATCAGCGTCCGGTGGCTAATAGTGCCAGTTCTGTGTTGGTTGACGAGGTGCCTTGTTTTCCCGATGTACCTCTCGCGTTTGGCCATGCCGATTCTTACTCCCAAGTCTTTTATCCTGGACAGCGATGTGGATTCACTGACGTCAAAGTCCTCTGTTCTCACCATATCTTTGAGGACGTTAATAACATCGGCACGATCCATGGGCTGGCCATCTACAGGGTGTGCAGAGCCAGCCAGTTTATCAGCTCGTTCATTTCCCTCGACTCCCGCATGCCCCGGGATGAAGATGAAGGTGACTTTATGGACAACAGACTTCCGCAGCGACTCAGTCCACTGTCTACGTACAGATCCAGCTTCGACCTTCTGAATCATGCTCATTGAATCACTTAGTACACACACGTTGGTATAATGCTGTGATTCCAGCCATATGAAAGCCTGTGTAACTGCCATCACCTCCATCGTCATGCTGCTCGTGGTCATAGAGTGGGCACCACTGGATTCATGAACGGTTCGGCCCGCTGAACGGGCTGTAAATGCCCACGCACTTCTCTGCTGCTTTACAACAGATCCATCTGTGTAGATGAGCACTTCAGGGCTATCTGAGTGTTCATAGATGAGCGCGTTAACCTCTGCATTGACTGCGGCAGGGTTCTGCTCTCTGCACCGTCTGTCGTGTGTGATAATGCAGGAGAAAGTACACTTAAAAGCTGGAGGCACCGGCACCCATTCCTTGCCGGGGTTGATACTGGTAAGACTGCAGACCTGTCTGACGACATCTTCCGCCCGACCCATCCATGATTTGCCCCTCTTTAGCCTGTCACCCTTTTCTCTGAATATAGCGTCATGCAGAGGGTGCTGCTCATCTGCACTAATTTTTAAGTATGCACGAGCTCTCCAGATCTTGATCGGGAAGTCAAGGAGGTATCTCATTGCTACACAGCTGGTGTCTCTCGTGCAGCCCAAAATGATGCGCATGGCTTCGTTTTGTACCTTCTCAAGTCTTCCAATCTGTGTAGGGCTGACAGTGAGGATGGCCAGGGCATACTCGATGCGTGAAAC
Source organism: Cepaea hortensis (assembly GCA_963921405.1). Classification (NCBI taxonomy): domain Eukaryota; kingdom Metazoa; phylum Mollusca; class Gastropoda; order Stylommatophora; family Helicidae; genus Cepaea; species Cepaea hortensis. The sequence continues at coordinate 49,830,755 of OY992890.1, forward strand.
ACCAGTCCTTGGAACAGAAGTATTAGCAGTCTTTGCTCGATATTGGCAGTCGCCATGACTCTCATTGCTGACAAACCTTTTCGAGCTTTCATTATGACATAATCGACATGATCTCTGAAGGACTTATGAAGTCCAAGCTAAAAGACCAGCTGAGTATGAAATACAAATACTGGAGCTTCATAACTGTGGTGAAGCGTAAAAGTATGTACCCTGGTCATTAAAAAAGTCGACAGAGTCGACTTCATTGCACCGGGTTTTATCCCATATGGCTCGGTCTCTTTCTGCAGCACGGAAAGAGTCGCACAACGCACGAACTCCGTAGCTTTTAGCGACGACCCACAGGAGTCTCCGAAACATTTAACTCGTAAACCGAAGGACGCGGCCCGGAATCGAACCCACGACCTTCGGAGCACGAGATAAACGGCTTGACCACTTCGCCACCCTTATATTTATTTAGTCCACAGCTAATGAATATTATTTATTAGGCATAGGCTGGTAATGTTTCCTCCACCAGTTTCAGGTATTTCATATTGTGAAAAGACTTCAACCCAATGCCCATTTATAGGGGGGGGGGGGGGGAGGTTAACATTAAATGTAAAGAATTAAGAAATATAATATTGTATTTTATTTATATTATATTAAAATTATATTATTATATTTATAATTTTATATTAACACAATAAACGGCTTAGAAGTGACGTGACGTAGAGATTTGATGAGGTACTGTTGGACTGAATTTTCCATAATTTTGCATAATAAATAATTTAAAACAATGTATAGAATTTTATTTCAGTAACTTTACTGCTTCAGTTAATACTCTAATTCAATAATAATTGACCAATCGTGATCGCCGACGTCTGCACCAGATGTAGAAGTAGATAATAGTAATAATACTATCGGAAATCAGATCGATTTGTATATTTGAATATATTATTTTTTCCGCATGCTGTGCTACAACAAATACGCAGTTACTATAAAAACATACTCAAAATAACTTACAATCTTGAACCCACCACTACTGACAAGCCAACGTGTAGAAAAACATAATTTATCAACAAGATAAAAGATTTTTTTACAGAAAGCGAACCTGACGACATTAACAACTGCAAACGATCGTTTTATTTCGTTTCATCACACCAAGGGTTGGCGCCGTTGGGAGAAGTCACAGACAGAAACATTCTACACAGTGCTTTATTACGTTTTAATATGCTTTGTTTAAATTGCGATTAGTAGAAGCATGTCCCACTGAAATAAGGTAAAATAGGTCACTGATTTAAACATTTTAATTATTGAAATGTCAGTGCTTGTCTTTTAAAAAAGAAAAGAAGTGTTCTGTTCTGTTTTTTAACACACACTACACACAGCCACTGTTGTGGTTTGTTTGAGACTAATTTTAAAAAAAGGCCATTAAACAATAATTAATAATTACTTGCAAAGCATAAGACCATAATACATTCACCATCATGGATAAAGCACAACACAACAGTTTTCAGTTAACTTCTGATGTCAGTTGTGGTACCGCCTCCCGTAAAATGTTTTGGCTTCTTTACTCTTCTTTACCTTGAGTCTGGGAACAAACCCATTATTTTTTTTTCCGCGTTTCCATCCTGTTTCAGGATATTGCGGTCAACATAAGCATCTTTCAGCTGTTTGTTGATTCCTAGGTTAGATTACGCTCATCAGCATGTCACGACTTTCTGAGCGACCGGCTCCATACTCTCATAAGTCACTGGTGCGACTCGAACCGCTTCCAATTCTCATGCACTCATGTCAACCACAAGAGTATTCGGGGTTACGGAGAAAGCTGCTAACTCCTCGGCCAGGGAGCCGATAACAAACCCAATTGGGTCATCTTAAACTTTCTCTTTCATTCTCAAGTTGTATTTCAACTTTGTCTCCTGCTGTTTCAACACTTTCTTTTGCCGTGTTTCAACTTTGCCTTCAGCTACAAAGGCTTGTTTACACGGATATTAATTATTATTGTCCAAGCACAACGTCATCGCTATGTTGCTGTCCCCACCAACCTTCCCTCTCGCTCTCGAGTGCAGTCGTTCCGGTCATCTGACCTGGCCTCTGCCACAACCACCACAGCCTCAGTTTTCTGTACTACCATGAACATTTGTTGCCACACTAGCATCTGTTTACTCTGTTCCAAGCTAGAAATTCTGCTGCTTTGCACATACTGAGAGAAACCAACTCTTGTCTTAATTGTTGACAGTGTACTACTACAGGGCTGGGACTTTCCCTAATCCTCATTCTATTCCACCACAGAAAGTGGCCACCATGTCCCACATTGTTCTGTCATTAACTAGACACTGGTATTTTCATGACAGTTCAACCTGGCAACATGTCTTCTATCCGCTAGTGTTCCCTTGCAGTCCACCTTACTTCACAGAATGACTGGTCAAGCTGGTAAACAAAAAAATGGTAAACTGTTGTGATGAATTGAGTTAATCCTTTACAGGGTGGAATGGCCATTTACGTCTGATACCGTAAACGGGCGAAACGTCCCAAATTGGCCGATACTATTATGCATTGTAAAAACGCGATCTCTCGGCTTTCCGATACTTCCGACGGCTGCTTTCGCCGATAGCTTGACAACGTGGCCGCCATTTGTAAAGCGCCTACTATGAATTTGAATGGACTTTTACGGACTTTTTTTTATAGTTTTCGGGGTTTTTACGCTGTTTTTGAAAACGGATTTAGGCGATTCTTCAAGTGATAGCCGAGATTTCGCTCTGTTCAATTTAAGTGACATTAAAGGGCACGAAGTTGACTATTAATCGGAGCTAGATATCAGTGCAAAGCGTTACTTTGCATTAGCAGTCTGAGTCGGACTTTAAAGAAAGTGATTATGATTCTGAAAATGTGTTTGTAAATTGCCGTATAGGTGACGGAAAATCACAAACAACATGCCATATTTCGTAAATATTTGTGTTCATATATGGATTACCGACAACAATCATGTGAGTAACATATTCTGCATGCTTTTCCCTTCATTGTGTTGTTTATTTAACTAAAATCGGTTGACTAACACCTTATTTGTGATGTTTTTACTAACGCGACCCGAAATTTTACCGAACCTGAAAACATCTTGCCTGTTCAGGGCTACAAAACAGACAAGCGTCTGCCCTGTAAAGGGTTAAGAGATTTACGTTTGGAGAATGTTCTAAAGCGAGAATCGACTTACGCGACCATTTAACACACATCATTTCATTGCTTTGGTTTGTTCCACTGTGTTGTGTGGTGTTTTTCTCACTCTGGTCATCAGTAGTAGAAAGTCAAATCAAGGACCCTTTTACATGGCCTAGGCATGTTGGGCATGTGGTATTAAATCCATAATTTTATAAACCAGTCGGCGCTCGGTGTGTGATGAGGTCAGTATCATGATGGTTGCCTTTACTTCCCAAGACATTTCCTGGTTCCCGTTTTAGGCTCGGTGAACCTGGGGGATACGGTCAGTTTTAACTGTTAGAATCTGTCCTGATACAGATGGAACCTACGATCACCTGGCCAGAAGGCAAACATCTGACCACTATTCATTAATTCAGTAGCATGTCCTTTGCAGAACCTCGCTCCCATAACAACCTTCCGGAAAACTTCTCGGTCATAAGCAAGATGGCCCACATCTGACACACCCATCTGGAGATCATCCCTCACATCCTGCACTCATCATCTCTTTGGCCTTCCTCTTCTCTTTGGCCTTCCTCTTCCTCTCTTCCTGGACATACACCCATTATTGTTCTCTCCAAACTTTCATGTCGTTTTAAATGACCAAAATATTTCAATTTTATCTGTTTTATCGTCTTTAGTAGCCAACCTTCTTTAGTATTCAACTCTTGTCATATGGATGCATTTGTTCTTTTCTGTATCCAAGATACTCTTAGAACGCATTTATAACATTTATATTTAACCACCATGCTACTGAAACACATTCTCCTTCTGACCCTGAAATCTGGCCTATCTAAACTGAGTTCATGCAAAATGTCTGATAGGTCTTTATGTTTCACTTTGTCAGAAGCATTGAATTACCTCTCCATGAACATTGATAAAGTACCAATTGCATTCCAAGTTCCATTATCTACATTAATATTGACCATTACAGAAAATGATTGATACAATAATAATAGAAAGGGCAAATAAAACCCTTAGCTTAAATAGTAAGATGACAGAAGTGGTGGTAAAAAATTTTTTTTATGGATAAGCTCGCATCATTGATAGTCAAGAAAAATATAAATACATTTGACCTAAATTCGGTTAGATAGACACTAGAAACAGTTTATTATTTCTGTGTGTTATGTGGCGAAGGGGTTGCGAATACACTTTGTAATTCCGCAAACCGTGTTCGACACACCGCTGTGAGTGATTTGGAAGCAGACTGCCTTCCGTTGGTTTCTATACAAAGGTATGAATGCTGGTCATTCAGAAAGCAATGGCAAACTACTGAATGTAAACTTGCAGCAACAACAAAAAAACGGCCAAAAATGTCGGGGTTGGCTGTGTAAAGGATATGCAACTAACTTAATGTGCCAATCGAAAAGAAAAGGAATGTCCTTGAAATGTAGCTAACAAATATTAGTTTATAAAAATGATTGAACAGGCCCGATTGTTCTTATACATATTCCATTTGCTCTCTTAGATTGCTTGTGTATGGTGACCGTTGGCTATTTTGTGGCTCCCAGCCATGTTTATGAATCATAAAGACAGCAGACTATGTTGTGGCTTGTTTATGACATTAATTTATTTGTGCGCCTTGACTATTAGTGATAGTAGCTCATTTTCAGAAACGGATGAACGCACATGTTCCAGGGAAAATATTTTTGAAAGTAAGTGGTATATGATCATTTTGTTTATCAGTGAGTTATTTCTCTCTTTACCTGCTCTTGTGTGTGCGTGTGTGAGTGAGTCTGTGCACGTGTGCATGTGCGCACTCTTGCTTCTTGTATTTTATTCACTTAATGTTTTACTACACATCATAATGCCTGATAGAGCCATAGTAATGGTTAGAGCAGTTGCCTGCTGGCCAAGTTGTCATGAGTTCAAATCCCACTCAATGCAAGATTGCCCATTTAATGGTGTTGGGTCGATCATAGATTTACACAGGTTGCTTGGTTGGAAAGTCTGTAGAACTCTTGAGTTCGAACTCTTGAATCTGCTGCATTGGCATTAAGCTCATGTGAGTTCTGAAAAGTTCTTGCAACTATCAAGGCGAGACTGATCCAAAGAATTGTCTCCTGATCAGGTACCAAAGTACCAACTCCAACAGGGTGTACAATACTGGTGCTTGATCTTCACATCTGCTCAGAGGCATGGTTATTCTTGGAATATTTGCCAGAATGGGAAAACAGGGGACAGACTAAAACAGTAGGAAAACATTAATGATCCAGTGCCTGCACAGAATAGAAGAACAGTTAATAGTAAACTACAAACATTCATGATCTGGTGTCGACACAGAATAGGACTAAAACAATAGTAAACTACAAACATTCATGATCCGGTGTCTACACAGGAATAGGACTAAAACAATAGTGAACTACAAACATTCATGATCTGGAGCTACACAGAATAGGACTAAAACAATAGTAAACTACAAACATTCATGATCCGGTGTCTACACAGGAATAGGACTAAAACAATAGTGAACTACAAACATTCATGATCTGGAGCTACACAGAATAGGACTAAAACAATAGTAAACTACAAACATTCATGATCTGGAGCTACACAGAATAGGACTAAAACAATAGTAAACTACAAACATTCATGATCTGGAGCTGCACAGAATAGGATTAAAACAATAGTGAACTACAAACATTCATGATCTGGAGCTACACAGAATAGGACTAAAACAATAGTAAACTACAAACATTCATGATCTGGAGCTACACAGAATAGGACTAAAACAATAGTAAACTACAAACATTCATGATCTGGAGCTGCACAGAATAGAAGGACTAAAACAATAGTGAACTACAAACATTCATGATCTGGAGCTGCACAGAATAGAAGGACTAAAACAATAGTAAACTACAAACATTCATGATCTGGAGCTGCACAGAATAGGATTAAAACAATAGTGAACTACAAACATTCATGATCTGGAGCTGCACAGGATAGAAGGACTAAAACGATAGTAAACTACAAACATTCATGATCTGGAGCTGCACAGAATAGGACTAAAACAATAATAAACTACAAACATTCATGATCTGGAGCTGCACAGAATAGGATTAAAACAATAGTGAACTACAAACATTCATGATCTGGAGCTACACAGAATAGGACTAAAACAATAGTAAACTACAAACATTCATGATCTGGAGCTACACAGAATAGGACTAAAACAATAGTAAACTACAAACATTCATGATCTGGAGCTGCACAGAATAGGACTAAAACATTAGTAAACTACAAACATTCATGATCTGGAGCTACACAGAATAGAAGGACTAAAACAATAGTAAACTACAAACATTCGTGATCTGGAGCTGCACAGAATAGAAGGACTAAAACAATAGTGAACTACAAACATTCATGATCTGGAGCTGCACAGAATAGAAGGACTAAAACAATAGTGAACTACAAACATTCATGATCTGGAGCTGCACAGAATAGGACTAAAACAATAATAAACTACAAACATTCATGATCTGGAGCTGCACAGAATAGGATTAAAACAATAGTGAACTACAAACATTCATGATCTGGAGCTACACAGAATAGGACTAAAACAATAGTAAACTACAAACATTCATGATCTGGAGCTACACAGAATAGGACTAAAACAATAGTAAACTACAAACATTCATGATCCGGTGTCTACACAGGAATAGGACTAAAACAATAGTGAACTACAAACATTCATGATCTGGAGCTACACAGAATAGGACTAAAACAATAGTAAACTACAAACATTCATGATCCGGTGTCTACACAGGAATAGGACTAAAACAATAGTGAACTACAAACATTCATGATCTGGAGCTACACAGAATAGGACTAAAACAATAGTAAACTACAAACATTCATGATCTGGAGCTACACAGAATAGGACTAAAACAATAGTAAACTACAAACATTCATGATCTGGAGCTGCACAGAATAGGATTAAAACAATAGTGAACTACAAACATTCATGATCTGGAGCTACACAGAATAGGACTAAAACAATAGTAAACTACAAACATTCATGATCTGGAGCTACACAGAATAGGACTAAAACAATAGTAAACTACAAACATTCATGATCTGGAGCTGCACAGAATAGAAGGACTAAAACAATAGTGAACTACAAACATTCATGATCTGGAGCTGCACAGAATAGAAGGACTAAAACAATAGTAAACTACAAACATTCATGATCTGGAGCTGCACAGAATAGGATTAAAACAATAGTGAACTACAAACATTCATGATCTGGAGCTGCACAGGATAGAAGGACTAAAACGATAGTAAACTACAAACATTCATGATCTGGAGCTGCACAGAATAGGACTAAAACAATAATAAACTACAAACATTCATGATCTGGAGCTGCACAGAATAGGATTAAAACAATAGTGAACTACAAACATTCATGATCTGGAGCTACACAGAATAGGACTAAAACAATAGTAAACTACAAACATTCATGATCTGGAGCTACACAGAATAGGACTAAAACAATAGTAAACTACAAACATTCATGATCTGGAGCTGCACAGAATAGAAGGACTAAAACAATAGTGAACTACAAACATTCATGATCTGGAGCTGCACAGAATAGAAGGACTAAAACAATAGTAAACTACAAACATTCATGATCTGGAGCTGCACAGAATAGGATTAAAACAATAGTGAACTACAAACATTTATGATCTGGAGCTGCACAGGATAGAAGGACTAAAACGATAGTAAACTACAAACATTCATGATCTGGAGCTGCACAGAATAGGACTAAAACAATAATAAACTACAAACATTCATGATCTGGAGCTACACAGAATAGGACTAAAACAATAGTGAACTACAAACATTCATGATCTGGAGCTGTACAGAATAGAAGGACTAAAACAATAGTAAACTACAAACATTCATGATCTGGAGCTGCACAGAATAGGATTAAAACAATAGTGAACTACAAACATTCATGATCTGGAGCTACACAGAATAGGACTAAAACAATAATAAACTACAAACATTCATGATCTGGAGCTACACAGAATAGGATTAAAACAATAGTGAACTACAAACATTCATGATCTGGAGCTGCACAGAATAGGACTAAAACATTAGTAAACTACAAACATTCATGATCTGGAGCTACACAGAATAGAAGGACTAAAACAATAGTAAACTACAAACATTCGTGATCTGGAGCTGCACAGAATAGAAGGACTAAAACAATAGTGAACTACAAACATTCATGATCTGGAGCTGCACAGAATAGAAGGACTAAAACAATAGTGAACTACAAACATTCATGATCTGGAGCTGCACAGAATAGAAGGACTAAAACAATAGTAAACTACAAACATTCATGATCTGGAGCTGCACAGAATAGGATTAAAACAATAGTGAACTACAAACATTCATGATCTGGAGCTGCACAGAATAGAAGGACTAAGACAATAGTAAACTACAAACATTCATGATTTGGAGCTGCACAGAATAGGACTAAAACAATAGTGAACTACAAACATTCATGATCTGGAGCTACACAGAATAGGACTCAAACAATAGTAAACTACAAACATTCATGATCTGGAGCTACACAGAATAGGATTAAAACAATAGTGAACTACAAACATTCATGATCTGGAGCTGCACAGAATAGGACTAAAACAATAGTAAACTACAAACATTCATGATCTGGAGCTGCACAGAATAGAAGGACTAAAACAATTAGTAATAAACTACATTCACGAGTTTGTGCCTGTGGAAAATAGAGGCACAAAAATGTCATGCACAATCACTAATGTGGAGCTGAGGGAGAGAACTAGACAGACTCCAGCAAATCCAAAGGTGGGGAAGAGATACTGCCGCTGGATAAAGACATACATTGAGAAAATATCATAATAGAATAACTAGAAAGTCCTTTATTTGGAACCCACAGGGCAAATGAAATAGAGGGAAATCTAAAAGCACACAGAGAAGAGAATCAGAGACAGAGGAATAATCTGTGAAGGACATGGAGGGAGCTACATGAGTTGGTTGAAGGTTTGTGCTCCAGCAGAATATAATTGAAGAGAAAGAGATGTTATTTTATTATCTCTGTTACTCCAGTTTTATTTATTCTGTTGTCCAAGTAAGATTATGTTTCCACATATTGGAGAAAACTTTCATCAAGAAATAATACTAACTAAATATTAAATGTGTTCTGATGGTGTTTTGTTTGGTTAGTAATTTGTAGCCATTTTGTTTCACAACATATGAGACCAAATATTTCCTTAATCCAAATGTCAGAAATAGTTAATGACTTAAGTCTAGTTCTGAATATATTGCTGATTGAGTGTGCTCATCAGGAATGCATGTAAATTAAGACAATATAAAATTCTGGATTGTATGTTAAATAGAACGAGATAAAGATACTGTGTAGCTACAAACATTGTACAATCTGGTAGTCAGGCAATTGTGAACGCAAGTCTTGTCCATGAAGAACGTTTGTTCTTGACATTTCAAGAAGTGAAAATTGAAAGATGCACAAAGCAAAACGTACAGAAAAGATCCTTTATGGATGTGAGGATTGTGGTTTCAGCTTTACTGATAAGAACAAGTTAAAGCAGCACATAACAATGCATACTGAAGAGAGACTTTACAGATGTGAGGATTGTGGTCTCAGCTTTACTGATAAGAACAAGTTAAAGCATCACATAATACTACATACAGAAAAGAGGCTTTATAGATGTGAGGATTGTGGTGTAGATTCAACGTGTATAAATAAATTACAAATACACATGAGGATCCATACAGGAGAAGGTCTTTACAAATGTGAAGATTGTGGTTGTATCTTTTTATACATTAGTAATTTAAAGACTCACATATTAAGACATGTACAAGAGAAAGCATATACATGCAATATCTGTGGTTTAGATTTTCAGGTGAGCAACCAACTAAGGGAACATAAAAAACTACACACAGGAAGGAAACATTATACTTGTAATGTTTGTGATTATAACTTTACTAAGCATAGTTACTTAATAAAACACAGAAGAATTCACACACGAGAGAAGCAGTTTAAATGTGATGTTTGTGGCCTAGATTTTGCACAGAAAACTTACTTGCAAAAACACAAAATGAAGCATAGAGAAGCAAAGATTTATAAGTGTGATATTTGTTTCAAAGAATTCAAAACGAGTGAGTACTTAAAGAAACACAAAAGGAGACATAAGGGAGAGAAACCTTATAAGTGTGACACTTGTGGTCTTCATTTTGCATACAAGAATTACATCAAAATTCATCAAAGAACACATACAAAAGAGATACCATATAAGTGTGATACATGTGGTGCTCAATTTCGAGGGAGTGGTGCTTTGAAAGTTCACCAAAGAATACACACAGGAGAAAAGATGTACAAATGTGAACATTGTGGTCGCTGCTTTAGGCAGAATGGTCACTTAACATATCATAAAAGAATACATACAGGAGAAAAGCTTTACAAGTGTAATGTTTGCGATAGAGCATTTGCACATAATAGTGCACTGACAACTCACAAAAGAACACACACAGGAGAAAAGCCTTATAAGTGTGATGATTGTGGTAAAGCATTTGCTCAGAGAGATGGTCTTGAAATACATAAAAGAATACACGCAGAGGAAAAACCTCACAAATGTGATATTTGTGGTTCTAGTTTCACACAGTCAGGTGGCTTAAAGATACACAAAAGATTGCACACAGAAGAAAAGCCATACAAGTGTGATATTTGTGGTTTTGCAACTACTTATAAGCAATGTTTGACAATGCATAAAAGAATACATACAGGAGAGAAACCATACAAATGTGATATTTGTGATTTTGTATGTGCACAGTTGTGCGCACTTAAAAGACACAGAGTAACACATACAGGAGAGAGGCCATACAAATGTGATGTTTGTGGTTCTTATTTTGCACAGTTATTGTACTTAACTACACACAAAAGAATACACACAGGAGAGAAACCATTCAAATGTGATATTTGTGGTGCTAGATGTAGACTAGGGGTAGCGGGGTAGGGGTATACCCTATCAAAGGAGAAGTAAGGTGCCTCCTTCCCTCCGCTAGCCTACGGGACACCCTTGGGCAAGGTGGAGTACCCGTTTAGCCCCCCCAACAGGGTAACGTGAAGCCATGTGAGCAGGTGGTGGATTGGACTTGGGAGCAGCCGACAGATAGTTGTTGGTTATGGTTTCAAGTCAGTGACGGTGGGCAGAGGATCTCTCAGTAGAGACAATGGCTACGGTCATCCGATCAGTATGGTCACTGCCAGGAAGGAAGAATGGTAGACTTCCCTCCTTATTGATTCCCGGGCAGAGGAGGCTCGTTAGCCTTGGTTGGTATCTCTTCTAAGAGAGGGAACTCTAAATCTCAAACCTCCGCTGCCTTGCGGGTATACCCATATGGGAAAGGCTTCGGGAGTAAACCCTGAGGACAAATCCGGAGATGGAGTCCCTAAGGCAGTTCCATGTTGTAAACAACATAGTTCTGGCAACTCCTGCGACGGCACCGATGCCAAGTTGCATTGGCTACTGCCTTTCCCTTGGTCAACATCGGCGACGTGGAGAGGGGGAACCTGCTACTGGGCAACAGCTGGTTCTCCGATTTCCATTGCCCAGGCTTGTGCCCTGAAGAGGTCACTTCAGCACCGCGTTTCACCAGCGGTGCTGCCAGGCACCTCCCAAGCGGCACAACTCTATAGTCCTTCAGGACTGAAAGAGGCCTACTACTACTACTACTAATTTGTAGCCTCATTTTGTTTTTGTTGTTCTTATCTTAAAACAGACGTAATTTTCATTTCAGGTCTTTACATACGTCCAGAAACAAGCACCTGTGACATTACATACAAGCTTGGTGCAAAAAAGAATTTGCGTGACGTAAGCAAGATGACATCTTTAGCAGTGGTCCCTTATGATGAGACCAACATTCCACTCCATGAAAAATCAGTTCGCCATTTCTATATTGCCGGTCATAATTTCACCATACAACAGGACTATTCAGGGCATGGTGTAGCAGCAATGGTTTGGGATTCTGTAAGTATATATCATCATCATCATCATCATGGTTCACAGTCTCACATAATCACCAGCGTCTTTATCAGGTTTGTGCTGTTGACCTGACTATTCCTTGTGGCCAAGCGATCCAGATATTTATCTCTCTACCTTCCCCTTGCTCTTTTCCTATCAATTTTGCCAGTTGTCACCAAGTTTTCAAGTGTATTTCTATTCATAATGTGTATCTCATCTCATCTCATCATGTTCCTCTTGTACCTTGCGGTGTTGAGGTGAAGTATAAACAGTGGGAGAGTGCCCGCTTATGGGCTTTATGTATCGATATTCCCATGGACTCTGTTATTCCCTGCGTCCATTGTTTACGTGGTCGGCCTCTTCCTCTGCTTCCCTCTGGTCCGTACATCATTGCTTGTTGTGGTATACTGTTAGTTGGTAACCTACTTGCATGGCCAAACCATTTGACTTGCTGCCTTCTAATAAAATCTGGTGCAGCTATAACCCCTACTTTAGTCCTGATTTCTTCATTTCTGATCTTATCCCTTCTTGATACATTGAGTATTCTTCTCAGGAATCTCATTTCTGTTGTTGTGATTTTTCTTTTCCCTTTCTCTGTCATTGTCCAGGCTTGGCATTGGTAACATAGAGTTGATGGGAAGATTGTGTTGTAAAGTGCTTTCTTAGTAGTTATTGATACATGTTTGTTCTTTAGTATTGGTGCCATTTGTCCAATGAGTTGGTTTGCCTTATTTTGTCGTCTGATTTGCAATTTGATGATATTATACTTCCTAGGTACTTGAAACTCTTTACTTGTTTCAAGGGATGTTTGTTTAGGTGAATCGTTGTTGCTTTTTCTTCTTTAGTTATAGTCAATACCTCAATTTTACTTGTGCTAATTTTCATGTTATGTTCCCTACACATTTCGTTTAGACTATTCGTGTGGTCTTGTAATTCAGCTTCTGATTTTGCTATTAGTGCTTGGTCGTCCGCAAACAGGAGTTCTCTAGTGGTGTAATTTGCAGATGGTTCTTCTTCTGTGTTCTCATCATGCGGTGTTCTTGTGGTCTCTGTTTGGCTGGTTTCTTTACATATGTTGTCTATATATGTTATGAACAAGAGAGGGGACAGGACACAACCGTGTCGTACTCAGGATCTTATGGTGAAGGGTTCTGAGTGTCCTCCAGTTGCTCTCACTATGGATTCACTGTTGTTGTATAAACTTCTACATAGGTTTGTTAGATGTGTACTCACTCCATATTGTTTAAGGATTTCCCACAGCTTGTTTCTATCTACTCTATCAAATGCCTTTTCTTGATCGACAAAGGCTAAGTAGAGTGTTTCATTGAATTAGATTGATTTTTCTATAAGTTGTCTAAGAGCAAAAATGGCATCTGTGCATCCTTTGTTTTTCCTAAATCCAAGTTGTGTTTCGCTTAGCTGGGGTTCTATAATAGTTCGTAATCTTTTCTCAAGAATTTTGCAAAATATTTTCCCAGTATGACTCAACTCTGATAAGAGGGAAATCATGGATGGCTCAGGCGGAGGATACGATCAGATAGGTGTGCATCTTGGAGAACATTAGGAGAGGAGAGGAGTGGGTCAGAGTGCTAGCGGAGCAGTCAGACTTGTGCAGAGTTATAATCACATTGAGCTGGGAGTGCAGGGAGTGACCAGCAGGGGCCACGGAAGTGAAAATCCAGCAACTAATTCAGGATAATGCTCGCCCGGGTGATGTGATTATCTACACAGATGGTTCAGTGTTGAGAGGTAGGAGAAGTGCCTGGGGATTCTTAGCAAAAGCTAATGGTCGACGTTTGGTGCAGAAGAGCCTGGCGTATGATACCACAACATCTATCTTAAGAATGGAGGTGGAGGCGGTCAGTGCAGCTTTCCGCTGGATGGAGAACACGATACATACACACATCGTGATTGTAACTGACTCAGAAGGCATGCTGAGGAGGGTGAGGATAGTCAGGCTTCATGCAGAGTGGCTTGCTTCACTTCGGAGATCACGGGTGGCAAGCATCACCTGGATCTTTTCTCTGGGGCATGCCGGTGTGCTGGGGAATGAACAGGCGGACAGATTGGCTGGCTCTGCAAAACTTGGTGGAGTATTGATGCATAACAAGGCAGACGTGGTTGCGGCCTTGTGGGAGCACGTGTACACCTTGGAGGAGCAAATGGATCACCATAGTCTGGCAAGAATGAGGCAGCGAGGAGTGACGAGGGGATCTGGCCGACGCTCGGCGCTCAGAGGAAAGGTGAGACGGACATATAATCAGATTGCTACTTGAACTATTGGTGTTGGAACTCTTCGCTGGCTGCTGAGGATGGGGATGGAGCACTTATGGGAATGCCCCGGATGCTGTGATGTCGGTTCCTAAATCAGTCAATCAACTCAACAGTGAAATACCTCTGTATTGTGTGCAGTCTCTTTTGCTGCCTTTGTTTTTCCAAATTGGGATAATTATGGTGTTTCCCCAGTCTCGTGGTGTCTGTTGTTCTACCCAAACGTGGTTGAATAGTCTATATAGCCATGCTGTTCCGTCTTCTCTTGCTGCTTTAATTAGTTCATTTGGTATTTCATCTTGTCCTGGTGATTTGTTTAATGGGGCTAATCTGATGGCTTCTATTTCTTCTTCTTTCAGTATGTCTGGTTCTAGTTCTTCGGTGGCATCTGTGTCAGTTTCTTGAATTCCTGTGACATCTGATGGGATGTTGAGAAGTTGTTCGAAGTACTGTTTCCATCTTATTATTATTTGTTTGTGTTCACTTATGGTTCTCCATTTTCGTTGTTAATTATTTCAGTCGGGTCAAAGGGTTCTCCTCTGGTTCTCATTGCACTTATCTTTTTATAGAAGTTTCTAGTTGCCTCTGTAACAGTATGTGTAGTTTGGGTTATAATTAGGATCTAGTGGGGAATTAGAGCTGCAGCACGATTGAGCATTATGAGTGAAAGCGGAGAGAGATGCTCAATCGTGACGTATTGTTGTTGTGAAGGGCAGTCAACATCCGATAGTCCAGCTGAGAAGACACGGCTTGTCATCTTGAGAATAAAGTATAAAGTTTTAGTACAGATCAAGTCTTGTTACTTCATTTGACACTACTACAGAAGTAATAAATGGTGCCGTGGACCGAGAATCTGAGGTTGATCTAGGCCGGCCAACAACAACTATCCACTGGCGGCATGCTGTAAGACAAATTATGAAGATAATGGCCTACCACGCGAAGTACTAAAGAATCCAGACAAAACTGCCAGGACAAGAAGGGTTTCCTGGAGCCGTGGCTGAACATTTGAATCGTATCATTTATAAGGGGCCTAACCTGGCCGTTGCCTGAACCTTGCCACTTTCAAGATTTTATCGGAAGTCAGAACTCGTTCAAGGTCAGCTCATCACTAGCCGTTGGCTGATTGATACTAATCCATTTTTGGGCCTTGTCATTCCTATGACCCAAACACACCTAATCCATTTTTGGGCCTTGTCATTCCTATGACCCAAACACACCTAATCCATTTTTGGGCCTCGTTATATTCCTATGACCCATTCCATACGACGATGAAGTACCCACTTGAGATCAAGGAAGGGACCCAACCAGGGGGTCGAAGATTGTCTGGCAGCCCATGAGATGTGACCCAACCAGGGGTTGAAAATTTTCTGGCAGCCCACGAGAAGGACGAAATTACCTGAGGGAAGAGAAGTGATATCTGAACTCCACCACCTGAATTCCGAGACTTTCACTTGATGCGGGCTCTGGTTGGTTGAACTGAATCCGTAAGTTGGTAAAAGAAGATGACGGATTAATTAAGGAAATAGACTCGGAGTAAAAGTTGTGTATTTCGAGGTCTCCCGTGAACTTCCGAATTTATTAATTAGAGTGGAGTACAGGACATTATTGCGGTTTAAGAAACAAATATCTACAAGGAACCTTCTGATTGCCACAAATTTGAGTTTTTTATTGAGGACAGGGTTCATTCTTCCTATGCTCAGACAGGATATTGTTGATGCTTCCTCTGATTAATGTAATATCTTACAATATTATAACCAACTGAATTGTGCTGTTTGGGATTTGGGAAATTGTAATTGTGTGATTGGTTGCTTGCTTTGTTTCAGTATTTTTCAGCAGGGCGGAACCGGATAACTTGGCCCAGGTTTTGACAGGCGTGGGTACAGCAGTAGGCCGACTTAATATGGTGATTAAACAACAAGGCATGGCAACAGAAATTGTAAAGTTTAGTGGACAGGCCAGAGACTATAAGAAATGGGTCACCTCTATAGAAAAATATGCCTATTTGATCTCAGCAACAGATGAAGAAAAAATGAGACTGGCTTATCAGACGGCAACGGAACCGGTCTCGGATCATATAAGAAGAAAGCTAGAAGCTAGAGTAGATGAGACATGGGAACAATTCAAGGAAGACCTAGCAAGGAAATATGCAGAAATAACGGATCCACAACATGCATTTTCGGTGTTGAGGCAGGCTAAACAAAATAACGGAGAGACGGTACAATTGTTTAGCGATAGATTAATTAATCTGGCTGAAGAGGCATTCTTAGGACAGAATGTACGAGGAGAGGAGGTGGAAAGGATGTTGGTAGGGATCTTTGTGGATGGCATAAAGTCTGATGGTTTGAAACTTAAATTAATGAGGGAAAACCCTGAGAGGTTATCACAAGCGGTGGATATCGCGGTACAAGAAGAAAATTTGAGACGTAGGTTTAGATTAAGAACAGGACGAGAAGTGGGAAGTAATCGAGATGACAGAGTTGAGGAACCTATGGAAATAGGACAAACAAGATTCGGATGGAATAGGAGAGGAGGTATACAGACGTTACAAGGTAGAAATAGGTATGATAATGAGGAAAGAAGAAATATGAGATACCCTACAAGAGAAACAGTAGGTAACACAAATAGTACAAATATTGTCTGTTGGAATTGTGGTCAACGGGGACATGTTTTTCGGTTTTGTAATAACAGGCATGTCCAGTCGAATACACAGGGTAGACATGACAATAATAGGGTGAGTAGGAATGTTGTAGATGGACACAGGAATTTTACAGGTACAAGAACACAGGAAAATCGGCGCCCTACCTATTAGACAGGACCTATGATAGGAGGGTAAATAATAAGGTCCCAAGGGTTAGAGAATATGTTAATAACAGGTATAATAGGTCGAACAGAGAATATTTTCAACTAGATGAAGTCAAGAAATTTATAGAAGATAAAACAGATTATAGTTCTTGTATATTAGAAATAGGAAAGTATAGAGTTCGTACGTTAATTGATTCGGGAGCTCAGGTTAGTGTAGTGAAAGAAAGTTTTCTATACAAAATGGTAAGAAATTGTAGAGTATTTAAGAGTCATAATAATTTACACTCTGTTACGGGACAGAATTTACAAGTAGTTGGACAAACAATAATAAATTTTAAGTTAGGAGGGATCAACATAAGACACCTTTTTCATGTAGTAAAGGGTTTAAATAGAAACATGTTAATAGGAAGAGATTTTTTAATAAAAAATGGAGTAAGACTTTTCTATGATTTACACAAATTAAAATTCAGGGACGTCTATATAGATATGCAAGAAGACATGCATATATCAGCACTAGTTAGAGTTAAAATGACAACGACGTTAAAACCACAGTCGGTTAATTTGATACAAGTGAAGCTGAAGAAAAACCCATATTATGTAGAAGGAAACACAGTCAGAATCACTGAATTACAAGAGGAAATAATTGATGAGCCTGGTTTGGAAGTTCCGGATGGAATAATAGCGTTAGATAAACACTTAACCTTTCCAGTTATGGTGATTAATAACACAGGTAGAGAAATTAAATTATACAGAGGGTGTGTAGTAGCAAAAATTGAACAGAACGTTAGTGAAATATTGGCAACGGATAGAGTAGAAATGCCGGGAACTAATTATTCACAGTCTTCTAGTGAAAGAAGTAATAACAGACGCGGACGCGGAAGTAGAGGAAACACACGAATGAATGAATTGATCCATCCATTCAAAAGAAATACAGCACAAATACATTCACTAGATAAACAGACAAGAGAACAGGAATTGTTGGCACAGTTAAAGACTTCACCAGAAAATAAAGAAGTATTGGAACAGTTTATAAAGGAGAATCAGGATGTGTTTGCAATTAGTGATTTAGAGTTGGGTAAGACAAAAACGGTAACAATGGAGATAGATACGGGAGACCATCCGCCGATTAGCTTAAAACCATATAGAACTCCCTTAAGAAATAGAGAAATTGTAGAAAAGGCAATAGAAGAAATGTTGAAAGCAGGGATAATCAAAAGATCAAAATCAGAGTGGTCATCTCCGGTGGTAATTGTGGCCAAACCTGATGGTTCGAGTCGATTCTGTTGCGACTATCGGGCGTTGAACAAAATTACTAAAAATGTTGCATATCCACTACCAGTGATAGATGATATTTTGGGGTTGCTAAATGGCGCTACATTTTTTACGACGTTAGACGCAAGAGCAGGATTTTGGTGCATTCCGATGTCGGCAGACGCGCAGAGAAAAAGTGCTTTCTGTACTCATATGGGTTCTTATGAATTTTTACGTATGCCTTTTGGAGTCAAAACTGCGCCATCTCACTACATGCTCTTAATAAATGAAGTTTTAGAAGGTATGCAAAGGTTCGCTCTTGCTTATATTGATGATATTCTGATCTTTACTTCTGGAAATGTGGAGGATCATTTGAAACATATAAAGTTAGTGTTTGACAGGTTAAGAAAACATGATGTGAAGTTAAAGCTCAGTAAATGCCAATTTTTAAAGACAGAAACAAAATATTTGGGGTATATTATAAATAGAGAAGGTATAAAACCAGACCAGGACAAAATAAAGGTTATTAAAGAGTTACCTGCTCCAACTAACGTTAAGGAGGTACGCGCCTTTATAGGAACATGCGCGTATTATAGGCGGTTTGTCCCAGCGTTTTCAAAAATAGCTGAACCTATTACAAACTTAACAGGCAAGTACGCTAGGTTTAAGTGGGATGATGAGTGTC
The DNA here is from genome assembly GCA_963921405.1 of Cepaea hortensis. Classification (NCBI taxonomy): domain Eukaryota; kingdom Metazoa; phylum Mollusca; class Gastropoda; order Stylommatophora; family Helicidae; genus Cepaea; species Cepaea hortensis. The sequence goes on from OY992890.1 coordinate 49,849,961, forward strand.
AAAAAGCGTTCGAGTATTTAAAAAACAGTTTAACACTGGTACCACTGTTGACGCATCCAGACTTAAACAAACAGTTGATACTGTACACAGATGCTTCAGACAATGCAGTAGGAGCGTGTTTGGTGCAACCATATGAAGGGAAAGAGTCTGGAATACCAGGGGTTAAAAATGAAAGGCCTATATACTTCTTGTCGCATAAACTTAGCAGATCACAAAGAAAGTGGACGACTATTGAGAAGGAGGCTTACGCAATACATTACGCTCTTCAAAAACTAAATTACTACTTACATAACGCAAATTTTGTTATTAGAACTGACCATATGCCTTTAAAGTCTTTTTTAGAAGCCCCAGTGCAGAACAGGAAAATACAAACCTGGGCATTGAACTTACAGGGATATAATACGAAAATTGAGTACATTCCAGGTAAGATTAACACATGCGCTGATTTACTGTCTAGGATTCCCTATCCACAGTCGTCAGGTGACACAGAAGATGAAGGAGAACCAGAGATTGACGATCGAAATTGGCAAGTAAATATTTTAGATTCTGCTATAATAAATAGAGAAGAATTTGATAGTCTACCATCGGAACAAGAGTCTGAACATAGGGAAGATGATCTACACTTAGAAAAATTTAACATGAAAGAGGAGCAGGACCTAGACCCAAAAGTGATACAAATAAAAGAAAAATTAAGAGAAACAGAAGATAACAAATATAAAAGGAATTATTTGGTTTTACAAGAGGATGGACATTTATACTACATGTCTGAAAGGAACGAACAACTGAGGAAATACATTCCAAAACATTTAGAAAATGAACTTTTAAAGGCATATCATGATGAAAATGGACATTTAGGTAGAGACAAATTGGTGAAGGCGCTTACAAGTAAATATTACTGGCCAAATTTATTTAAATCTGCATATAAATATGTGGATACCTGTGAGAAGTGCAGATTGAGGAACATGAAAACAATAAAGTGTCCCTTGCAGGATACTGACATTCCTCAGTTCCCAATGCAAAAGATTAGTTTAGATATATCGGGTCCACACCCCAGAACATTGTCAGGAAACGTGTATTTGATTCATATAGTAGATGTTTACAGTCTTTGGCCGGAGGTTTATGCAATTCCGGATAAGAGTGCAGATACAGTAGTCAATATTTTTTTACAAGAGTTTGTCCCAAGATTTAGTTGTCCACAAAGTATACTTACAGACAATGGTAAAGAATTTATAAATAAGAAATTTGAAAAGTTGTTAAATGATTTAAATATAAAACATATAAAGACATCATATTATAGACCTACTTCCAATGCTAGAAACGAGCGTCAACATCAGACGTTATATAGCATTATATCAAAGATTGTAGATGAACATGAAAGGGATTGGGATTTGTTTTTAGGACCTGCCCTTAACGCCATTCGTACTAATCAAAATGAAAGCACGGGTTTTTCACCATATTATTTAATATACGGGAGAGAACCGATACTACCTATAGACAATCTATTAAAACCTAGACGGAAATATATGGGTGAAGACTTTCAAGAGGTTATAATACAGGAAATGCATAAAGCACACGTAGGACTAAGGAATAATATAATTAAAGCTAGGGAAAGGCAGAAAAAGTACAAGAATATAAATACAAACTTGCAGGAATTTAAGGTTGGTGATAGGGTCTATTACAAGAAGCATAGGAGAAACTCTAAGTTTGATAATCGTTGGATTCCAGGGTATTATATTTTGGAAAAACTAGGTAAAGTATCGTATAAAATTAAGAACCAGGTCACGGGACATGTAGCAAGGGCACACGTGGAACACTTAAGGAGAGATGAAGAAGAGATAGAATATAATAATAATAATAATTATTATTCAGACACAAGGTTTTTAGATGAACAACTCGTTAGAGGTGCTACAGTAACCCCAGGCGTTAGAAGAGATCCAGCACAAAATCGCTTATTAGCAACTCCAGGCTTTGATGATACTCAAGAACAGACGATACCGAAAACAATAGAAGAAGAAAAGTTGAATGAGACTCATTATGATAGTATGGAAGAGGAAATAAGTGCTCCGTTTAGGAACACTAGACAGGCAACGAAAAGGAGAATGGATAGACAAAGAGATAGAGAAGTGAAAAGACAGAGGAGAATTAGGGATTATTCAACGAGCGGGGAGGATATGCCGTTACTAGAAAGATCCTTGAGGAATAGTGATCGACAAATTAGATGGGATATTGAACAAAAGAGATTAGCGGCAGCTAAAGAGAGACATACAGACGAAGAAGAAGAAATGGATGAAAAGTCAGAGTCAAGTAGTAGTAGTATGGAGGAAACAAATGGATTGTACGAAGAAGAAGACATTGATGTAGAATTAGCATTGGTTCAAAGAAATTTGGAGTTATTGAAGAAGTGGAACCGTAGGAAGTAGATAAGTAGAGAATATTGCAGATAGCAATTTATAAGTGTTAGAATTCGAAAATGAAGAAGATGACTCTTGGTATTTTTATAATCAATATGGAGGTAGTTTTGAATGAAGTATATGTATATATTTGGTTATTTCTCTATGGGGTGGAATTGATGGTTGATTTTTTAGTAGCTTGGACAAATTGAAGGGAAATAATTGGCAGGTAGGGCCACAAGTAAATAGGTGAGTGGATGGTGAATACTACATTAGTATAGATAAGAGGACTTGTACTGTAGTTTACAGTGATTAATTAAGAGGATTTTCCGGGTAGTATGATGTGTTTGGAGTTAGGCTAGAAAAAGGAGGAATTGATGTTTGTACTATTTGTTATCATTGATATCGGCAGATATGCTTATAAGATTTGGATATTGGTCTGTAAGTAACAGATACACATATGTAGCATTGAATTGATGGGTTTACTTGGAATGGTAAACTTGAAATTGACGAGAGGAATGAAGAAAAAAAAAAAAAAAAGAAAAGCTAGTAGTGTTGAATCAATATTTTTTTTGATAATAACAATTATTATTGACGGAAACTGAAGATAAATTTTGAAACTTTATTCATAAAGTATGTATGGAAAGAGAAGTGTGATTACTTCTTACTTTTTCCTTTCTTTTTCTTATTTTCCTAAGTGCGCACTAACTCAATCTAACATATCTTTTCTGTGAGAATGTGAAATAGGGGATAAGGGAAATATCTTCAGTTTTGTCAATCATAATTTTAATGAACAATTTAAATTTAAAAGCGGTTCGCTTACAGAGAGTTGTAGGAAGTTTTATAGAGAATTTGGTGGGGAGTTTTTGGTATTATTGATATACTGGGAAGTATGTCTCTGGTTAGCAATTGGCTATGATGAGGTAGGAAAATGAGAATGGAGTTAGGAAATATATAAATGGAATGGCCTGAATAAATAGAGATCTGGTACATTATTAGTATGGTTGTTGGGGCCACTATACGTAATAATTTTAAGAAAGTTTACTTGGAAAATCTTTGTTTATTCACTTGGAGTTTTATTTTCGTGTAACTGGGCAATGATGGTTGTTAATTGATTATTTTATTGAGACTATGTTTCAATGCTATATGTATATGTATTATGTTTTTATTTCATGCTTGGTTTGGTTTTATAAAAAGTTAGTTTAAGTAAGTTAGGATCGTTGAGTTTATAGTGCTTTGAGTAAAACACTATTGGACCGTAAAAGTGTCTAATAATGATATAATATTTGCTTTTGGGTTGATAAAATGCATGCCATATTAATTTTGAAAATGTGTTTTAATTGGATAATTGTGACGCCTTGTTTTGATTTAGTTTTGCGTAAACAGTTGGATTGATAGATTAAGTGATGTGGTTAATGAATTGGTTTTAAGTTTGGTTAGAATATTAGTTAACTTTTCAAATACAGGGGGCTTTATAAAAAAAAAAAAAAAAGCCCTTTCGTTCAGAAAGGAATTATAAAATTATTGAGGGAGGGTATGGAGACATAGGCTGATGGGAAGGTTAGGTTGCTTGAAAAGCTTCGAATATATAAGTAGAGTATAACTAGATAGAAGTTTAAGGGAAAAACTGTGAATAGCAGCATATAGAAGAAATACATAGGGGGATAAAGGGCAGATCATGGGACATGAAGGGGGCAAGAAATAGGTGCTGTGAAAAACCAGCTTTAAGTATATTAAAGGTGTTCATAAAAATTGAACAGGATCTCATGCTAAAAGGTGAGATAACGCAATTTGGACAAGATTGTGGTTGGAAATTTTAAATGTTGAAGATATAAGGCTTGAAACTTACGTAAAAAGTTCTATTTCAACTTGGTTTATAGAAAACAAAGATCTATTTTTGTATGACGTATTTATAAGAAAAAATTTGATTGTACAAATTTTTTTTATTGGCAAAGGAGGTAAATGTGGTTGTGTGGAATATGCGTTTCTTTGTGCTTATCTTGACTATTTATTCCTTTTACTGGGTGCACCCCTTCTTTACTTCTTCTAAATACGTTGTTCTCGTTGTTCGGGTTGTCTTGTATTGAGAAATGCGAGTGATTTCCTAATGCCAGTTGTACAAATACGATTTTACGAGCCATTTTGTTTATAATATGCATATTTTATATAGGAACTTGAGGAGCCAAGGAATATATAGTGGATTGCTATATAGTTTGGGGAAATGAAAGAAGAGTAGAAATGGTAAGTTAAAAAAGGGTTACAGTACATGGTACGAGGTATAGAGGTAAAATGGAAGAAGAAGTGGGTTGATTATATAGCTGGGGAAAGAGTTAAAGAAATAGAATGTTTAATTAAATTGGAGTTGGTTTGGGGAGGATTAGAAGAACTATGGAAGATTAGAGGAAAAAGAGGGAATAGAGTAAGGGGATTAGGAGTAAAGATTTTTCCTTTATAAGGAAAATTCTTTAATAAACATGGGGAGGTGTAACAGTATGTGTAGTTTGGGTTATAATTAGGATCTAGTGGGGAATTAGAGATACAGCACGATTGAGCATTATGAGTGAAAGCGGAGAGAGATGCTCAATCGTGACGTATTGTTGTTGTGAAGGGCAGTCAACATCCGATAGTCCAGCTGAGAAGACACGGCTTGTCATCTTGAGAATAAAGTATAAAGTTTTAGTACAGATCAAGTCTTGTTACTTCATTTGACACTACTACACCTCCTTGTAGTTTTTATTTAGAGTTCCTCCATACTCCTCCCAGTCTTTTTGTTTTTCTCTCTTTACTATTCTATTCACATGTCTTCTCGCTATTCTATATTCTATGCAATCGCATTCCTGTTTGCTCTTCAACCACTTTTTATATTTTTCCTTTTTGTCATTTACAGCTTTCTTTACTTCTGCGTTCCACCAACTTGTTATTTTCTTTATCCATACTTTGCGTTTTTTCGTGTATAATGTACCCAAATAATCTTGATTGTTTTTGTCTAACTCTGTAGTCAGTTCATCATTTTCATTTGTTTCTTTATATATATTATGTATATATGTATGTGTGTGCATTCTACAGGCAATCGTCCTAGCTGAGTACTTAGAAAACCACAAACATTTGATACAAGATAAGAAAGTACTTGAACTGGGATCAGGCACTGGTTTAACTGGGCTTGTGGCAGCTGCACTGGGTAATATTATATGATATATATATATATATATATATATATATATATATATATATATATATATATATATATATATATATATATATATATATATATATTGTCATATATTATATTATATTATATTTTTTTTTTAAATGTTGCATATCCCTTGCATTACGTTGCAGTCAACACCAGCATTTTTCAGCTGCTGTTGATGTACTAGACAAATATTATGTTCACTAGTTTGCCATTGCTTTCTTAACGACCGGCTCCCATACCAACATGTTATAACAAAACGCGACACGGTCTGCTGCACAAATCGGGAGCGGCTGTGATTCGAACGCCTGGTAAGCGGCTCATGAACCGCATTCGCAAGCCTTTGGCCACGGAGACCGGATATTGTATTATATTATATTATATTATATTATATTATATTATATTTGTGTAGAATGTGCTAACTGTTTGTGATGTTCTGTGTGCGTGTATGTATGTATGCATGCATGCATGTGTTTGTATGTGAAATGTATATACACAGTTTATGATTCTCTATGCATACAGGCATGTATGTACAGTCTGTGATGCTCTCTGTAAGCAGTCATATATGTATTGTTTGTGATGCTCTCTGTAAGCAGTCATATATGTATTGTTTGTGATGCTCTCTGTAAGCAGTCATATATGTATTGTTTGTGATGCTCTCTGTAAGCAGTCATATATGTATTGTTTGTGATGCTCTCTGTAAGCAGTCATATATGTATTGTTTGTGATGCTCTCTGTAAGCAGTCATATATGTATTGTTTGTGATGCTCTCTGTAAGCAGTCATATATGTATTGTTTGTGATGCTCTCTGTAAGCAGTCATATATGTATTGTTTGTGATGCTCTCTGTAAGCAGTCATATATGTATTGTTTGTGATGCTCTCTGTAAGCAGTCATATATGTATTGTTTGTGATGCTCTCTGTAAGCAGTCATATATGTATTGTTTGTAATGCTCTCTGTAAGCAGTCATATATGTATTGTTTGTGATGCTCTCTGTAAGCAGTCATATATGTACTGTTTGTGATGCTCTCTGTAAGCAGTCATATATGTACTGTTTGTGATGCTCTCTGTAAGCAGTCATATATGTACTGTTTGTAATGCTCTCTGTAAGCAGTCATATATGTACTGTTTGTGATGCTCTCTGTAAGCAGTCATATATGTACTGTTTGTGATGCTCTCTGTAAGCAGTCATATATGTACTGTTTGTGATGCTCTCTGTAAGCAGTCATATATGTACTGTTTGTGATGCTCTCTGTAAGCAGTCATATATGTATTGTTTGTGATGCTCTCTGTAAGCAGTCATATATGTACTGTTTGTAATGCTCTCTGTAAGCAGTCATATATGTACTGTTTGTGATGCTCTCTGTAAGCAGTCATATATGTATTGTTTGTGATGCTCTCTGTAAGCAGTCATATATGTATTGTTTGTGATGCTCTCTGTAAGCAGTCATATATGTACTGTTTGTAATGCTCTCTGTAAGCAGTCATATATGTACTGTTTGTAATGCTCTCTGTAAGCAGTCATATATGTATTGTTTGTGATGCTCTCTGTAAGCAGTCATATATGTATTGTTTGTGATGCTCTCTGTAAGCAGTCATATATGTATTGTTTGTGATGCTCTCTGTAAGCAGTCATATATGTACTGTTTGTAATGCTCTGTATATGTACCATTTGTGACACTCTGTGCATGTACCATTTATGGTGCTCTGCATGTGAATTTCTGTGTGTGCAGACATGTGTGTACTGTTTGTTATGCTGTGTGCATGTACCGTTTGTATTGCTCTACATATATACACAGACATTTATATACTATTTGTGATGTTCTGTGAATGTACCGTTTGTGATACTCTGTGCACAGACAGCATGTACTGTTTGTGATGCTTTATGTGTGTACACATATATATTTACTGTTGATCTGTATGTGCAAACAAGTAGATACTGCTTGTGATGCCCATTTGTGCTTACACGTACTTACTCTTATATACTTATTTCATTCAGGAGCCGATGTAACTCTGACAGAGAGAGCAGAAGCCCTAGCACACCTGAACTCCTCCATTCAACAGAACATTCAGAATAGATCATGGAAGATTTCAGCAAAAGTCTTGGACTGGACCAAGAAAGTAGATTCACAGTTCTCAGATTTTGATGTGGTTCTAGGGTCAGATATAATTTACATAGAGGACACATTTGAGGATTTGTTGAGGACAGTTAAAGCATTAGCTCCAAATAACAGCGTACACATTCTTTTATCGTGTAGAATAAGGTATGACAGGGATCTTAAATTTTTGGACTTGCTGAAAGTGGATTTTAATGTTGATGAAATATTTGTTGATACTCAGAAGAAGATACAGATATTTTCAGTTCATAGACGTTCCTGAAATAGAATTATAGTTTTCTCACGTGAACTTGGTGTATTCCCTTCGCTTTGGTTTCATTGTTTAAAACAAGGGAACAAGATGAAGTGATGGTTGGTTACAGAAGCTCAGTGATCAATCCTTTAATTATGTTAAAAATATGCTGGCCTATGTGGTCATGGGAGTCGCATTAGTGCAGTTAGTGATAAGAGGCCAGCATGGGGTGGCCTGAACAGATCAAAGTGACTAAACGAATTAACCTGGGTTGAATTTCATTGAGTTTATAAGTTCTGCTACAAAGTGGCTAGCACGCTTACTGGTGGTCGTGTGATCGAATCGCTATTGAAATAGTAAAGACTGCAAGCATGATATTGACCACATCACATATCAAGTAATTATTGGTTGATAGACATGTAGGGCTGGCTTCATATGTCCTGTTCGCCTCAAAGCATGTGTGGAAAGGGTCATATGCAGTCGCAATGAAAACAGTAAATATACAGACGTTTCAAGAATTTTCTTCATCCTGTCTTTGGGTTCTGATGCAAAACATGAAATAAGAAACTTATTAGAAAAACCTCATCCAGTTATCCACTTTGAATTTAAATTTTCAATGTTTCTTTTAAATTTAATGATTTGTATCAGCGGGAAAATGAGAGTAGGAAAAGTCTGGAAATGTTGCTATGTTTACTGTTTTCATTGTGGCTACATAAACCAGCATTGCCTGAACATTAAGGTAGACAAGGATAAAAGCAGGAGGATGGGCTTCAGTGCACTTGGCTTTACCTTCATCTATCTCAGTCTTTCTCTGCAGAATGGCAAACTTTCTGCCCAGAGCATCAGATAAAGCATAAACTCCAGTCATGGCCCCCTGAAGGGGGGGGGGGGGGGGGGCTCTGGAAAAATAGCACTCAAGGTCTGAACAACACATTGCGACCTGCAATCTTCAGAGCTTGAGGCAGGCATCTTGACCACTTTGCCACAGAAACAATATCATCTTCAGATATTTAAGGGAACTTTCACATAGTTTTTTGTACACAGTTGTTCCATTATGTATAAGAACTCTGTTTAAAAGTTATTACCATATGTTCCATTATTACTGAACACTACTGGCATCAGAAGAAGACAGTCCACCTTCTTTGGGGATGTCATGAGAAGAGAAAAGCTGGAGTGTGTTACCAGAAGGGGAAGAAGGCAAGGGGAGACCAAGAGACAAGATGCTGGACAGTTTGACACCATAGCATGGAGGAACATTGGTATCAGAAATGATTGACAGTATGTGAGACAAAAGGCTGTGGACAGACATGATCACCAACTCCACAAGACATGGACTATAAGAAGAAGTGATTGAATAAGCTAGACTCTTCAGATACACCTAACTTTTCTATGATCTTATATGTGAGCTAATCACTAAACACTACACCATCCCTTTCTCATATGCCTGTGCCAACTTTGGGCTCAATATCAACCTGGAGAAGACTGTAGTTATGTACCAGCCAGTTCCAGGGGATAATCACACAGTGCCGAATATCAAGGTGAATGGTCATAGACTAAGTGTTGTGGACAAATTCACCTAACTTGGCAGCACTGTGTCACAAGCTGCCACAATTGATGATGAAGTGAATGCAAGAATCTGCAAGGCCAGCGTGGCCTTTGGCAGACTGTACAAGAATGTATGGGACAGAAATGGAATAAGCCTGCAAACAAAGCTGAAAGTCTACAAAGCAGTTGTATTATCCACACTGCTATATGCTTGTGAAACCTGGACTGTTCCATCAGCGACACGCTAGGAAATTAGACCACTTCCACATAGTCTGCCTTAGGAAGCTATTGAAGATTAAATGGCAGGACAAGATCCCAGACACTGAAGTCCTGGAAATAGTGCCCATGCCCAGTATCCACACTCTACTAATGAGGAATCAAATTCACTGGGCTGGTCACTTAACTCGTATGCCAGATCACAGGCTCCCTAAACAAATTTTTTATGGCGAACTGCGTTGTGGTAAATGCTCCCAAGGCGGCCAGAGGAAACGCTTTAAAGTCGCTCTGAAAAATCTCACTGAAAGCTTTTGGAATTCATCATGACACCTGGGAGTCTGCTGCCAAAGACCAAAATTCGTGGTGTACATCATTACGCAAGGGTGCAGTCACTTGTGAAGCAACCAGGACTGCAAGAGTTGTGAAGAAAAGGCTGGACAGAAAAACCACTGCAGGAGATCCACCTCCTGGAACATCAAGCATTCTTTGGCCACATTGTCAAAGAAAATTTCTAGCCAAAATAGGCCTTATCAGCCATCTTAGAACCCACGTCTCCATACCTTCAACCCCACAGGATGAAATGAATGGTCATCGTCATTCTTGATGGACACACAACAAACCATCCCTGGATGCCATCTCACTTTGGAATGTCTGTAAACAAGAGAGCTGATCAACTAGCTAAAGAGCAACTGGCTGTACCAGTCACATACCACCAAAAGAAAAGAATCAAGTCAATCAGAAAGCTGTCAACACCAGCACAAGACGATTACAAATTTTGGAATAGACCAGAACAAATAATCAGTCTGTGCCTTGGAACAGGATGTAATCAATTACGCCTCAATATGCATACACAGTGAATTTTATACAAGAGATAACATTACAGATATAGACAATCTGTTTCAAGCAAAAGAGATGGAAAAAAAAAAGTGGTGTCTGTTTTCTAGATTGCATTAATTCTAAATCCTTTAGTGGCCTTTGCATGGTTTCTTGATGTTTGTATTTGTTAATGTTAATTTTTTTTTAAATGTTGAAAACCTATTAAAGTATGTTGTTTATTGGAAAGAAACGTAGTTTTGACATCCTTTGTGCAGATAGGTTAGGCTTTTTGCATATAAACAACTGTTCTTTGTAATAATAGAAGAATAAGGCATTCTCCCAGTGCAAAACCCGTTGCAATGAAGTCAGTCAAATGTCATATTGTCTAGTGTCTCCTAATCTCTGCTTCTGTCCTTTTCTTCTGTGATTGCTGATCAATACCTGTACATTTATTTCTCTTTTTTAGATGAGCCAACTGTCACAATTGTTTTTTTCTTTTTTCATTTTAATGTTGATTGATGATCACATTAATTGTGCATGGATATCTCCACAAGTGCCTCAGTTTCCACCCATATATCTCACAGATCTGAGCACAGTGCACAAACTTCATATCACTGGCAAAGGTTCAGTGTGTATATATCAGAATTACACATGCTATCAGGTCAACCTTTCACCTTTTATGTTGTACACAGGCCTGAAACTAAGTCACTCTAGAAATATACAAATATCATCATGTACCATGCAGATCTCTGCTCTGGATAATTTCTATTTATGATATTCTTTCATATTAGATTATCCATTATCTTTTCCCTGGTCTATCTCTGTCTTTTACTGCTGATCTTTCCATTTGTCACATTGTTCTCCAGTGCCTTCCTTCTCACATGACCTAACAACATAACATCTCTTGTGTTTGTGTATAATACTCTGCTATCTGTAGATTTTTCCAGGCAATCATTGTTAGTTACCCTGACAGTCCAAGGTATTCACAACATTTGTCTCAGCAACCACATCACAGCTGCCACCATTATTTATTATATCACATTTGTAAATGTTTAAATTCACTAAAACAACTGAATAAATTATGGAGTGGGACAGACAGAACTACAAAGGTTAGATTTTTAAGAGCATGCATCTTTCCCATTGCAACATACGCCTCTGAGACCTGGACACTTACTAAACAAGCTGAACAGCGCATAAATGCTTTTGAATATAAATGTTATAGACGGGTTCTAAGAATATCTTGGGTAAAGAAAAGAACATGCATCCACACTTCAAGAGCTGAATATTGAAGAGGGTTGGCTATTAAAGACGATAAAACAAAGAAAATGGATATATTTTGGTCACTTGAAACATCATGAAAGTTTGGAGAGATAAGGGAAGGGTATATGCCTCGGAAGAGAGTAAAAGGAAGGCCAAAGAGAAGATGGGTGCAGGATGTGACGGATGATCTCCAGAGGGTGTATCGGATGCAGGACATCTTGCTTGTGATCGAGAAGTTTTTCCGGAAGGTTGTTATGGGAGCGAAGTTGTGCAAATAGTATAATTGCTACTGAATGAATGAAATGTTTAAATATATAAATGTTTAATAGATAAGAATTGACTAAAACATTGAAGTGAATATTTATGTTTCACTCCTATACAATTTACAAAGTAAGTTTTTATTGCAGATTATTCACAAAAATCAGCATAGCATTTGATATCACTTTAACAATCATTTGAACAATTTCTTCAGTGAACGATTGTAGCTGCAACAAGACATGGAAATTGATATCACTTTAACGATCCCACACAAACAACTTCTTTAGTGAAACATTACAATCGCAATATGGTATTGGAAATTAATATCACTTTAACAATCGCATGAACACTTCTTCAGTAAAAGATTGCAATTGCAACATACTTCTGATACATAATCAGATAAAATATGTTCACAAACACAACATTCAGTTAGTAGCTAAGAGCACAGATAGTTCAGAAATTTACCCTGATAAGGTACCAAGCCATACTCCACATCAAAATGGCTTTTAAAAGCAAATGTATTTTCTAACTATCAAAGAAAATAGGCATTTCCCATGTTTGATGCAGAATTTGTCAACTTGATTTACCTGTGATTAAAAATCGATGTCACTGCACTCAGAAAAAGCCTAAAAGTACTTGGTCTGTCCCAGTAGAAGTCCTTGCTCAAATCTCCAGTGGGTATGTGATATGTGAGAACCATCACATTATTTCATGTCTTGAGTGCATAGAGGGGTAGACGGGCAGACTTTCCCTCCTATAGCGAGCAGTGAGCCCAGGTATGAATCTGTGTGTCGTCTGACTACGCTCATGCCATTGTCAGCACAATCTCTAAACGGTTACGCCAACGTGCCCGCTACGGCAACATAAAATTAAACAAAATGTTAGAATCCTGCGGAAAAATAAGTATAAAGTCATATAATATCTCGCAAGAATTCTAGCTCAAGTGAACAGAAATCACAGACATGTAAATAATTAATTCCACTTAATTATTAATTATTTAAGTGGTCTGTAATTTCTTTTGATCTGGCTGGGAGTCCTTACAAGATATGCACATGAGTTTGTGCTTGTTATTTCACAGGGTACTGGCATCAATTTTTTTTCATTTTATATACTGGAAGTTTATATATGGCAATAAAGGGATAGCTAACAAATTATAACCAGAAGAAACAAAACAAACATAGAATGCTCAAATTTCTAACCAGAAGAAAGGAAACAAAAATGTTCAATAAAGGTTGCCAGCTTTGAATATTGGCCTCTTATCACAAATGATTGTAAGTATCAGCCCCAGATACTTGCCCGCCACTACCCCCTCCACCTTTTCTTATATAAAACATAGCACTAATTAAAAACAAAGTATTTTTCTGTTGTACATAACTTACCCCAAAACATTTTGAATACACAGCGCTCATAAAATGGTAAACAAAATTATGTTTATACTGTACATAACTTGCTCCTAAATATTTTGAAATCATCACAATTTGATATAGAATACAATAAACTCATCTTGTGTCTAGCAACTCCTCTGCATTCATTTGATACTGCTCCTCTGCATTCATTTGATACTGCATATGTCACATACTTTTCTTACCTCCTTTTGTCCCAGGTAGTTGGCTTTTAACACTTTTGGTCCCAGAATATTTGAAGAATATTAACAAGGGTAGCAATAGTCACCATAAATGAATAAAGTGTGCATTGCTATCACAGATGCAGCAAAACAGATACTGCTTGTGTGTTAAAACAACTAGCCAATCTCCCATACATCACACTACATCAAACATTGCTTACTCCTCGTCTTTCACCTTCCATCTCTTATCGAGCATAGGCCTTCAACATACTCGCGCCAAGTTTCTTGTAGACTTGATTATGATTGGTCGAATTTTCCAGCTTAAGTTTTCTATGGGATGAGATTGTCAATCTTACACTAACCCTCCTTGGATGTCTCCTATGACATGCATGGTAGGACATAGTGTTAATATTCTTGGCTTCCCTTATGGGCCCATGGTAAGACATGGGCAATTTTGCTTGCCAAACATGGACAATAGCTGATCACACATGATGCATTGCTTGGGTCTGACAGAGATAAAGTAGTCAATGTCAGAGCTGGAAAGTTAATCAAACTGACCAGGATATAAGAAAGTTAATTCTTAATATCCATGTTTGAATACTGCCATTCTTGCAAGCTCATGTCTGGGAGTATATTTCGGGTCATATTTATGCACTAGTATTTTGAAGCCCCCTGTTTCAGATGGATCTATACTTGAAAATTCGACCACATGCTAAAACACTGTGGCCAGTAAGCATTTTGGCGTGGAATATGTGCTATTTATTTTACTTATACCAACACTGTGGCGAAAGGGTAATAAACACGATGTGCAATCCTGCATACTGTTTTCAAAATCGGCTGCAGGCGATTTGGAAGAAGACCACCTTGGTTGATTTTAACAATGCTATGAATGTTGATGGTTCAGAAAGCAATGGCAAACTACTGAACATACACTTGCCTTGTATATCATAAACCACCCAAAAATGCTAAATTGTTACATCCTGTACAGGATATGTAACTAACTTAATGTTACCTAATCTGGAGTTGTAGAGTCTCAACTATTAGGACCACTCAAAGTGGTTGTCTTGTCAATTCAGAGCGGCAATGTAGCCACACGAAGTGGCAATGAGGAGGAGTTAAGTAGTAAGTTTGTAGGCCACATGAGTTATATTAAAAATTTAGAACAGGGTGGTTATTAAAACATGTCTGGAACAGAACAAGGAAAAGCATAAGCATAATGCCACTGATTTGTTGTATTTACAAAATGATTAATGTGGTGTGTGTTTTTTTCACAGAGGAAACAGTAAAAACAATTATAATGTTAAAAAATAATTTGGTTAAAGATTTAACCAAGTAGCACCCAAAAGATTGAGATACATGGCAAAGTAATTTACTCCACATCATATGTGCCTTGCTATAGAAACAAGACAGAAGTAGTTGAAGAAATTATACATACAATAAAGTAAGCATTTGAAACAAATAAACATATCATGAAAACTGTCATTAACTGTCATTTACTGCCAATATAGTACCTTGCGGTGTATGTCTTTGAGCCTGAGGAATAAAGGCCGCCTGGCTAGTGCAGTCGCCGCGAACTGTGCAGGTTAGGATTTTCTTTTTGCCCCCGACAGAAAAAATCCCGCACCTTACCGGGGATCGAACCCGGGTCTCCCGAATGAGAGTCCGGCGTTCTATCCACTCGGCCAGCCGCTCCTCGCATCATGAAAACATGAGAGTCAAACAATGGTGTGCTGATAGTTTACTTTGTGATTGTGATTCCTGTTAGCTGATATTTTGAAGTACATCAGGACAAACATATCATTTTCATTAAATGTCAGAAAGAAAGTACTAAAATTTTATATCGAACCTGTTCTCTTGTATTGCAGAGAATCATGGAATGTAAACAAACAAGGAAGCATTTGAAGGCAGCAGAGATGTTGCTTCTAACATATTGTGATTACCATGGATGGTTAGAGTAACTAACTTTTTATTTTTGGGTCTCTTAGTTCCACATATGAACCTTTCAAACCCACGTGGTCCACCTAGGCCCTATTCTTAAGCCTAATGGTTCAGAATTTGAATTTAGTTGGTTTTCTTGGCACTAATGGCCACATCTTTGCACATTGATCTTAGCCGAAAGGCCGAACTAACAATGACAGCCTGGAATGTTGCTAATGTTGCTCCAACACACACAATCACCTTAAGAGATGCTATATGATCAGTATTCTGCCAAGCAACTTTAACTGATTTATGCTGAAGGATAATATATCACCAAACATGATCTTCCATTTGACGAAAGGCAATATATCGCCATACTTGGGTTTTCGTGTTATTTTAATGCTCAGTAAATGGAAATGTACATTATATGAGACACTTGTTCATTTGATAATGCACCATGTTACAGTTCACATCTACTTTGTTTGTTTGGCACTGGGTCAGTTAAATTTATCACAGATAAATCTCTGGTACCAAATTTATGAAACTGACCAGACAGAAGTATAGGAAAGCTGTAGAGACAACATAAATGCTACACTACTGGAGGTCAAACATAGTTCTAAAGTTACTTCAGAGCAGAGATAGAGGCCATGAAAACTGCAGCAGAAATGTTGTTAGAGAAAAATAAAGAGAAACAAATAGCTCTCTTTTATGTTTGAGAAGTCAGTTGTTTCAATACTGAAGAGCAGAAACAGTGCAGAACTGGCATTACGCGAGTTATGCCAGAAATCCAAAAGGGTTGTAATACAAAGGATTCCTTCACATTGCAACAGATCTGGGAATGAAGAAGTCGACAGATTAACAAAGGATGGTCGTATATTACCTTAACCTGAAATACAGACATAACCTATGATAAGGCCAAGAGATTATAAGAAGCAATTATAGAACCAAGTGGAAATCAGAGCATCCAGGCCACCAGACAGGTGATGCATATTTCAACTCGGCCGAAATGGACAAGGAATAATCTTCAGAGTCTGCACTGGACACAACTGACTGCAGTACCACATGTTTAATAAAAAGATAGAAGATACAGATGAACACGACTGTGGAACTGGTAAAATGACAGCTAAACATTTGTTGCAGGAATATCCAACATAGGCAGAACAGAGAAAACTATTTTGGCTTATATCTATTTCTGCTCCATTTGATGACAAACTTTATGGAGATGTCAACCAGCTTAATCTGCTTTCTTAGAATGAATTCTTATTGACTCTGAATGTGAACGAAAAAGAAGAAACCTTGGCAACGGTTTTGGTGGATTATTTCATTTCACCACTTTGCCACCTTAACCTTCGTTGTAGTACTAAGGTAAAATAACTCAACAACATTAAATCTTGTGAGTGATGCCCCTCATCTGGAAAGCATATACACCAGTGTTTCCCAACCTTTTTTGTACCATGCCCCACTTAAGCCTTTCTAAAATTCATATTGCCCCCCTCCCCCGCCCCATGCGCCCCCCCCCCCCCCTCAACATATACATTATTTTTAATATTCAAAAATTGAAATTTTCACTAAAGAAACTTGAATGATAGGTTTTAGGAAGAAATCACTAGGTAATTATTGAGCAAACACAGTAAGTAAATTTTCAAAACATATAATGGAGAACTGAAATTCAAGTACAAAATAATTTTAATGAAATATTTTTCTATATTATTTTAATTATTAGTAATTATTTATTATTTAAATTTAGTGAGATCATTGCGCTTGATGCTTGCTGCAAAGAGATCTTATGTCAGGTTCCAATTTAGTTAACTTCAGTCTCAAGTCTCCCCGTTTTGTTATATTCAGCCGATTTCTTCAATTTTCGAATTGCCCCCCTTAACAGTCAAATTGCCCCCCTGTGGGGCGTGGGCCCCACGTTGGGAAACACTGATATACACAGTGTTTCTTATATTGAGACTATAAATTAAATAACATTCTTACTTGTTTTTTGTGTGAGTACTGCTCTTTAGTATTCACCACTCCTTCCTTTCTCTCTCTCTCTCTCTCTCTCTCTCTCTCTCTCTCTCTCTCTCTCTCTCTCTCTCTCTCTCTCTCTCTCTCTCTCTCTCTCTCTCTCTCTCTCTCTCACACTCTCTCAAAAACACTCGTACACATTGTAATTTGTAAAAATAAGACAAGAATTTGAAGTACCCATTGTTAAACATTTCAGCTGCAGAAACATGGTGTCAACATTTGTTATGCCTTGATACACACTGCGCCAACCTAATGATGAAAGGCTGCACGCGATTAGCTCAATCAAAAATAGCTAGAACATTCTCAGACATGCAGTCACAGTAGCCAATGCGGTCATTTCATGGTAAAAGGTACAAAAGTACAGGGATTTTTACATGCCTTAAGCTGCATATGCTACTTGACCCATATTTTATAGAACATTCAGCACTCAATGGATAAAGCGATATGTATCACACCGGCTGACTTTACTTGCCAAAACATTTCTGGTTCCCATTTTAGAATGAGTTGACCTGTCAAGTTTATCAATCAGCCTCGATGCTGATTTGAACCCATGCCCATAGGCCAGCGTCTAGTCACCATGTTACTGTGGCTCCCATTTTGAGAGATTCCAGGTTTAAACCCACTGTGATTATAGCTTTTGATTTTCTTCTTACCTGAAGTACCCTCTGATAAGTATTTCTTCCTCCTTGTATACTTTAAATGCAACTGAAATACCTCTACATTAATTTTAATCTGACATGAAATTGTGAGACTACATTATTACATAGGTATTCACTTTACAACCAGGATACAAATGACTCGGACAAACCCTCAAAAACATGGAAACCTTTCAGAAAGATAAGACACTCGTCGCCTCATCACCACCATAGCTTTCTAATGCTTTATATATATCTAGCTAATTTTATTTCTTCAAAACATCACCACAACTCCCAAATATCATCATCAGCATGTGCCATGCTGATACGTGTGGGCAGTATGGTCGCTACCTCACACGGCCACCTGAGAATCGGATCAGGACTGTCCCGATTATGCCACGTGGCCAAGCCTCCCAGGTATTTATCTCTCTATCTTCCCTGTGCTCTGTTCCTCCCAATTTTTCCAGTTGTCACTAAGTTTTCTAGTTTATTTTTCCTCATAATGATCCCAAAAAATGTTGACCGTATGCATCTAATTTCTTTAATCAGTTTAAGGTTTTCACTTGATTCTTTAAGAACTGTCTCATTAGTTTGTCTGTCTGTCCATGATATTTGCGTTTTCCACAGAAGCCACATTTCCACTACCATAACATGTTTCTCCTGTTCTTATTGTCAATGTTCATTATGTTCTTCTAAAGGCCACAACGGTATAATTATACACACGCACGCAGGCACAAACACACACACATGCACAGATATATATATATATATATATATATATATATATATATATATATATATATATATATATATATATATATATATATATATTCATAAATAAATTTAGTTGCATGTCCTTCACAGGACGTAGCTGTCAGCCCCAGCATTTTGGCTAGTTGTGATTCCTGGGCAAGTTTTACGTTCAGTAGTTTGCCTTTGCTTTCTGAACGACTGGCACCTATACCTTTTTCGAAAAAAAAACCAGCACCGCTGTGTTTCGAACCCAGGTATACAGGATTAAGAATCGTGTCCATTAACCCTTAACCACGGAGACCGGCTATAATCTATATATACATACACAACCAAGGCTGCACAATTATGTCTGTATACTTAGCTAGTTATACACCACCGTGACTCCCAGATTACTTTTACATATTTAGCTAATTATGTTCTTCTAAAAGACCATCACAGCAAGCTCACTGTTTGTGTCATGAGCACGGTCCGATGTGGATTCTGCACCTGGGCTTGTCACTTGTCAAAGTAGGGAAAGATTGGCCACATATTCCTCCTTGCTCTCAGGCCTACACAATATGATGACACTACCATATCACAGGAAACTATTTCGGTACAAACAGTGTTTCCCCAAAAATAAGACTGGGTCTTATATTAATTTTAGCTTAAAAATGCAATAGGGCTTATTTTCGGGGGATGTTTTATACTTTTTGTGTTTCTTTTCAGATACAAAAACCTACATTTATTTATGTACAAAATTCTGCATTTATTCCAAAAACAGTCATGTCATCTTCTGTAACATCATCATAACTCTCCAAATCCCGAATTCCGGCTTGAATTCCTGTAGAACCATTGGTCCCAGTATTTCATGTCTAACAATAAAAACTTCCTTAAATGAGCATTTCTTGTCCAGGTAGCCTGCTCTTAGTGCATTGGTCACTTTATTTCACATGAGTGACGTAGTGAATTATTAAACACATCCGTTCATTATCAAGTGCGTACCAGTGATGTCTGTACTCCGACTGGCTATTCGACAAGTCTCTCATTCTAGCTGACGATCTTAACTAGGGCTTAGTTTAGGGATAGGTGACCTATCATAGGTCTTATATTAGCAGCATCCTGACAAATCTTGCTAGGGCTTATGATAGGGGTAGGTCTTATTTTCAGGGGAACACTAGTTTTTTGTTTAAAATGCCACCACGGCTCCCAAATGCTTTCTATATATTCAGCTAATTATACTTTTCTAAACCACTACTCTGGCTACCAAATTCTTTCTATATACCTTGCTAATTTTATTCTTCTAAAACAAATTCATGCAGCATAAAATCGTAATAAATTTTTACAAGTCGTTAATTAATGTTAGGCACACAGAAATAAACATTAAAAACGGCAGTAGGAAGTGAAAGCTAAGTTGTCTAAGGACCCGTCTTAACACTGATAAGGGCGCAAGGGTGCAGTCACTTGTGAAGCAACCAGGACTGCAAGCGCTGTGAAGAAAAGGCTGCAGGATATCCTCCTGGAACGTCAAGCATTCTTTGCCCACATTGTCAAAGAACATTTCGAGCCAGAATAGGCCTTATCGGCCATCTTAGAACTCACGGCTCCATACTTTCAACCCCACTGGATGAAATGAATGGTCATCATCATTATTGATGGACAAACAACATAACACTGATAAACAAATGTCATCTTGGTTTTCTTTCCAACTAGTTAATTATTTTTAATTTCTTTGCATCTCTAATATGTTTTTTTTTTATTTTTACTTATTTGTCAATCTATCCATCTGCTGATCTGTCTGTCCATCAGTCTGCCTACCCACCTACCTAACTGCCTGTCTCCAATTCCTTGATTTTAAATTTCAGATTTCCAGAAATACTCAACAATCTTTATTATTTTAAATATTACTTCCTGTCATCTGCTCCTGAAGCTATAGATGGTCTGCCATCTTGATCAGTGAAATCAGATTCCTGAGTTGGAGATGTTCTCCCTTTCAACTCCATACTGTAGTGATTAGGTTCAATGCTCAAGGATTGCTGAAGACAATTATGAAAAGAAATATCAATTTTATTCTGCAAAATTAAGGAAAGCAAATTACATGAACATTATGAAAATTACCTTGTTGCAGCACAAAAAATAAATACTAAAATAATTAGTTTCAGCTATGAAAATATGTCACAATTTTCAGTAACTACACAACTTATTGAACATACTCCAGATAATTATCATATGTTCTTATTATGCTTTTCATCCCCCCGTAGAGAATACGCCCTCTACTATCTTATGTAAGTCCCAGTATCCTTTGCTATATATTGTAGTTCCTTCCATGTCTTTTCCATCTCTGTGCCTAACCTTCTTCTCCATACTGTTTTGCTTTCCCTATATGTTTTTTGCCGGTCTCCGTGGCGAAGGGTGTACGAACACGGTTCATGATCCCGCATAACCCGTTCGAAACACAGCTGCACACAATTTGGCAGCAGACCGTGTTGCGCGGGTTTTTTATGAAATGGTATGGGTGCCGGTCGTTCAGAAAGCAATGGAAAACTACTGAACGTAAAAGTTGCCAAGACATCAACAACAGCAAAAACTGCTGGGATTGACTGCAAACGTCTTCTAAAGGATATGCAACTAACTTGTTTTTAAATATATTTTTTTACCTTGTGGATTCCACTGAAAAAGCTTTCTAGTTATGCTATTAGCAAGTTTACTCGATGTGTTTCCTGTCCAACACCCGAGTCTTCACCTAACCTCTTGATTCACTGGAATTTGTCTAGTTGTCTGCATGAGCTCAACATTGATAATCCTGTTTTTATCATGTTCATCTTTCTATCTATCCTGTGTAGATGACTGACACCTTACCGTCTTGACAGACGATAGTTTGTAAAATGGAGTTATACCTCTCCATAACACAAAGCCTGGGCTGAATTTAGAGACCATGTGTTGCCCATGCAGCATGATCCCTCTCTCGGCCTGCCTAGTTTACTCCAGAGGAAAGGTAACACCAATATGTCTGGAACAAGACAAGCTGCCAGATCAGCAAAGAAATACTCTATCCGCCTGTCGGAGTTTCCATCTTAGACCAGTTGGCGAACAATGCGTAAGACATGGTCTACTCTGCCATGACATCTAGTCTTTAGGTTGCATTTCCTCGCACTACAGTAAGGCTTGTACCCTCCCAATTGCACTCCTCCTCCTGAAGCCATTGGCACAATGTGTCAGGTTTGATGAGCACTGCCCAACATTCAGTGCTAGTAAGTAGTATCGTCTATTGTCACGTGGTAGCTCAGTCATATCTGACCGAGACCTAACACAACCTGAGTAGATAAAATACTGGTATTATCAGGACCATAAGGGAGGCAATGATTAGAAGTGTAGCACTGTAACATACCAAGTGTGTCATAAGAGGCAATTAAGGAACGGTTATTAGGTGGCTGGTTACTTCATCCCAGGGAAAACCTTAATTGCAAAATCCAACTAATCACGAATAACTATCACTACGTGCTGCAAAATTATAAATCATAATTATAAAACTAAGTTAAATACTGTAAATTAATTATTTAAGTCCCAGATTTCCCAGCAGATGCCCAAGATGCATTACTTTCGAAAAGGCTAAATACATACAGGAAATGATCACCATGAAAACCACATATTTTTTGGAATGCTCTGACCATCTGTAAAATGTAATAAAACACATTATGTGATGGGATTCACAGGTCACTATGCTACTGTGGCAATCGGCCTATGTCAGTGGAGAATTTATTGCGGATAAGTGGCTCCAGAGAATTTGGATGGGAAGGGGGGGGGGGGGTAATTGTTAATAATTTACAAGTAGATCTAACATCCACATATATGAGATATATGTGAAGCTGAATAGAAAAGGTATTGACCAAAGATTAAAATTACATTAATTTCATAGAAGATGATTATAATCAGTATAAACATTCACAACTATATGATGTTTGAATAACAAAGACACAAACAATAGATTGCACGATTTATTGCCTGGCATATTTCGCTGCATCTCGTCAGGTACATACTGCAGAAATCACACAACTTACGTAAATTAACTTGGACATAACTTTTATATATTTACATTATTTTTTTAAAACAATGAGAAACAATGTCAAATTGTAAAATTATATGAAAAAATTAATACTTTGGCATATAAATTTTTATTAATAATAATAAGCCAGAAGGGTTGAACATAATATTTATGAAAATGAGAATTATTGATCGTATGGTTATAAACCATTCACTTACCGGTAAAGCTCTTCCATAAGTTTCTATAGGCAGGAAAATACAAACTATCCCACAGATAATACATAGGATTCCATACACCCATGTAGCCATGACGACGGAATGTGACAACAAAACCTAAGAAAACAATTGACAGCACTATATATAATACAATAATTCAAAAGAAAGCTGAATATATATGAACACATTCGGTAAAGAGAATACGACCTAACTAATGTGCACAATGAATTGCTTTTGAAAAGCAAAATAAAATATTTTTTCTCCCTCTCCCTCCCTCTGTGTCATGTGTGTGTGTGTGTGTGTGTGTGTGTGTGTGTGTGTGTGTGTTTGTATGTGTGTACGTGCATGTATGTGACAGAAAGAGAGAGAGAGAGAGAGAGAGATGATGATGATGATGATGATGATGATGAATTAACCCTGAATTTCATATATTGCTTGCATTCTCTATTCATCATCTTTTTTTTTTTATTTTAGTTCATTTCATCAGGCTCAAAGACCCCTCTGCCATACACCGCAAGGTACTATATTGGCAGTAAATGACAGTTTTTTTATTTGGCTACATTGATGTGAAATTGAATTCTTCCATCTGTGATCTGACCTTGTGGAATATTTATCTAACATCTTTATATTTTTAGTCGCTTTTGTTGATTTCTCACATTAAATTAATTTTATTTGTTATGTTGGGTTGATTTTGAACATTACATACAACTAACTATAAGAAAGAGACAAACATCATTCTTTGGTAATGTAAAGAGAAGAAAGGCATTGGGGGGCAATGTGACAAGTGAAAATGATCAGTGGGGAAAAGAGATAGTGTCGGACAAAGAGAAATTATGCCAGATTTACTGAGAAGGTGACATTGAGGAATATCACCAGCTGAGTTGATCCAGAACACCAAGGACCGAGATGTGTGGAGGGACATGAACGCCAATGCCAGCTGGCAGGGTGCGTGATGTTTATTTAATGTTTCATGAATATATTGTGAGTTAAATCGAATAAGGTGCGTAATGTTTAATCATTTATTGTTCACTAAAAGTTACAGACGTTATCTTCTAGTTTGGGAAATTTATTTATAATTAAAACACACCATGAGAGTTGCCTAAGAAGGCGTCGTAATAGTAATAGTGATAGTGCTCAGTGGCTAGCACTCTTGCCTGGTGGTCGTGTGTTTGAATACCCATCGTGGCGGACGTTTAGAACGGCCTGGACTTCCATATCAACCCAGCCTAAAATGGGTACCAGGAAATGTTACCGGAGGTAAAGGCGGTCGATGTGATACTGACCATATCACCCACCGAGTGCTGGGTGAAAACATGTTGCATGCCCTTTGCAGGACATTGCGATCAACCCCAACCGCATGTTAATTTCTAGGTAATTTTGCGTTCAGTAGTTTGCCATTGCTTTCTGAACAAGAAGTCAACGTTGAAGTCCTACTAACGGTACAGTGTAGGAATCCAATACTCCACATCATTAGTCTACAAAAATATGAGTTTAGCGCTGTATACCCATTATGCTTCAAGACATGTAAAAGGGTCTCAATAAAGTCTGAGTTACCTGTGCGACAAAAGGTGTAATCATAGCACCCACTCTTGCCATGGCTGAAGCAGTACCCATCCCTAAGGTGCGTACAGTTGTGGGATAGAGCTAAGAATTGAAAAGACAAGCTGATATTGTTAATTTTTAAAAAAAAGTTTGTTTCATACCTTTTACATGACATCGTAGTCAACCCCAGCATTTTTTTGTTGTTTGTGATTTCTTGGCAAGTTTATGGTCAGTAGTTTTCCATTGCTTTCTGAACGACCAGCACTCATACCATTGTATGAAAACTATACGTAAGACGGTCTGCCGCCATAGCCTGCAGCTGTGTTTTAAGCGCGGTATGCGGGATTACGAATTGTGTCCGTAACCTATTCGCCACAGAGAAATTCAGCTTAAAATAATCATTTTTAAAACAAAACAAAAACTGTCTTGAAGCAAGAACTTGCTGTAGGTCTGTGATGTAATGAGGCCATCAAATTGTGTAGGCCTGAAAGCATGGAGGAGTTGGTTGCCAGTCTTTTTCTCTGTTGACGAACGGAGGTGTGGAACCTTAGTCCTACCATTCTCATGATACATGGTGTATTTTTAATGATTGTGCACTTTTCGAAAATATTGCCTCCACATGTTTTGTATTTGCCTATTACTATTAATGGTATTATGTTGCATTGTGTTACATGAACTCCACAATAGGTAAATACAAAACTTGGAACGACAATATTTTCAAAAACTGCACAGTCGTTAAACATACACCCTATACAGTATTATCAGTATAGCTCCTTGTCAGAAAAACTAGTAACTTCAACTCAACAGAAAGGTGAAAATCACAACTTATATCTTATCATAGCAAACACAAAGAGAATGAATACACATAAAACTAATATGGAGAAAGAAATATATGTTAATAGGGGAAAATTGGAGATGGTGGAAAATGAATATCTTGGATCATTATCAGTTATCAGTTATCAGTTGGGGTATCTTCATTGCACTCCGGACAGGTCCATAGGTGCTCAGATCCCCCCCCCCCCACCCCAGCATATTCACCAGCATCCGGTGGCTAACAGTGCCAGTTCTGTGTTGGTTGACGAGGCACCTCGTTTTCCCAATGTACCTCTCGCGTCTGGCCGTGCCGATTCTTATTCCCCAAGTCTTTCATCCTGGACAGCGATGTGGATTCACTGACGTCAAAGTCTTCTGTTCTCGCCATATCTTTAAGGACGTTAATAACATCGGCACGATCCATGAGCTGGCCATCTACAGGGGATGCAGAGCCAGCCAGTTTATCAGCTCGTTCATTTCCCTCGACTCCCGCATGTCCCGGGACGAAGATGAAGGTGACTTTACGGACAACAGACTTCCGCAGCGACTCAGTCCACTGTCTACGTACAGATCCAGCTTCGACCTTCCGAATCATGCTCATTGAATCACTTAGTACACACACGTTGGTATAACGTTGTGATTCCAGCCATATGAAAGCCTGTGTAACTGCCATCACCTCCATTGTCATGCTGCTCGTGGTCATAGAGTGGGCACCACTGGATTCTTGAACGGTTCAGCCCGCTGAAAGGGCTGTAAATGCCCACGCACTTCTCTGCTGCTTTACAGCAGATCCATCTGTATAGATGAGCACTTCGGGGCTATCTGAGTGTTCATAGATGAGCGCGTTGACCTCTGCATTGACACTTGGATCATTAATTACCAACAATGGTGACACAATTAAAGAAAATAACAGACGAATATCTATTTCTCTTCAAAAACTAAAACAACAGAATAAATTGTCGCGTGGAACAGATATACCTACAAAAATTATATTTTTTATGAGGTGTATCTTTCCCATTACAACAAACTCCTGTGAGCCCTGGACACTTACTAAACAAGCTGAAAAAAGCATACATGTCTTTTAATATAAGTGTTATAGGCGGGTTCTAAGAATATCTTGGATACAGAAAAGGACACACGCATCCATACTTCAAAAGCTGAATATTCAAGAAGGTTGTCTACTAAAGTTGATAAGCCAAAGAAAACTGAAATATTTTGGTCACTCGTCATGAAAGTTTGGAGAGAACAATAATGGATTGGTATATGCCCGGGAAGAGAGGAAGAGGAAAGGCCAAAGAGAAGATGGGTGCAGGATGTGCAGATGATCTCCAGATGGGTGTATCGGATGCGGGACATTTTGCTTTATGACCGAGAAGTTTTCCCGTAGGTTGTTATGGGAGCAAGGTTCTGCAAACGAAATTCTACTGAATAAATAAATGAGCTCATTGTCAGCTACTCTATTAAGGCCGCCAGCTTAAAATAATACATATAACAAACCAAGTAGCTAATGATAACAGAAATAACTTGTCTTCTTTCTGTCTTACCATTGGCATTGGCCTTGTTATGCATTTCGGGGTCAAGTTCATCATCATCATGTGCCTTGCCAATAAGCATGAGCAGTCATGGTTTACCATATCACACAATCAGTCATGGTTTTGCCATTTCACACGCTCAGACATGGTTTGCCATATCACACGCTCAGTCACGGTTTTGCCACCTCACACGATCAGTCGTGGTTTTGCCATATCACACAATCTGTCATGGTTTGCCATCTTACATGATAAGTCTTGAATTACATCTGTGTTCTTGTCTCAGTTGGCCATGTGGCCAAGCCATCCAGGTATTTATCTCTGTATCTTCCCCTGGCTATTTTCCCATTACGTTTGCCTCTTATCATTAAGTTTTCAAGTTTATTTCCACTTAAGGTGCCACACAAATCTTGACTGTCTACGTCTAATTGATCTGACCAGTTGACAATTTTCATTTGCTTCTTGAAGGATTGCCTTATATAATGAGTGAGTGTGTGGGGACACGGACGGACGGACGGACGGACGCACACACACACAGACAGACAGACAGACAGACACACACACACACACACACACACACACACACGCAGGCAGACAGGCACGCACGCACGCACGCACAGAGAGAGAGAGAGAGAGAGAGAGAGAGAGA
Source organism: Cepaea hortensis (assembly GCA_963921405.1). Lineage (NCBI taxonomy): Eukaryota > Metazoa > Mollusca > Gastropoda > Stylommatophora > Helicidae > Cepaea > Cepaea hortensis. Next base: position 49,877,633 of record OY992890.1, read on the forward strand.
GAGAGAGAGAGAGAGAGAGAGAGAGAGAGAATAATTACTAACATTTCGTTTATTTAATTGTGGCAACATACACTAGAATAATTTCTCATCAAGTATATATAGAAACAACGTACATCATCTATCAGGATTGTATATTTCAAAGGAAGCCTTGTGATCACAGTATTTCAGTTCCCGAAACATGGCACTGCTTTTGAGCCAGTTGTTTTCGATGTTCACATCAATTAGACCTTCTATATTTTTCACCTTATTGGTCCACGATATTCTAAGAATTTTCTGTGACACGTAAGTTCAAAAGCCCCAATTTTCTTCTTTAACGTTGCAAAATGGTCCATGACTGACATCTATATGTTATCACACAAAAGATGTTCTAAACAATTTTACTTTTATTTGTTTGCTGTTGTTGTGCCATGGGTTCTTAATACTAACTAATCTCTGCATTGAACTGTATAACTGACAACCTCACACGGACGTTTACTGAGCCTTTTCACTTACCTCGGAGGAATAAATATAAACAAAACTGAATGAGGCAGCGGAGAATGCTCTGACGAAAAACATGAAAACTGTTAGGACACTGAGGTCAACTTTGAGCTGTATGAGGATAAAGAAAAGGCCCGTTCCAAAATAGCAAAGTGCTCCAGACTTCAGTCTTCCTATTCTGTCTATAAGAAAAAAGTTGATTGGTATACCTGTGTGGATATATGAAAGAATAGGCTGTTTATAATGTTTTGTTTTTTTTCTAAACACATACCCACACCCTCTCATTCACTCATCGATTAAATCACTCAATCTCTCATTCACTCATCCACTCACTCACTCATCCACTAGCTCATGCATCCACTCATTCACTCACTCACTCATCCATTCACTCACTCTCATCCACTCACTCATCCACTTACTCATTAATCTACTCACTATCCACTCACCCACCCATCTACTAATTCACTCACTTTCTATCTGTCTCTGTGTGGCTCTCTGTTTGTCTTTCCATTCGTCTGGCCTGCCGGCCAGCTGCCTGTCTTTTCATCCGCCTAACCACCCACTCACCCACCCACCCACCCACCCACCCACCCACCCACATGTCTGTCTATTTATCTATCTCATGTGTATAGACATATAACTTAAGAAGTTTCTATATATGAATTTTTTTTTTTAAATTAATGAACCGCATTAAAATAACTTGAAAAATGAAAACATATTTCAAGTTGAAAATTTAAATTATATACAATTTTAACTCCTCTTGCATCACTAGTCATCATCTATTATAATTCTATGTTCACATCGCTAGAGATAATAATCTTTTTTTTATTTTGGTGCCAGGGTACGCGAGTGTAAAAGGAACAACATGTACATGCAGGCAAGCATATGATACTACAGAACGATACTACAGCATCGTACCAAATACAGCTTACAAAGGCCTACACTCCCTCCCATCTCATTCACTCAGTAGCGTGTCCCTTGCTGAACCTCACTACCTTAAAAACCTTCCGGAAAACCTCTCCTAGAGATCATCTACCACATCCTGCATCCATCTTCTCTTTCGCCTTCCTCTTCCTATCTTCCCGGGGCAAATAATCTCTCCATTATTGTTTTCTCCAAATATTCATGACGTTTCAAGTGACCAAACTATTTTAATTTTCTTTGTTTTATCGTCTTTAGTAGTCAACCCTCTTCAAATTTCATATCGTGTCGTATGGATGAATTTGTTCTTTTCTTTACCCAAGATGTTCTTAGAACCCGTCTATAACATTTTTATTGAAAGGCATTTATGACCTGTTCAGCTTGTTTAGTAAGTGTCCAGATCTCACAGGCGTATGTTGCAATGGCAAAGATGCTTGCAAATATTTGTAGGTCTATAACGTCATAATTTAATCATTTTCCTCCTATCTATGTCACTGAATATATTACACTTCCAGCACTCCTCCCATCTATGTCACTGCATATATTACACTCCCAGCAATGTCCCTGCATAAAAACCCAGTCGTAAAAGATATGCCCACTGTAACCAGTCTCGTAACAGGAGCCTACTATAGGTCTGTAAGCGCCATCACATACTGTAAGACTGAATGCACGGAGGAATAGGGATACTGGCAGTATCACGCAAAGCCAGTCTATTGCCCTTATTAGCAGTAGCAACTACTACTCGTGGTAATATCAATGTAAAAGGTGAATTCAAACACATAAATCACAAATAATATGTTGCATCATTTATTGCCTGGCTTATTTCGCTGCAATCTCATCAGGTGCATACTGAAGAATTATATATCCTATGAAATGAATAGATGACTCATATTTTGTCTGTAATACATAATGCACATAGTCTCTGATACTGTTCAAATGTGGAGCAATGTTGTCCCAACAGAAATCACTGAACAAGTTGGCCAGTCTTTCCTCATCTTTAGCAGACGAGAACGCAGGCATCGAAATAACCATAGTCACCAGACTACTATTTCTCTTCATTGACTTGGGGACATAAATTCCAAGTACCGCTGAAGTAAGTCAGAGTGACGAGGGACACTGGTAATATGGAAAGCTAATCCACATGCAAAAATCAGTCCACTGCACTAGAAGTAGTAGCACATGTATGGGCTATGCTTGAGCGTAAAGCGAGCGAACGGGAAACAAATAAATAAATAAACAAACAAACCAGTCTACTTCCAGTGACTTACTCAGTAATTCTCCCAGAGATGACAACAGCATGGTAGTGTAGTCTTCAGTTGTCAAGTAGGCACATTTGCAATGGGAGGATTCTGTGAATGCAGAAGGATTATCTGTAGTATTCTTATGGTCATAAATGTAACTTTCATAGGTACGTGCCCAAACAACGCCATATATCTTATCTGCGATGCTGGATTATTTGGATTGTAAAATGCTATGTCTGGTGGTAGTTGTTTACAGTGATATGTTTTTTCAAAGATACATCTAGTCACATAGCAGATATCGCCATCGGGTGGGAAGTTTTATGCTTTCGTATATACTAGGTCATGATATATAAGGTCGGGTGATCAGTACCTTTCCTAGTCACCATTCCCTCCCAGACAGTTCCCACAAAATATTGAAAATTTCCTGGTACACATTTATATGAGGCTGGGTGGACTCCAGGCAGGTCTGTACTGGTTGAAAAATTATAATCCTGTCTCTTCTGGGGATTGAACCCGAACCTCTGACTTGGCAGTCATGAGCACTAATAACTATGTTGTCGCGGCTCCCTGTCTATGGCAACAAGTATTAACAGTGATATATTTTTATTTTATGTTTTCTGTAGCAAAATCAATCAGGACATGTTTTTATTAATCTGAGTACATTCGCTATTTTATTTCATTAAACGATTTTTAATAACAACTCTTGAAAAGACACCATGGTGTCTCAAATAATGTGATGGTTTTCCTTTGGTGCAGGATCGTTTTCTTCATTTCATTTTTAAACTGACTCTTACAGGCAGCGTCAGCTATTGAAATCAACCGTATATAGTTATTTATAGACAATAACGTCAGGGAGCCTTCTCCGTGGCTAATGAGTTACGGGCGCAGTTCATAATCCCGCATACCGCGTTAAAAACACGGCTGCGAGCGATTTGGCAGCAGACCCCATTGCGTTGGTTTTTTACGAAATGGTATGGATGCCGGTTGTTCAGACAGCAAAGTCAAACTACTGAACGTAAACTTGCCAAGAGACCACAAACAACCAAAAATAATGCTGGTGTTGACTGCGACATCCTGTAAAAGGATGTGAAACTAACTTTTTAACATCAGGAGGGAGGCGTCCCCATGGCGAAGTGGTTAAACAGTCCGCCCTGTGCTTTGAAGGTTGTAGGTTTGTTTTCGGATTTCATCATTTCGTTCACTAGTGCACTTGTATTTAGACCCCTGGGGGTGGTCGCTGAAGCTGCGGAGTTCATGCTCTGTAGCATGCCTTAAACAGGCAGTTGGTTGCTCTGTGGAGAAAGACTAAGCCTTTTAACCCCGCCCCCTTTTTTGGGTAGATATTTTAAAACTATAGTCAAAGTAAATGCAGCTGTTCAAGCCATGGAATGTGTTTGGTATATGGTGCTAGTCGTATATTTTTCTACTAGTTGGTACTCCATGGGTGACTCCATGTTACGTTTGGTACCATATTAGCCTGGGCCTAACTGGAAGTCCATGAGATTTTATTTTTAAATCCACCTCAAAGAAGATTTGAACACATCATCACTGAGCAGGCAGGGACATGTGCTGGCCACTATGCTATACGGATCCTATTTCAAAACTATGACAAGAACAAAAATGAACGCAACAGATTGGTCAAAGTTCTCCACTCCAAATACTGGCGTCGGGTCCTCTAATGGTCAATATACTATTTATGCTTAAATTATCTCTACTTATCTATAACACATCTACAGTTTCAAGTGGTGATATAAACAAGTTCAAATATAACATACTTTCTTCATTTCTCACCCGCAGAACCTCAGAGCTGGCTAAAACCATTCCGTAGTAGGTGAAAGCAATGCCAAACCACAGCACCCATAGTTGAAGAGTGGAGCGTAGATACTCACGGCCTAGGAGGTCTCTAGGTCGCCCCAGTGTAATCTGTGATGAATACAAACATTTGTATTTCACATCGACTAATTTCCACAACTACTCCAGCAAATCTCATAAGAACTATTTTTTTAGTCAACATTATGACACCAATGTCAAATATGGACTCTTATTGCAACTAATCAGGGCAATTCACAACAGAGATTATAAGATGCCTTAGAAGATCTGCTGGAGTAACTATAAGATAAAGAATTAGGAACGAAGAAATTAGAAAAAGACTAGGTCATGCAATTAATTGAAAAACAAGTTATGGCATCTAGAACAACCTTAGAGAAATAAAGACCAACCTACAATGTCCTTTGGAAAGAGCACACAAAAAATTGTTGCAGCTCCCCAATACTTCACTGCGGTAAATGAGGGAAGAGAAGAAGAAGAAGAAAACCCCAGATTTAGCGATTTCTATAAATGGTAAGTAAAAAATATAATAAGCCATCTGTGAGTTCGTTTTCGGAATGCATCGTTCACACTATTGGTAACATTTTTCTGGGCATCCCTGGAGAAGTTCATCACCGTTGCTGTAGAGTTCGTGCATTCTGGGCTTCGCTGGGAGAGTTCATCGCTGTGGCTGTGGAGTTCATGCTTTGGGCGATGCTCTCGGACAACGGCTTGCTATTCTGCGAAGAGAAACTAGGCCAGATGCAGTCAATCCAGGTGCAAGTAAACGATCCTATTGACTGTAACTGTTTAGGTAACAATATAAATCTCCAACATTACTGTTGAGCATTGAGTGCTGTTGGTGAATTAGGCATAGAAGTGATAAAACAACTCTTGGAGGGCATCTGCAACAGTTGATATATACTTGATGATCTCTTGAAATCTATTTTCACAGTTATGCCACAGAAATTCCGGCGTCTGTGACTTAGAGGCAGTCAAAGCAGCTTCAAAATCCCGCATTTTGGGTATGAAATCAGCCACAGACAATTTGGAAGCAGACTTCTAAATGTTCATTTTCATATTGGAATGAGCGTTGGTTGTTCAGAAGAAAAAAAATAATATAGTTCTGAACGTAAAAGTGCCTTGAAAATCACAAACAGCCACTGGGGTTGGTTGTGACGTCCTGTAAAGGTCACGCAACTAACTTTCAATTAAATAAATCTGGCATAAATTGTGAATAACATCGTACAATCAGTTTAATGAGTCATGTGGCTAACATATCGATGATAATTACAGTGACAAGAATAAGACATAAAATAAAACCAGACTTTGGGATTAACAGAGAGGATTTGTAGAAGGTAATTAGCCGGCTCCGTGGAGAAGTTGTTACGGACGCAATTCGTAATCCCGCATACCGCGTTCGAAACACAGTGTACTTCGACGATGCGTCGAAGTACATTTGTTCCTGCAGCGAGGCGCTGCCGTCATTTGGAAGTGACAGGTTCGAATCCCGGTCAGTAACTATAGCTTTCAAATTTTATGCTGTCTAGTGCATCCTCTAGTCTCTACTTCCTTCTCCTCCTTCTATGAGTGCCAAAACAATACTTTGTGTGTTTATTTGTGAAAGTCAACATCAACATTGTTTGCTGTTATTGATGTCTTGGCATGTTTACGTTAAGCAGCTAGTCATTGCTTTCTGAACGAGCGGCACCCATACCATTTCGTAAAAAAAAAAACAACCAACACAACGCGGCCTGCTGCCAAATCGCGCGCAGCTGTGTTTCGAACGCAGGTATGCGAGATTACGAGCCGCGTCCGTAACGCATCGGCACGGAGACCGGCATAATAACAAGAGCAAAAGTAAATCTTACATCTTTAGACATGACTAATTTCCCTTCTGGTAAAGTGGCCTTGTTTGTCTTGGCTGCTTGTTCTAGGATCTTGTATGCGTCATCGACATATCCTGCAGCAGTGAGAAATCTGGCAGATTCTGGGATAAACTATGATTTAAAAACAAAAATATATTCCTTTAAAAAGTCTTCATTATAACATTAAAACAATATAATTATGTTATTAATCTGCAGTGGCATCGTGGTTAGTGCGGTTGCCTGCTAAAACAGTGGTCTGGGTTCGATCCAGAAGCATAAGGAGGATTACTTTATCCCAACAGTACAACTCTGGGTTTGACCCAGCTTCATAGAAAAATAGATACCAGATAATTTTCAGAATTATCATGGAAGGAGAGAAGAAGAGGACGGGAACAGATCACCCATCTCATTTGTCATGGTCTTGAATGTGTAAGGGGCAAACATTTCACACCACATCCGGATTATCTTTTTAATCCCGCTATATTTCTCTATTATAACAGGAAACATGTAGTCATGTTAAACTTCTCTACTATCACAAAAATACAATGTAATACTCTTGACTCTATTATACTTCTCTGCTGTAACAAACATACAATGTAATGCTCGTTATTCTATTGTTATTTAAAAGGTTAGTTTGCATAACATACACGACTTCACAGTCAACCCCAGCATTCTTTGCTGTTTGTGATTTCTTGGCAAGTTTACGTTCAGTAGTTTGCAATTGCTTTCTGAACGACCGGCACTCATACCATTTCGTAAAGAACCAACACAAGGCGGTCTGCTGCCAAATCGCCCGCAGCTGTGTTTCGAACGCGGTATGCGGGATTATGAACTGCGACCGTAGCCACTTCACCACGGAGCCAGTTTATTCTATTGTACATCTCTATTATAACACTGACATAAAGCCTAACACTTCAGATGTAAATTGCCATTGGGTTATGTTTACTTTTGTTATGCAGTTCACAGACAAATACAGGATTTGAACATTTCTATGAATGTAAATGAAATAACTGACTGGCTGGCTGATACAACTGACCGGTGGTTGTGGCTAGGACGCTTCCTTGCCAACCAGGCGGCCATAGATTCGAATCCACATCAAGGCGGATTTATAGTTGTGTTGAGTTAAGGCGATGCTAATCCTAAAACATTAAATTCTATAATATTTAATTTCTATGTTCTGTTATAGTTAGTTAGTTAGTTAGTCGCGGTTCCAACTTCACGGCAACGGGTCGTCCCCATATTGCTCCGTTCCTGTTCTGTTATGTTACAGGGTTTGATACTGAAGACTACTGATTGATAAAATACTGTCAAATTGACTTTGTACGTAACGGTTGCCATGGAAACCAAGAAACAGAACCAACATCAGGGCACTCAGGACATTCCCATATGTGCTCCGTCCCCTCGTTCACCAGCCAGCGAAGAGTCATACTACTAACCGTTCCCACCCCTCTCTGATTTAAAGTTATCCTGGTCTTCCCCCTCAGATTTGAGATTCTTCCAGAACCCCTGCCAATCCCATGCAATCTCATTCTTTCCACATATGGGTTCTCAATCTGTTCCTCCGCCTTCCCCACCTGGTCCTACAAATGCAAGACTACCTCCCCCTTGTCCATAGGCAAACTACCACCAAGAGGTGCCCTCCCTGCCAGCCTATCAGCCTGTTCATTCCCCCGTACCCCCGCATGGCCAGGGCAAAATATCCATACAATTCTCACAATCTGTGACCTCTGAAGCGACGAGAGCCATTCCACACGAAGCATTTCTTTCTCCACCTTGCTAAGCATACTCTTTGAATCCGTAATGAAAAAAACGTGTGTTGCAGTAATCTCCTCTTACCAACGAAATGCCGCTGTTACTGCTTCCACCTCCATTCTCATGTTAGAGGTCGTAGTCTCATATGACAGACTCCTTTTTTTCAAGACTTGTCCATTACCTTTTGCAGTAAAACCCCAATCACTACGTCTGTTCCTCACCACTGACCAATAGGTGTAGATGATTATGTTACCTTGATGTGTGTTACTTTGGATCAGCTGTTGCACCTCAAACTCAGTGCGGCCCGCTGCCCATTCTCTCCACTCACGACCCAAAGTTATTATTACATTGTGCCAGTCCGTCATGTCTTCCGGAACTTCAATCCCCTATTTTACAGGATTGATGGTCTCTAGATCACACACCTGACGTATAGAAAGTTCCGCCTGTGCTATCCAGGACCGGCCTCGTCTTAGTCTATGACCCTTAACCATATCCATGGCTTCATGCAGCGGGTGATCCCTGTCTCCAGCAACTCTCAGGTACCATTTGGCCTGAAGGACCCTATACCTATCTGTCATTGTTGGTAGCGCGGATTTATAAAACCGATCTATGCTCCCATGTCAACCCATACTAAAACGGTTACCAGCAAATGTCAAGGGAAATAAAAGCTGCCGGCTTTATATTGACCATATCAGCCCTCGAGTACTGATTGGTATATGCAAATATGAGGCTAGCACCATACGTGCGATTGCCTCAAGGTGTGTAAAAATAGTCCTTAATTGGACCTCATTTTTCTAATGCAAAAATCTATTTATATGTCTCAGATATCCATACACTGTTATCGAGTAATCAACAACAACAACAACAACAACAACAACAACAACAACAACAACAACAACAACAACAACAACCTACAATGAGCCCAAAGCATGTTGCTAGAACAGGAAGGGCGGTGAACGCTAGCAACCATCTCCAGCCAAGATTCGGGACGATGACTATAGCCAAAGCAATCTCAAAGACACTTCCAAGAGTCCAGAAAATCTAGACATTGAAACGTATAAAAACTAATTTCATGTTGGTTCACTTTGTACAATTTGCAAATAACATACATTTCTCCTCCCCCTCCTCCTCCCTTCTGCTAGTTATCCCCCATTGGAGCATAGCTCCGCAAATAATTCACCCCAAGTCGTCCTATCGATTGTTATCTCAAGCAGCCCCTTCCATATCCGCCGACATTATTCATCTGTCTCCAGTGATCTTCCCCGTGTGTGCCTCTACATCGTTTGTCCTGTGGGTCCAGACAAAGAACTTTCTAGTTTTACTATTCTCATGTTTTCTAAGTGTGAATCCTGTCCGGCGCGGTGTCCTTTCCTCAATTCTCTATTCACTAGTATTGCTTTGGTTCTTCAGACAAGCTGATATCCCCAAAGCCTTTAATGTGCACATATTTCGTAAATCAAAAGACCATTTTGCATTAGTGAATGAGGTCAAGGTCTGACAATTAATTTAGTTACCGTTCCTAGTTAAAGAATATTTTAAGGGGAAAAGTGGAGGGAAACGTGCAAGAGGAAGACAATCTTACACGGCATGTGATCACGATGATGATGGTGATGATGATGATGATAATGATGATGATGATGATGATGATGATGATGATCTTGATGATGACGGTGATGATGATGATGATGATGATGATACCAAGCAGATGTTACGTTGGCTATGTCAGTCCCAAGGATTTGTTATTGTAATTGTTTAGAAAACGGCTTGGGGTAATGAATGGACGCACAATTATTAGCGAATGACTTGGGGCAATAGACGGACGCAAAATATCGGAAAATTAAAAGCTTCAGATAACGGACAGATACACGTTTAGTGCTATTTTTGTTATGACAGTTGACAAAACTTACTGTTCCAAATAAAAGTATTTTGGCTCTGTACTTAGAAGGAATGTATTCGGCATTCAAAGAAAATCTGAAAACAGTATAAAACCATAAACGTTTCTTCTATTTAAAAATGCTTCATTTAATATATAATACCACATGAACAATAATCAGAGACTTTCAAATGTGATTTCCAAATGTACATATATGAAATTAGGATTTGCCCTGAAACATGGGGTGATCAAATATTATTTTAAATATTGTCAAGGCATAAACCTTTCATTCCATTAAAAAAAAGGTGCAATTAAATATATAATCCAAATGATTCACCTCTCATTATCAGAAATGGAATAAAGACAAAGGAGAAAATGATTGCAGATAAAGCACACACAGAGCGTGAGAGACGTAAGATGGTGCAAAATGGTGGAAGTGACCATGTTTTCACATGCATCCACTGTGGACAAACATTTGCAGCACGAATTTGCCTTATCAGCCACACTCGCCACCGCCATGGGTCGTAGTTATTAAGCCTTTTTGAAGCACAATGTACCAAACTATCGTCTGTCAAGACGGAAAGGTGCCAATGACTCCATGTTCCCAACCAACGTGTTGAGCCGGAGATAACGCCACAGCTCTCGTTGAATTCTAGATTCACGTGTGTGCTTTATGAACTCCTTTTACTGTAATTTGTGTTTGTCAGGACGAGAGTCCCGCTCTGCTTAGGTGCTGAGTTAACCATCTATCCTGGATAACTGGTGAGTATCCTATTTCAGAACTCAGATATGCAGATAGTACGGTTTTGTCTCAAATAACGGAAAGCGGTTAGAATAGTTAATTGTGCTTGTTAAAAAACACAGTAAAAATCAACACCTGTTTTCTAAATATTAAAAAAAACAACAACAACGTCAATAGACAACACTGTATATCAATTTTTGTGTGTGTGTGCATATCCTTTACAGGACATCGCTGTCAACATCAGCATCTTTCAGCTGTATGTTGATTTCTTGGCAAGATTACGCTCAGTAGTTTGCCAATTCTTTCTGAGCGGCCGGCTCAGTTATCCCGCAAGTCACCAGCGGGGGTCGAACCGCTCCCAGCACTCGCCCTGCTACGAGACTCTGCGTGATAAACGGGATTACGGAGAAAGTGTTGTAACCCCTCGGCCAGAGAGACCGGCTGTATATCAATAGAAAGTTATATTTTTAAACAAAATTAACAGACTGAAAATGCACCAAACTTCAAACACGTCGGCTTCGTAATTAATAACACCTGGCTTATCTTCTAGATTTACTGTATTTGCAATCCCTCACACCGCGTTCGAAACACAGCTACGGACGGGTTGAAAGCAGACCGACTTACGCTGGTTTGTATATAATCGTATGAGCGCCAGCCGTTCAGAAAACAACGGCAAATCATTGAACGTAAACTTGCCAATAAATCACGAACAGCCAACAAATGCTGGGTTTGACTGCGATGTCCTGAAAAGGATATGCAACTAACTTCTTTTTTAATGTTCTATAGAAGTCAGAAGGCGACTGGCCATAGCAATGTTTGTTTGTTTTTAAAAAAATTTAGTTGTATGTCCTTTATAGAGCGTAACATTCAACCGCAGCATTTTGGTTGTACGTGATTCCTATGCAAGTTTTAGGTTCAGTAGTTTGCCTTTTCTTTCTGAACCACCGGCACCTATATGTTTTTCGAAAAAACCAGCACATCTGTGTTTCGAACTCGGGTATACGGGATTACGAATCGCGTCCGTAACATCTTCGCCACGGAGTCCGGCATAGCAATACAGGGGGTAAAAACACGAAAAAACATAACGATACAACAGTATGAAACAATTACATGTCAAATTGTTGAGAAACTGCATCTTTCGTGTCGTAACAAACTGAAGCAAATCATAAATCGTTTCTGAACTGGCATGGCCAGACACGAGAGGCACATCGGGAAAATGAGGGTCTCGTCAACCAACACAGAACTGGCACTATTATATATCATATTATTATATTCATCACCGGACGCGGATGAATATGATGGGGAAAGAGGGAGGCGGGTATCTAAGCAACTATGGATGTTTCCAGAGTGTAAGCATGAGACCCAAAACAGACAACTAACTAGCTAACTAACTAACTAAGCCATTCCACAAACACTAAAAAAGGCAAATCGCGACTTTTTAAAATTAAATGTTACAAAAAACAATGTACACAGCTTCAGCTACATCTGTTTCCTATACGTTGACTTAAGCTTTTCAGATGATCTTCTTAGAGAATAGATCACGTCGATGATAATATGAGGTTGCCGGGTGGGGGATCCAGGCCTACGCTCGCCGTTTCATTGCGATAGGAAGAGATTGGTCACCTATTCCTCCATGCATTCAAGCTTACAAAATTTGATGGCTCAAACATTTCACAGATCCATATCAGGTTCATGCTTCGGGGCTTGTTGTATATACCAGACAGACATTGGGATCACCAGCTTGTGCCACATACATTACAGGGCAGAAGATCAAATGGTTCGGCCATCTCGTTAGAATGCAACACCAGCAGTTAACAGCACTGGCTCTACACTAAAAAAGAGCTGACACTAGAGCAGGAGGATACCCGAAAAGACAATGAATTGACGATATAACGACATACAACCACACGGAATGACACTATCCAGTGTCTCCCATCGGGTGCTTGAACGTTGACTATTCATCCGAACGACATTTGACGGCAAAACTAGAAGACGACGATACTATTCATGATGCAATGTAGTTATGTTTTAACTCCATTTAACTGTGTTAAGTGCCGAAGGATAATATATCGCCAAATGTGACTCCCTGTTTGGACAGAAGGATGATATATCACCACACTAGGGTCATCATGTTATTTGTTTTGTTTCGTGATATCTTCCACAATTTCAATGCTCAATGAACGGAAATTTACATTATAATACTTGTTCATTTGATTGTGCACCATGTTTGGTACAAACCCTCATTTATGTGACACTGAATCAGTTAATCTAGCAGACTCACATTTGTTTTTCAAGCGCATGTCGGAATAAATTTGGAGCAAACGATTGTTTCACTGGCTCTAACAGTTTCTCAAGCCATTTAGCTATAGCATGTTGAGAGGAGGCAATGGACATAATTGATCTAAATGGCATTCTAAGTTTGTGTCATTTGGGAAGAGTCGATGTAAATCAAGAGAAGTGAGAATTTTGTCAGTAGTCTCGCTGATAAAGTTATCATCTAAGAATGATTGGATTCCTTCCCAAAATGTTGCATCCATGTTATCAGTATGAAATCATATAAATTCTGAACATGGACTCAAGCTGGTTCCTGGCTCGTATCATATCTGGAAAATTCAATTACTTTGACTACGCAATAGTTGCGGCATTTTAGAAAGAACATTAGTGGAAGGCATATCGCCTGGAACAAGGGACGTGGGTCTGTCAATGCTTTAGTGACCACGGGATACTATTGACATTCTGGACATGAACAATGCATGCGGTAGAGGAGCTGGCGAATAACTGAGAGTCTACTCGCCTAGTCGTCATGTGAGGGATGTCAGCGTTTCATAACTCTGGACCTCTCTATTTCGAAATATTTATACGTAAGACAACGTTGCTACACTCTTCACTCAATTTGCCTTTCTGTCTCTCTACAGTTATACTATTATTACAATCCCGTACACGTGCACATCTTTACTCGTCGATATCGACAGCACCATGACTAACATATCAACCTTTATGAACATGCTACAGAAAATCGCAACAGGCAGCCTCGGCTCCGAACGGACAGACAGCATTCGGAAGTCGCGCTTCACATTAGTCACTTGGGTGTGTGCACCGGGACATGTCGGAGTTAGAGGTCATGAACGCGTAGACTGCTAGCTGCAAATAATGCAACAATACACATGGGAAGAAGCATGGACATGGCTGATGATATAATCAATGCATTACGGATTCGGTTGGTGGATACTGACGTGACTCAGACACTAGCCCAATTACATGAACTGGGGGTGAAGTTTGGCCTGGCATGCCAGTGCTGCCTCCGAAGGAAAGAGAGAAGGTACTATAACCAACTCCTAGTGGGAACAGTCAGCAGAAATACACTGAAATGTCTGCTGCATCGGAGAACTAGGCACGCATGGGAAAGTTCAATGTGAGGTGACGTTGTTCGACATAACATAACATAACCATGACTAACCATTACTGGTACAAACTCATACATTGTGGATATATCCGATAAGGTTCTCCTGCTCAGGTTAATACTCGCGCCCATCATATCTTCACTCCCTCCTCTTTGTCCGCCCGTTTCCGTCCTCCTCCAAATCTTTATGCACATCCGATGCATATTTTCTCAGATAAGTACCACACATCCCCCCCCCCCGGGTCCCATTCTGTGGCTAAGGGCTTGCGAACGCGGTTTGTGATCCCGTATACCCGGGTTCGAAACACAGAGGTGTTGGTTTTTTCGAAAAAGGTATAGGAACCGGTCGTTCAGAAAGCAATGGCAAACTACTGAACGTAAAATTTGCCCAGGAATCACGAACAGCGTAAATGCTGGGGTTGACTGCTACGTCCTGTGAAGGACATGCAACTGAATTATTAATTATTATACCGTAATATGGTCACTGTAATGTCATGTCCGTGTTTTATCAGTTGTCGTTGCTTGCTGTTGTTTGCTGATGAAGGCTTGTCCACCGCAACATCCTCTATTTTCTATAATTGTATTTTATAAAACTTCTCGACAACGTCGTGTCTTTATATTGTTTACGTTCCTTGCAACAAAAGAGCTCATAAATAAGTATGTCAGTTTGGGTTAGTGTCGCAACTGGCTGAAACAGACGGGGTTAACAATGAATACTCACCCTTGAGGAGACCCGCCCATGCCGACACCGACTAGCCCTCTGAGTACCAACATCCAGCCATAGGAGGGGCTAAAAGTTGTCAATAATCCAAAATAACCAACGCACATAGTCACCATTACCAGCACCTGTGTGAATAATATAAGTGAAAGGCTGTCAGCTAATAGAAACACAAATGTCATTTGTTTAACATGATATTGCTATTATGTGCCGTTGAAGTTAGTTGCATGCCTTCTACCGGAACTGGCAACAAAGCCTAGCATGCTTAGCTGTTTGTGTTTTACTTGGCAATTATTACTGCCAGTACTTTGCTATTGCTTTCTGGACTGTCAGTGCAAACAGTTATCAGTTATCAGTTGGGGTACCTTCATTGCACTCCGGACATGTCCACAGGTGTTCAGATCCTCCACCCAGCATATGCATCAGCGTCCGGTGGCTAATAGTGCCAGTTCTGTGTTGGTTGACGTGGCACTTTGTTTTCCCGATGTACCTTTCGTGTCTGGCTGTGCCGATTCTTACTCCCAGGTCTTTCATCCTGGACAGCGATGTGGAATCACTGACGTCAAAGTCCTCTGTTCTCGCCATATCTTTGAGGACGTTAATAACACCGGCACGATCCATGGGCTGGCCATCTACAGGGGGTGCAGAGCCAGCCAGTTTGTCAGCTCGTTCATTTCCCTCGACTCCCGCATGTCCCGGGACGAAGATGAAGGTGACTTTACGGACAACAGACTTCCGCAGCGACTCAGTCCACTGTCTACGTACAGATCCAGCTTCGACCTTCTGAATCATGCTCATTGAACCACTTAGTACACACACGTTGGTATAATGCTGTGATTCCAGCCATATGAAAGCCTATGTAACTGCCATCACCTCCATCGTCATGCTGCTCGTGGTCATAGAGTGGGCACCACTGGATTCTTGAACGGTTCGGCCCGCTGAACTGGCTGTAAATGTCCACGCACTTCTCTGCTGCTTTACAACAGATCCATCTGTATAGATGAGCACTTCGGGGCTATATGAGTGTTCATAGATGAGCGCGTTAACCTCTGCATTCACATCGGCAGGGTTCTGCTCTCTGCACCGTCTGTCGAGTGTGATAATGCAGGAGAAAGTGCACTTAAAAGCTGGAGGCAACGGCACCCATTCCTTGCCGGGGTTGATACTGGTAAGACTGCAGACCTGTCTGACGACCATCTTCCGCCCGACCCATCCATGATTTGCTCCTCTTTAGCCTGTCACCCTTTTCTCTGAATATAGCGTCATGCAGAGGGTGCTGCTCATCTGCACTTATTTTTAAGTATGCACGAGCCATGTCAGTGCAAACGCATGTGACTGATGTCAGTTACCGAGTGTCAGCTAATGTATACACGAATGTGACTGATGTCAGTTACCGAGTGTCAGCTAATGGATACACGAATGTGACTGATGTCAATTACCGACTGTCAGCTAATGGATACACGAATGTGACTGATGTCAATTACCGAGTGTCAGCTAATGGATACACGAATGTGACTGATGTCAGTTACCGTCTGTCAGCTAATGGATACACGAATGTGACTGTTGTAAGTTACCGACTGTCAGCTAATGGATACACAAATATGATTGATGTAAGTTACCCACTGTCAGCTAATGGATACACGAATGTGACTGATGTAAGTTACCGACTGTCAGCTAATGGATACACGAATGTGACTGATGTAAGTTACCCACTGTCAGCTAATGGATACACGAATGAGAATCGTTAAACATGTTGTCTCTGGTAGATACCGCAGAGACAACACAGTTACCAGTAATGGCGGGATATTTTATCTTTCGACTACTCCATGAGAGAGGCAAAGAAAAGTAGCACTATATTCAACCATGCAGGTCGTAAGAAGCGACTAAGGAGGGATGGTGTAAGACTGATTACCTCAACCAGTTGAAAATATAGCTGTCAAATCCAACCAACTATGACCCCAGGTTTATAAAGGGCTTGCGGTGAATTGGTTGAGGGAGATGTTGGGAAATAACAGACGGCAGTGCATATTAGACCGTATAATCCTTCGAGTGCCGGCTGGTCTGTAACAATATGAGGCTAGCACCATATACTCATTACGCATGAAAGGGTGGGGAATGGTCCGTTGATTTACTTCCATGTTGTCTGGTTCAGTGGATATTGTCCTCATTGCACCCTGGACTCATCTATAGATGCTCCAATCTCTTCCGTCGTAAATCTCTCAGCGTAAAGCTACTAACTGTGCCCGGCCAATGTTGAATTACAAGCATCCTCGTGCAAACTTGTTGTGCTGCTCCCTGCTAGCCACACCGATCTTCAATCTGAATGCCTACAATAACCACTGATGCCAATAATTCAGTTGAAAGTATTAGCTTTTGTCTACATCTCCAAGGCCGTTTGGCATGAGCGATACGTTGCCTGGTATTAAAATATTATCGGAATGACGTGTAAAGGTAGTGAGTGACATAGCTGATATGGCCGTTAGGGTGTGAAGTGTCAGGGCTTCATATATTATAAGCCATAGCTTATGAAGCAGGGTGGCCAGATCTCTTCCTTGTCGTCTTTATTTCCCAGACAATTTAAATATGATTTTGAAATTTGTCTGGTATCTATATTTATGAAACTTGATCCAGAGTTTAACCGGTCGCAAAAATAAACCAGCCTCAGCTGGGGATTGAACTGGGACCATATCTTGACAGGCCAATACACTAACCACAATGATTCCGCGAGTCCAGTAAACATAAGAAACATGGATTGAAGAAGAAAAAAAAAACACACACACACACATGCACACACGCACACGCGCGCACGCGCACACACACGCAGCAGGCTGCTGCTACGGGTTTAGTGTGTGTGTGGTGTTTGAGTGTGTGTGTGTGCGAGTGTGCGTGCGAGTATGCGCTTGCACGGGCGTGCGTGCGTGCGTTCGTGCGTGCGTGCGTGTGTGAGTGAGAGAGAGAGAGAGAGAGAGAGAGAGAGAGAGAGAGAGAGAGAGAGAGAGAGAGAGAGAAACATGTGCTGAAATGATCCCCTCTGTGGATGAGAGACCATGATTGTAACAAGTGCTGAAATGATCGCCTTATTAGAACCCCCACATGTTATAGGCCTGAATGCACGAATAAACAGATGGCCAGTCTCCCGTTGCGAATATCCACAGCTGACACCGAACCCGATCCGACAGCACCCATGCCAGTCTCAGAGTAACGTTCAAACCATTACACCAACGGTCCCACTAAGAAACATTAGTCGTTGGTTTGTTTGTTTTGTTTGGCCCTCGCTCGCCTTGAACTCAAGCGTAGTTCATACACACTGCTTCTAGTAGCACTGGGCTGAATTCTGCTTGTGCATTAGCTTTCCCTTGCCGTCGGGCGAACCCACTCCGACTTCAGAGGTACTTGTAATTTACTCCCTCAAAGTCAAGGACAAGAAGTCAACATTTAACCCCCCCCCCCTCCCCTACACACCCTCCCCCTCCCAAAAAACAAACAATCAAACAAACAAACAAACAAACAAACAAACAAACTTACAACTTTCCTTCCATATCTGTCCCCTAACATGCCCAGCAATGGCGCTGATATTCCCATGCCGATGAAAACAGCCTGCGGATAGAATTTACAGTATAAAAGCATTCTCTGTAATGTTACATTCAGTGTTTGCTGAAATTCTTGAAAACACGTTATGATATGAATGCATTTTATGTCTCTTTTGATTCAGTTAGCAAATAATGATATAACAGAGGAGCGAATGCCCTAGCTAGAAATTTAATAAAATAAGGTATTTACTTATGGTGGTGACGTATGCACCACACCTGGCTGGTAGGCTCCGTGGCGAAGTGGTCAAGCCGTCTGACTCGGGCTCTGAAGGTTGTGGGTTCGATTCCGAGCCAAGTCCTTCGGTTAACGAGTACATTTTTTTCGGAGACTCCTGAGTGTCGTCACTGGAGCTACGGAGTTCGTGCTTTGTGCGACGCTTTCCACGTTGCGGAAAGAGACTGGGCCATATGGGATAAACATCCAATGCAATGAAGTCGACCTTGTCGACTTTTAAGCGACTTTTAAGCACCAAATCTGGCTATGACGCCGATACTTAAAACTTAACAGAAGTGTTAATTTCAGCACATGTTTCAATCATGGTCTCTCATCCACAGAGGGGATCATTTCAGCACATGTTTCAGGACAAAACGAAACAAAAGATTCTCCGTCTCCAAGCGATCCAGCCGTCTACCTCGCGCCCTGAAGGTAATGGGTTCGTTGTCGGACGCAATCGTTCAGACCAGAGTGCAGTTTCCCCGAAGCTCCCTGGGGGTTCATGACACCGAGTATGGAGTTTCGTGCTTTCTGCTATGCTCCCTGCAGGAGGCTTGCCGTTCTGAAGAGAGCGACCGAGCCAGCTGGGCTAAAACCTGGTGCAATGAAGTAGTCCTCTCGCCTTTAACCTGGTGTGTAACAACATTAACTGACTCAGTGCTGACAGATAATATATCGTCAGATGTTACCTCCCATTTGAACAGAAGGATCACTAAATCAGTTAAAGGTCTCTTTTACCCGCCTTAAGCATTAGGCATATGGTGCTAGACCCATATTTTTTATAGACCTATCAGCACTAGATGTGCGATGTGATCAGTATCACGTGGGCTGCCGCCATTTCCCTTCTCAAGACATTTTTCTTGGCACCCATTTTAGTGGATTAACCTGGGAACCCAGATCAATAATTTTAAAAAAAAGTCGTACTTGCGGATTCGAACCAATGGCCACTGGGCCGACATGCCAGCGTCTAGCTATGTTTCCGCTCATCCAACCAAGGGTGTGACCACCGTAAACTGTTGAGTTTATACTTTTGATGGCATTTCATACAGTTGATTATTTTTCCCCATTAGAAAACAAATATATTTGAACGCAAAAATAAGAAGATAATCTTTTTATAACTCTCATAAAACTACGGTATTTTATCTCCTGCCAGAATAAATTGCTCTCGCCCTTTCTTGGACATAGAGGCCAGACGAATTATACCCACGCTGGATACATCCCGGTTCATGTCCAGGGAGACAGGGGTGGCCACAAACTGCAGACTGTGTTCCCTGGTCATTGCAGGCTTGAAGTTGGCATCCACATATCCACAGAGGTTTGTGCCGCCTGCTCCCGCTATTTGAAAGGCACCTTCCAGAGCATACCAATCATGAGACCTGATTACACTTGTCCTCCATCCCAACCATCCCAGCTAGCTACAATATTCCCGGCGGTGAAATGGTCCCTGTAGTTGTAGCACACATGCCCGAAGATGTTGGCAACTGTCTTCACCATTGGCTCCTTGCCCATTTCCCTCCTGTGAAAGTCAATTGGGTATTTGACTAAGTCGACCACAGCTTGTGGGTGGGCAGCAGACCCAAAACGGCAGCATTAGATGTAGTCCGTGCCTTATTCAACTTGTTCGTCACT
This sequence comes from Cepaea hortensis, assembly GCA_963921405.1. Classification (NCBI taxonomy): domain Eukaryota; kingdom Metazoa; phylum Mollusca; class Gastropoda; order Stylommatophora; family Helicidae; genus Cepaea; species Cepaea hortensis. The sequence continues at coordinate 49,897,864 of OY992890.1, forward strand.
CAGTTGATGATATAGCTCCATGTTGTTGTCCTGGAATCAGCACCAACAACAGCACCTCCATCATATTCAGTGGCCATGTTTGTTGTGGATACTTCATTGTTCATCCACTGCATCCCTAATCCAGTTCATTTTGCTGCGTTACAGTGTGTAACTGTACCATGTATAAAATTCCCATAGATTAAACAAACACTTCACAAACTAAACATCTAGGTAAACAAACATTTCACAAACTAAACATCTAAGTAAACAAACATTTCACAGACACAACATCTAGGTAAAAAAAACCTCACAGACACAACATCTAGGTAAACAAACACTTCACAAACTAAACATCTAGGTAAACAAACACTTCACAAACTAAACATCTAGATAAACAAACACTTCACGAACTAAACATTTAGGGAAACAAACCGTGGTGATAAATGCCACCTGGTAGTCCTCCAACTGCCATTCACACCGCACCAAGGGAGACAACACGGCCAACATCATCATTTCCATGGCGTCTGCGGCCTGCGTGTAGATTCAAACAAATTAATGCGACCGCCTGTGTAAACGTGTAAACATTCAACTGGTCATTCCTTGTAAAAATCTACCCGATAACATTCAATAGTAGATATGAAACACAGGTAAAGAAAAGATCTGCCACACCCAAAGACTCATTTACCAGAAACTCGCTTGAATCTTGACGCCAGTTGTATGTAATAGCTAATATTGCAAATCTAACAGTGTATAGTAGCAGCACAGAAACCGAATTAGGAGGAATGGGAAAGTTCCAGTGACATAAGCTAGTCACATATCCTTTCCAGGACATAGTGGTCAACCTCATCATTTTTTTTTTTTTTTGCTGTTGTGATTTCTTGGCAAGTTTACGCTCAGTAGTTTGCCACTGATTTCTGAACGACTGGCTCTCATACCCTACTGCTTGAAAATACCCACGCAAAGAGGTTTACTTCCAACAAGCTGTATTTCGAACGCGGTATGTGGGATTACAAACTACGTCCACAACCCATTTGCCACAGAGTCGGTGTTAAATGGGTACAGGATACTATTCAGAATTTGCTGGAAAATGTCTGGGAATGAAAGATGGCAAGGAAGGGAACTAGCTAACTCACCTCATTTTGCAGTGGGCTAGAATATATAGGGTGTATTTTTAATGACTGTGCAGTGTTTGAAAATATTGCCGATCCAAGCTTTGTATTTACCCTCTGTAAATTTCATGCAACATAATAGGTAAATACAAAACTTGGACCGGCAATATTTACAAACACTGCACAGTCATTAAAAATACACCTTGTATTAAAACCTATCACTTCACATTTCCAGAGCAGTAACTGTGTTATTCTCCGACCCTTTATATGGCAACACAAGACACTGAATATTCACGGCGAACAAACGGCGAATGTTGGATGAAATGACGATAGTTTTATCTGTTGTGACTTGCACTGGAGAACGCAACAAAACGCAACAGGGGTCAGCGTGGCCGAATGGATAAGAACGCTCGCTCTTAAACTTCCGGCGTGCTGATGGCGAGGTAGCTTGTTCAACCCCTATACCCGTCACTTGGACTAAAATGTTGACTTCTCGTCCTTGACTTGGGTTTCGTAAATTACAAGTACATTGAAGTCGCAATGGGTTGGCGAGGGACACTGGCGATAGGGAAAGCTAATCCACACGCAAAGATCAGTGGAAGTAGTAGCCCCTGTATGGACTACGCCAGAGGTCAAAGCGAGAGAACGACTAAAAAAGTAATGCAACAATAAAAATATCTTCAAAACCACGTGTAAATGTGTAAAAGAAAACAGAAACTGTATTTTACAAAGGGGCTTACAATTAATACTTAAAATTGTGATGGAAATTACAATAACCAAGCCATTTTCTTCTAACCTGTCAATATTGTTGTTAAGGATGTCAAGAGGGTTCAGCATGTGACATAACGGTGCAGATGAATACTATGACGTCATTAAGACAGTTTAAAGATGGCCGCCACACTTTCGACATGCACCAAAGAGGAGCAGTTTTGTGTTATTCGTTTTTTGATCAGTGAAGGGGTGAATATAGAAATTCATCAGCGAATGAAGGTCCAGTATGTTGACGCATGCCTGTCAGTCCAGCAAGTGTATGAGTTGAGTAGGAAGTTTCAAAATGGCGTGACTTCTGTCAGGCACATCGAGTAGTAACCCCATAGTGGTTATACACGCCACCAAGAGAATTTTTTTTTTCCCTACAGGAATCCAATCACTTTATCGGCGCTTGAAGACTTGCATTAAACGCAGTGGTGACTACATCCAAAAAACTGATTCGTATGTTCTTTAGTTTTTTTTTTTTTTTTTTTTTTTCAGAATATAGTCACCAAATAGAAAGCATATACGGTTTTCACTTGAAGCCTCCAAGTAATTATGTGGAAGCTACATAGGTGTGGTTTTACAGACTACCTCTTTGAAATATTTGCTCCTCTTTGAAATATATGAACATCATGGACGGTGAAGAAGTGCAATGAAGATATCTAGACAGAAATTAACTCACACAGAGAACTGGTTACTCTCATCAGAAGGAGTCAGTCCGCATTATTTGGGCATGTGATGAGAAACTTAAATATGTCTGTACAACGAGAAAGTTGGAGCGGCGGAGAGAGAGACAGGGGAAAACGAGAGAGAAGTTCCTGGACAGTTAGACGTATGTCTTGTAGGAACCTCGGTATTATAAATGACTGACAATACCAGGCCAACACATAGAAGGCTGTGGGCAGACGATCGCCAGCGTCACACGTATAGGCTATAAGAAGAAAACAACTTATGCGAAGCTTAAACATGCGAATCTAAATAAAAAAATAACGGGATAGCGACTTTTAAAACACAAAAACAGACAAACAATTAGTCCGCAAGGTATTCTAGTTTTATTTCACTGATAAGATAACGAAGAAGTGAATAGTTCACATTCTTGGAGTAAACAAACAACATTGTTATATTGTTCTCCATAGCTCTTTGGCTATCCAGGTATTTACTACTGTGCACTCCCCTTGTTCTTTCCACTCAATCTTGCCAGTTGTCACCAAATTCTCCAGTTTATTTCTTCTTATACCGAGTCCAATGAATGTTGACTGTCTATGTCTAATTTCTCTAACCAGTTTGCGGTTTTCATTTGTTTTTTATATGAATTGGTCATTGTTTTTTTTTGTCTGTCCATGATATTTGCATTTTCTTCAGAAGCCACATTTCCACAGCCATCAGATGTTTTTCACCTTGTCTTCTAATTGTCCACGCTTAACATCCATACACAAGTACAAGTTCTATGTAGCACTTCAACACTATTTTTTTCGTTGCAATTGACATCTTTTTATTGGTCAGTGTATTTTTCATATTGCATAAGGCTACCTTCGCCATGGTGAATCTTGTTCTAATCTTTTCATAGCCCCTCCCTTCATATATTATGACTGTTCCGAGATAGTTGTACCGATTCACTTGTTCACAAATATCCCCATTTACCTGTATATTACACTGTGGTATTTCTTTCTTCCTAGTGACGACCATAATTTGTGTGTCTTACAATTTAATTCTAACCCTATTTGTTCACTGTGTGCAACAACCGCATTTACTAAATGTTGCAGATCCTGCTCATTGTCTGCAATCAAGACTGTATCATCCGCATATCTAATGTTATTGATGCTGCGTCACCCAATGCTGATTCCTCCCATATCTTATACATTTCTAAAAATACTGTCAATGTATAGGGGAAGAAAAGATCTAGAGACGTTACACATCAATGTAGCACAACTCACTTAATAGACTGATATTGACCTACTTCATTATCAATCTTTATGGCAGCTTGTTCTTTCCCATGTATGTTTTTTTTTTAAAAACAAGTCTAAGGTCTTTCCCATCAATTGGTAGATCTGCAAGCATCTTCATCATGTTGACATGTCTTACTTTATCGAAACCCCTTGTGTAGTCAATAAAGCAAAGATGTAGGTCTTTATTTACTTCTATAGAGAAAAAGGTTAGTTTCATTTCCTTTACAGGACGTCGCAGCCAACACCAGCATTTTTTGCTGTTGTGATCTCTTGGCAAGTATACGTTCAGTTGTTTGCCATTGCTTACTGCGCCTACTGCCTCTATTACTACTACTACTACTACTACTACTACTACTACTACTACTACTACTACTACTACTACTACTACTACTACTACTACTACTACTACTGCTGCTGCTGCTGCTGCTGCTACTACTACTACTATACTACTACTACTACTACTACTACTACTACTACTACTACTACTACTACTACTACTACTGCTGCTGCTGCTGCTGCTGCTGCTGCAATCACAATCACAAAAACTGACACTACTTACCGTAATCATTTTTCCCACTAGGAAGATTTTCACTTGGAACCAGCCGAGCCCAATCGACTCTATGGCATCCTCAACAGTGTACTCTTTCTCGTGCCTGGCTTCAGCATCCCTGCTGCCGTCGCCGGGGGCCCGGTGTCTGGGGGACGGCACCACATACTGCATGTTACAGGGGGTGCTACAGCACGTCTTCCTGCACTGCTGCTGGCACAGCGGCTGGGTTTCCTCTGCCTCTGGGTGAGGAATGACACTGTTAATGACACGTGGAAATCAGCCAAGAAGAGTGCAGTGATGGGAGGAACCGCTAAGAGAACAATGCTAATAGAATTATAAATGAGTATTCATTACATGCTAAAAGAAATTATTCAAAAGAGGACAGTTTTCACCAAGAGAGAAACAATCAAGACAGAGAGAGACAGTCCAAAGAAAAACACTCCAGAGAGAAACACACAAGAGGAAAACAGACAAAAGAAAAACAGTCAACAACAAGAACAACAAGAACAACAAGAAGAACTACAACAACAAGAACAACAACAACAACAAATAAGAGATAGAGGAAAGCAGGCAAAAAAGAAGAAAACCGGAAACAAATCAACCAGTATATAAAAAACAAAACAAAGAGAAAACAGTCAAAAGAAATTTCTAAAAACAAAAGACGGTCAGTGAAAAGAATAATCAACAGGGAAACACACGTCATACAAACAAACATATGTATAAAACAATTGTGAGATCAAGATACTGTTTAGTGAAAATTATAACAAATTGCTACATTCATTGGTTGAATATAAGAGACGGGGAGACTGACAAATGTAATATAAACGAGTTCTATGTAAGGAACACAGCTTTTGTCCGCGGAAGTATTCAATAGCCAGAATGTAAACATGAAGCCACAAACAGAAGGTTGCACGATTTATTGTCTGGTATATTATGCTGCATCTCGTCGGGTGCATATTGCACACAAATATATCATACAAGTTGAGTTGAGTTGAGTTGAGTTGAGTTGAGTTGAGTTGAGTCGAGTTGAGCGGAGTCAAGAACCGACATCATAGCTCTCGGAATATTCCCATACATGCTCCATCCTCATCTGCAACAGCCAGCGAAGAGTCCTTATACTAACGGACGGTACCAGAAGCAGTCTGATCACGTGTCCGTCTAGCCTTTCCTCGGAGTTTTGAGTGACAGCCAGACCCTCTGGTCACTACCTGTAGCACCATTCTCTCCAAGCCGTGATAATCTACTCGTTCTTTTGCATTAACTATACATGAAATTCCAAATGACTCCGACAACATATGTCTCATCACACATCAATACCCCACTCAGAAGTGCAGACCCAGCCAATCTGCCCGCCTGCTCGTTTCCCACCACACCAGCATGCCCTGGCAGGAAGTTCCAACAGATGCTCTATAGTTTTTTTTATTGTTGAATGGAAGCCTGCCTCTCTGCGCGAAGCATGCCTGTCTTCACCTTCCTCATCATACTTTGCGAGTTCATTACAATTACGACATGCGTGTGCTATTTGCATTCCAGCCAATGGAAAGCCGCTGTGACTTCCTTCACCTCCATTCTCAGACTAGATGTTGTGGTATCATATACCAGGCTCTCCTGCACCAAACACTGCCCACCAACCTTCCAAACGATCCCCCCTAGCACTTCTTTTACCTTTTAGCACAGAGCCATCCGTGTAATTGATTACATCGCCTGGTCGTCAACTGTTGTGGATAAATTGTTGCAAATCCCATTTAGTGCAGCCTGTCGGCCAATCCCAGCATTCCCGATCCAATGTTATCATGACCTTGCACCGGTCTGACTTTTCCACTGACATTCTGACCCACTCCTCCCCTCTCCCAAATGTTCTCAAGTACGCACATTTCTCTAATTGTGTCGTCTGCCTGTGCCATCAATGATTTTCCTCTGATCAACCTATGGCCCTTAACTGTGTCCAAGGCTTCATGCAGGGGGTGTTCCGTGACTGCAGCCACTTGGAGGTATGATTTATCCCGCAGCACATTGAGCCTGTCTGCAGTCGTGGGTAAGGCTAGGATGTATCGCATATACACTACCGGCGTATCTCTTGTGCATCTCAGTATCACCCGCATAGCTTCATTTATATATAATATATGGTACAAGGGAATAATTGA
>OY992890.1:49904544-50322044 GCA_963921405.1 Cepaea hortensis
GCCCATGGTGGAGAGCATCTCATTTAAATCATATAAGTAGTCATATAAGATCCCGTTCCCGACTATCTGTCTGACTGTCTGTCTGTCTTGGTTAAATGGAGGAGGGAGGAGGAAGAGGGAGGTGGAGGAGGGAGGAGGAGGGCGGAGACAGGAGGAGTAGGGAGGAATAGGAGGGAGGAGGAGGGATTAGGAGGAGGAGGGGGAGGAGGAGGGAGAAGGAGGAGGGAGGAGAAGGAGGGAGGAGGAGGGAGGAGGAGGGAGCAGGAGGAGGAGAGGGAGGAGGAGGAGGAGAGGGAGGAGGAGAAAGAGGGAGGAGGAGGAATGTGAAGGGAGGAGGAGGTAGAGGGAGGAGGAGGGAGGAGGAGGAGGGAGGAGGAGGGGGAGGAGGAGGAGGGAAGAGGAGGTAGAGGGAGGAGGAGGGAAGAGGGAGGAGGAGGAAGGAGGAGGAAGAGGGAGGAGGAGGGAGGAGGAGGAGTGAGGAGGTAGAGGGAGGAGGAGGAGGGAGGAAAAGGGAGGAGGAGGGAGGAGAAGGAAGAAGGAGGAGGAGGGAGGAGGCAGAGGGAGAAGGAGGAAGGAGGAGGAGGGAGGAAGAGGGAGCAGGAAGAGGGAGGAGGGAGAGGGAGGAGGAAGAGGGAGGAGGAGGAGGAAGAGGGAGGAGGAAGAGGAGGCAGAGGAGGGAGAGGGAGGAGGGGAAGAGGAAGAGGGTAGGAGGAGGAGGGGAGAGGAGGAGGAGGAGAAGGGAAGAGGAGGGAGGAGGTAGTAGGATGGAGAAGTAAGAGGGAGGAGGTAGGAGGAGGGACGAGGAGGCAGGAGGAGGAAGAGGGTAGGAGGAGGAAGAGGGGAGAGGAGGAGAAGAATGGAGAAGGAGGGAGGAGGAGAAGGAGGAGTGAGGAGGAGAAGGAGGAGAAGGAGGGAGAAGAAGGAAGGAGGAGGAGGAAGGAGGGAGAATGAGGAGGGGAGGAAGGAAAGGGAGGTGGAGGAGGAGGAGGTAGAGGGAGGAGGAGGAGGAGGGAGGAAAAGGGGGGAGGAGGGAGGAGAAGGAAGAAGGAGGAGGAAGAAGGAGGAGGAGGATGGAAGAAGGAGGAGGAAGAGGGAGGAGGAGGAGGTAGAGGGAGGAGGAGGGAAGAGGGAGGAGGAGGAAGGAGGAGGAAGAGGGAGGAGGAGGGAGGAGAAGGAGTGAGGAGGTAGAGGGAGGAGGAGGAGGGAGGAAAAGGGAGGAGGAGGGAGGAGAAGGAAGAGGAGGAGGGAGGAGGTAGAGGGAGGAGGAGGAGGAGGGAGGAGGAGTGAGGAGGTAGAGGGAGGAGGAGGAGGGAGGAAAGGGAGGAGGAGGGAGGAGAAGGAAGAAGGAGGAGGAAGAGGGAGGAGGAGGATGGAAGAAGGAGGAGGAAGAGGGAGGAGGAGGATGGAGGGGGGAGAGGGAGGAAGAGGGAGGAGGAGGAAGGAGGAGGAAGAGGAGGAGGAGGATGGAGGAGGGAGAGGGTGGAGGGGAGAGGAGAGGGTAGGAGGAGGAGGAGGGCAGAGGAGGAGAAGAATGGAGAAGGAGGGAGGAGGAGGGAGGAAGAGAAGAGGGAGGAGGAGGAAGGTGGAGGGGGAGGGAGAGGTGGTGGAGGAGGAGGGAGAGGGTGGAGGAGGGTGGAGGAGGAAGGAGGAGGAGGGAGGATGAGAAGCAGGAGGAGGAGGAGGAGGGAGGAAGAGGGAGGAGGAGGAGGTGGAGGGAGGGAAGTGGAGGAGAGAGGTGGAGGGAGGGGGAGGTGGAGGGAGGAGGACGAAGGAGGAGGAGGAGGTGAGAAGCAGGAGGAGGGAGAGGGAGGAGGATGAGGAGGAGAGAGGAGGTGGAGAGAGGAAGAGGTAGAAGGAGGAGGGAGAAGGAGGAGGGAGGAGAAGGAGGGGGAGGAGGAGGAGGAATGATGAGGAGGGAGGAGGAGGAGAGGGAAGAGGAGGGATGTGGAGGACGGAGGAGGAGGGAGGAGGTAGAGGGTGGTGTTGGTGTTGTGGGTGGGTGGTGGTGTGTGGTGGTGGGTGGTGGGTGTGGTGGTGGTGTGGGGTTGGTGTGGGTGGTGGTGGTGGAGGAAGGGAGGAGGTGGATGGAGGTGGTGGTGTGGGAGGAGGGGGAGGGGTGGTGTGGGTGGTGGGTGGTGGAGGTGGGTGTGTGGGTGGAGGGGGTGTGGAGGTGGTGGAGGTGGGAGGGTGGTGTGGGTGGTTTGGTGGTGGGAGGAAGGGGTGGTGGAGGAGGAGAGGGGTGGGTGGTGGTTGGTGTGGTGGTGGTGTGGTGTGGGGTGGAGTGAGGAGAGGGAGGAGGAGAAGAGAGGAGGAGGAGGGAGAGGAGGAGGATGAGGAGGGGAAGAGGAAGAGGGTAGGAGGAGGAGGGGAGAGGAGGAGGAGGAGGAGGGAGGAGGTAGTAGGATGATTGATTGCCATCCCACCAGGTTAATATGTTATCGCGGACCTCAGAGAGAAGTGTCTATGTAGAAGACCATTTCCTGGACGTACGTATTTTGGGAGGGGGAGGAGGGAGGAGGGAGGAGGAGGAAGAAAAAAAAATACGACAGTTGGCTGCTCTGGAATGAAAGGAAGACGTGTAGAAAATTTCATCTCAATCGGATGGGCCGTTCGCGAGCGTATAAAGGACATACATACATACATACAGAGATACGCACATCCTAATTTATATATAAGATATGGTACAAGGGAATTCGTGAATTATACTATAGTTGAAATTCTTAAAACCACACAGTCACTGATACTGTTCGAATGTGGAACATTAATTATCCCAACGATAATTGCAAATTTAAAACGAAGTCTTTTCTGAGTGCACAAAATTGTTTTAAGAGGCCCAATTGTTAACGCCTCGCCTTATTGCTATATAACGTGTTTCCCCGAAAATAAGACCGGATCTTATTTTAATTTTAGCTTTAAAAATGCACTAGGGCTTATTTTCGGGGGAACGCGGTATTTAGTAATAAGGCGAGGCGTTAGCAATTGAGCGGCTTCAACCAATTTTGTGCACATCTACAATTATTCATGTACAAAATTCTACATTTATTCAAGTACACTCATGTCAACCTCTGCTGAAACATCGTCATAACTCTCCAAATCCCGAATTCCGACCTGAATTTCTTGCGACTCCATTTCCTTTAGAACTATTGGTCCCCAGTATCTCATGCCCAGCAATAAAGTTTTCCTTGGGAGTCTTCGTAGCGAAGTAGTAAAGCCGTTTGACTCGGGCTCCGAAGGTTGTGGGTTCGATTCCGGGCCGCGTCCTTCGGTTCACGAGTGAAATTTTTCGGTGACTCATGTAGGTCGTCGCTATAGCTACGGAGTTCGTGCTTTGTGCGACGCTTTCCGCGCTACAGAAAGAGGCCGAGCCATATGGGACAAACCACGGTGCAATGAAGTCGACCCTGTCGATTTTTAAGCGACTTTTTAAAGCTTTCCTTAAATGAGCATTTCTTGTCCATGTAGACTGCTCGTAGTGCATTTGCAACTTTATTTCACACGAGTGAAGTATTGAATTATGAACCACATCCGTTCATATTCAAGTGCGCACCAGTGGCGTCTATACTCCGACTGGCCATTCGGCAACAAGTCTCTCATTCTAGCTGATGATCTTAACTAGGGCTTATTTTACGGTAGGGCTTATATTAAAAGCATCCTGACAAATCGTGCTAGGGGTTATTATATGGGTAGGTCTTATTTTCTGGGAAACACGGTAATGCAAAAGACGAGCTATACAAAAGTAAGTAAAGGCCCCTTTAACACGCCTTAGGCGATGTGGCTCTACATCCATATGATTATAGTACTACTACTACTATTACGATGCAGTTCCTCATCCATATTGTTACAGTACTACAAATGCTATTACGATGTGATTCTACATTCATATTTGTATAGTACTACTACTACTATTACAATGTGGTTCCTCATCCATATAGTTATAATACTACTACTACTATTACGATGTGATACTAATCCATATTGTTATACTACTACTACTACTACTACTACTACTACTACTACTACTACTACTACTACTACTACTACTACTACTACTAATACTACTACTACTACTACTACTACTATTACTACTACTACTACTACTTCTACTACTACTACTTCTACTACTACTACTACTACTACTACTCTACTTCCACTACTACTATTATGATATGATTCTCGTGGATATTTTGATAGACTAATCAGCACTCGGTTGATGAAGTGGTCAGTACCACGCCGGCGGCCTTTACTTCCCAAGACAGTATCTGGTGCCCATGTACTTCCCAAGACAGTATCTGGTGCCCATGTACTTCCCAAGACAGTATCTGGTGCCCATGTACTTCCCAAGACATATCTGGTGCCCATGTACTTCCCAAGACAGTATCTGTTACCCATTTAAGACTGGCTAGACCTGGAAGCCCGGGTCCATGTGGAAAACTCTGCCCGATGTGGATTCAAACCCATGACCACGGGGCCGACAGGCGGGAGTCTAGTCACTAGGCTAACGCAGCTGCCACGGGCGAGATGTGCATACTGATTATTCTACTGGTTAATCTACTGATTGTTCTACTGATTATTCTACTGATTTATCTACTGATTGTTCTACTGATTATTCTACTGATTTATCTACTGATTGTTCTACTGATTATTCTACTGTTATTCTATTGATTAATCTACTGGTTATTATACTGATTATTCTACTGTTATTCTATTGATTATTCTAATGTTATTCTAGTGATTATTCTACTGATTATTCTACTGATTATTCTACTGTTATTCTAGTGATTACTCTACTGATTATTCTACTGAACATCTTAACACTGATATTACTCGATGTGATGAATGGTTGATGCTCCCTGGATTAATAGTTTTTTTTGTTTGTTTTTTTCGCGTTTCCATCCTGTTTCAGGATATTGCGGTCAACACCAGCATCTTTCAGCTGTATGTTGATTCCTAGGCTAGATTACGCTCATCAGCACGCCACGACTTTCTGAGCGACCGGCTCCATACTCTCATAAGTCACTTTTGCGATTCGAACCACTGCTAATTCTCGTCGCGTCACGTGACGAGAGTATTCGGGGTTAGCGGAGAAGGCTGCTAACTCCTCAGCCACAGAGCCGGCTGGATTAATAGTAGTAATAATAATAATAATAATAATAATAATAATAATAATAATAATAATAATAATAATAATATAACAATAACAAATTTGTCGCATCCGGCTCTGTGGTCATGGGCTACGAACGCAGTTCGTAATCCCCCATACTGTGATCGAAACACAGTTGTGAGTATGGAAGCAGACCGTCTTGCGTTGGTTTTCATTCAATGGTATGGGTGCTGGTGGATCAGAAAGCAATGACAAACTACTGAACGTAAACTTGCCAAGAAATCCCAAACAGCCAACAACTGTCGGGGTTGACTGCGACGTCCTGTAAAGGATATGCAACTAACTAACATCTATCGTCATGACAAACAGTGTTGCTGCTAGTTATGTTTTAAAATAATTTTAAACCAGCATTACCCGTATCATCACACACATCGCTCATTCTTAAATCCTTTAAACGGAATCACAAGAAGGTAAAGCATAAGATCACTGCATTCATGAAACTACACAGCAGAATGATGTGTGAGTCCGCGTCTGTATGTGATTATGTGGTGTGTGTGTGTGTGTGTGTGTGTGTGTGTGTGCGTGTGTGTGTGTGCGTGTGTGTGTGCGTGTGTGTGTGTGCGTGTGCGCACAGATAAAACATCACGATTGCCGCTTCAACATCTGCCGCCGTTCATGTGAGCGGTGTCATATCTGGTGTGAACTGTGATAAATTCACTGCAGCACGTGTGCGCGACCCCTTCACGCGAACTGTTTGTCCGCGTACAGCAATTGTGTAATTGGATGCTTCGGAATAAATCAACCAGTATGTTCTGTTTGTGCTTGATCTTTTAATCAGACTTTTTAATATGTCCGCCGACCGGTTGTTATGTATTCGAATCTCCATAGAGGCGGGGATTGTTTTTTTTTTTTCTTTTTTCAATTGTTTTCGTCAATATGAATAAATGCAAAGAAAGCAGCAGTCAGTGTAAGCTTGTTGATATCCCAATACACAGATGCAAAGAAAGTAATGTTTTGTAGTCTGGCAAAGGCACATTAAATGATGTGTATTTGCTGAGAACATTAATCGAGAGTTCCACAGAAGTAAAAAAAAAAAACAACACCTACATCTTTGCTTTTTGACTACACAAAGGTTTTCGATTAAGAAAGACATGTCAACATGAAGAAGATGCTTACAGATCTACAAATTGATTGGAAGGATCTTAGACTTGTAATAAACATATATTGAAAACAATAAGCTGCCATAAGGATTGATAATGAAGTAGGTAAATATCAGAATATTTCAAGAGTATTTTGCACAGAAAATGAGTTAACGATAGCCAACACACTTATTAAACAACATCCAAGAAGACTCTTCACATGGAAGTCTCCAGACAGTTTTACCAAAAATCAGATAGATTATATTTTAATACAAAGAAGATGGAGATCAAGCATAACATCTGCAAAAACCCTACGAAGTGCAGACTGTGATACAAATCATCAGTTATTAGAAGCAGATCTGAAATTAACACTCAAAAAGCTTACTCGAGGACCAAGGCCACTTCGATTTGATCTCACAAAAATACCAGACGCATACAACATAGAAGTTAGGAATCGCTTTGGGGTCTTGATGTCTGTACAAGAAGAAATGACACCTGATGAACCGGCAGTACAAGCTAGAGATATCTTGATAACTGCAGCCAAAGATTTCATTCCGACCAAGAAAAAGCAATTTAAGCCATGGATTACATCAGACACGTTAGAATTAATAAAACAACTAAGGGAGCTGAAACAGAAAGGAGATGAATCCGATAGCAGGATGAAGTATAAATCTTTAACTCGAGAAATAAGAAAGAACACAAGAAAGGACAAAAATCAATACATACAAGATTGCTGTACTAGAATAGAGCAATATCATAAGGCTGGAAGAGATTATGAAATGTTCAAAGAAATGAAGTTATTGACAAGAAATATTCAACCTCAATTGAATGTTATCTGTGACAAGATGGGAAATACCTTAACAGAATCTAGACAAATTCTATAAAGATAGCAGGAGTACTGCAGTGGAATGTATGATATGAGTGACAGTGAGGATATGAATGAGATACATGAGCCAATGACAGCAGAGACAGAACCTGAACCCTCATTAGATGAAATTGCTTGGGCTATAAAGAACCTGAAGAATGGTACATCTCCTGGATGTGATGAGATACCAGCTGAACTAATTAAAGCAGAAGGAGAAGAAAGCATACACATATATCATGCATTATGTACAAAGATTTGGAAATATGGTATATGGCCAAAAGATTGGAAGAGAACTATCTTCATTCCAATACCAAAAAAGGGCAACCTGAAATTATGCACCAACTATAGAACTGTTGCCCTGATAAGTCATGCAAGTAAAATTCTACTAAAAGTCATAATGCGAAGACTTAGTAAGAAAATGGAAGAAGAGATTAACGTGGTTCAAGCTGGATTTAGACAAGGAAGAGGAACAAGAGATCACATATTCAATATGCGTTTAATAATAGTGAAGTGCAGAGAATTTAATGTAAACTTATTCTCATGTTTTGTGGATTATTCAAAGGCATTTGACTGTGTACAGCATCAGAAACTTTGGGAAATCATGAGGAATATGGGCTTTCCATCACATGTAGTACATCTCATAAAAATGCTATATCTAGACCAACAAGCAGCAGTTAGAATAGATAGCGAGACATCAGATTGGTTTGACATCAAGCAAGGAGTCCGTCAGGGCTGCGTGCTGTCACCCTATTTGTTTAACCTGTACGCCGAAAATATAATGAGAAATGTAAGAGATGATATAAACAGGGAGCCATATGATGCCCTAATTATCGGCGGTCATGACATACCAGAGATTCGATATGCTGATGATACAGTATTACTATCCACAACACAGAATGGCATAGAAAACCTAATAGCCTCAACACAATTGAATAGTGAAAATCACAACTTATATCTTAACACAGCAAAAACAAAGATAATGCATACAGATAAAACTACTATGGAGAAAGAAATATACATTAATGGGAGAAAATTGGAGGTGGTGGAAAATTTTGAATATCTTGGGTCAATGATTACCAATAATGGTGACACAATGAAAGAAATTAAACGGCGACTATCCATTGCTCTTCAAAGACTAAAACAGATGAATAAATTATGGAGTGGGACAGACAGAACTACAAAAATTAGATTTTTAAGAGCATGCATCTTTCCCATTGCATCATACGCCTGTGAGACATGGACACTTACTAAACAAGCTGAACAGCGCATACATGCCTTTGAATATAAATGTTATAGACGAGTTCTAAGAATATCTTGGGTAAAGAAAAGAACAAATGCATCCATACTTCAAGAGTTGAATATTGAGGAGGGATGGCTATTAAAGACGATAAAACAAAGAAAATTGAAGTATTTTGGTCACTTGAAACGTCACGACAGTTTGGAGAGAACAATAATGGAAGGGTATATGCCTGGGAAGAGAGGAAGAGGAAGGCCAAAGAGAAGATGGGTGCAGGATGTGGCGGATGATCTCCAGATGGGTGTATCAGACGCGGGACATCTTACTTGTGATCGAGAAGTTTTCCGGAAGGTTGTTATGGGAGCGAGGTTCTGCAAAGGACATGCTACTGAATGAATGAATGAATGAATGAATGAATGTGCGACAGAGATGTTTATGTTGAATGTCTCCAGATCTTTTTACTCTATACAATGAACATATTTTCAGAAATGTAGAAGATATGAGAGGAATCGACATTGGGGGACGTAACATCAATAACATTAGGTATGCAGATATGATACAGTATTGATTGCAGGCAATGAGCAGATCAATCTGCAAAAAATTGGTAAATGCGGCTGTTGCACACAGTGAATAAATGGGGTTAGAATTAAATTGTAATAAGACATAGATTATGGTCGCCATTAGGATGAAGGAAAGACCACAGTGTCAATGTAATATAAGTAAATGGGAATATTTTGAAACTAGTGAATCGGTACAATTATCTCGGTAACTGTCATAATATTTGATGGGATATGCCTTGAAGAGATTAGAACAAGAATCGCCATTGCGAAGGTAGCCAAGATGGAAAACATACTGACCAACAAAAAGGTGTCGTTTGTAACGAGAAAAGGATTTTTGAAGTGCTTCATAGAACATGTACTTTTGTATGGATGTGAAGCGTGGGCAATAAGTAGACAAGTTGAAAACAAAAACATCTGATAGCTCTGGAAGTGTGGATTCTGATGAAAATGCACAGATTACCATGGACATACAGAAAAATCAATGATCAAGTCCTATAAGAAACAAATCTCAGCACATCTCATCATGTTCCTCTTGTACCTTGCGGTGTCGAGGTGAAGTATAAACAGTGGGAGAGTATCACAATTTTTTGGTCACGTTATGAGAAGAAATAAATTGGAGAACTTGATGGCAACTGGCAAGTTGGAGGGGAAAAGAACAAAGGGAAGGCAGAGGGGTAAATACCTGGAGGCTTTACCACGTGGCATGGTCGAGACAAGAACACGGAGCTGGTCCAAGACTCTGGTGATCGTGTGAGATGGCGAAACATGACCTCACACACTTATCGAGATAGATAGATAGATAGATAGATAGATAGATAGATAGATAGATAGATAGATAGATAGATAGATAGATAGATAGATAGATAGATAGATATTGTGTGTGTGTGGTGTGTGTGTGCGTGTGTGTGTGTGTGTGTGTGTGTGTGTGTGTATGTGTGTGAAAAGCAACAAGACGAGCTGCTTGCAAATCAGCGTTCGCATAAACGATACTTGAGCTTAGTTGAGTTGAGCTAAGAACCGACATCATTGCATTCAGGACATTCTCATACGCACTCCGTCCCCTCGTTCAACAGCCAGTGAAGAGTCACGCTAATTGTTCCCACCGCTATCTGATTGAAAGCATCGCTTTAATGTGTTTGCTCATTATGTATCATAGGCTAACAATACTGTTTAATCTCTGCATTGCTATGGCTAGCCTACGTCTAAATCCTTTAGATCGCGGAGAAAAGATATTCAAAGTTTGTGAGATGTTCACGCGAAAAGAAAAGATTACGGTAAACTGAGCAAGAGATGTGCAATGGCGGAAATAGTAAAGAAAACAGCAACAGATGGAAGCACAGCAGGTTGTCAGTGTACATCCGGAGTGGCAAGGTGTAAATCAAGTGTTGTTGATCCATTGCAGTCAACCTTCATTGTGGACTCGGCTATTGGCTGAACAGGAATTCAAAACAATGTTTTCCCGTAGTGAATTTGAATAACGAAGACACAAACCATAGATTTTACGATGTATTGCCTGACGTGTTGTTTAATACACAAAATAGTCACTTGTTAAAGTTTGCAGAAGCCATCATGATTAATTTACATAAGCCAGTTTTGTGCAAACAGAAAGACATGATAGCCAGTTTAAAATTACCGTGGTAGACAATTGAAATTACTGTGCGAACATGTGTATATTTCAGCTTTAAGGATGTATCTAGTTATTTTACTCTATATTGCATGAATTATGCAGTATGTACCTGACGAGAGACGGCGAAATATGCCAGGCAATAAATTGAATATTGGTGCCTTCAATAAACTGTCAAACATCTGGAAGTCAAAGACACTCAGCAAACATACGAAACTTAAAATCTTCAACTCTTGTGTGATTCCAGTGCTAACGTATGGATGTTGGAAATCAACAATAGCTTTAGATTAAAAACATTAGACAATTTTGAGACAAATGTCTTAGAAAAATTCTAAGCCTCCACTGGACAGATTTCAGAACCAATACACAAATAAGACAAGAGACTAAGCAAGATATTGTATCCAATTTTATAAGAAAACGCCGTTGGAACTACATCGACCATGTACTCAGAATGGACAAGTCAAGACTCCCCTACCAAGCCCTCTTTTGGTCACCAGTAGGGAAAAGAAAACGGGGAAGACCAAGAGAGACCCTGCGTAGAACCATCATCAGAGAAGGCTCATTCAACGGCCAATCCAGGATCTACAACAGGTA
Source organism: Cepaea hortensis (assembly GCA_963921405.1). NCBI lineage: Eukaryota > Metazoa > Mollusca > Gastropoda > Stylommatophora > Helicidae > Cepaea > Cepaea hortensis. The sequence continues at coordinate 49,915,665 of OY992890.1, forward strand.
GCAGCGACTCGCCAGACATTGAGAGTCATGACTTCTGCCCTATGCGCCGCCTTAGGCTCAAGAGGAAAGACTAACTAACTAATAAATTGAATAGGAATTATTATGGCATGTTTCACTTAACGGTGAAGAAACAATGTTGGCGCCGGATATACCATACATTGAGAAAACCCGATAAAAGTTTAGCTAGAAAAGTATAGCTTGAAAAGTCTTGGTCTGGGGCAAAAGAAACAGAGAGAGACCTAAGACTTCATGGAGAAGAGAAGTAGAAACAGAAGTGAACAATATGAAAAGGGCTTGGGCAGAGCTGCGTGGAATAGCTAAAGACATGACAGCTTGAGGTGAGTTGGTTGAGGGCCTAAACCTCAATGTGGGGGGATACGGGGTAAAATAAGACGATGATTCAACACTGTCGAGGATCCTTTTTGTTGACGACCTATGTCCAAATGGGGGATAGAGGGCGATAGGAGAAAGATGAAAATGTTGATGAGCCGGGAGTGCAGGAAGTGGCCAGCAGGGGCCACGGAAGTGGAAATCCAGCAACTAATTCAGGATAATGCTCGCCCGGTTGATGTGATTATCTACACAGATGGTTCGGTGTTGAGAGGTAGTAGAAGTGCCTGGGGGTTCTTGGCAAAGGTCGACGTTCAGTGCAGGAGAGCCTGGCATATAATACCACAACATCTAGCTTAAGAATGGAGGTGTAGGCAGTCAGTGCAGCTTTCCGCTGGATGGAGAATACGATACATACACACACCGTGATTGCAACTGACTCAGAAAGCATGCTGAGTAGGGTGATGACAGGCAAGCTTCGTGCAGAGTGGCTTGCTTCGCTTCGGAAGTCACGAGTGGCAAGCATCGTCTGGATCTTTTCTCCGGGGCATGCTGGTGTGCTGGGGAATGAACAGGCAGACAGATTGGCTGGCTCTGCAAAACTTGGTGGAGTATTGATGCATGATAAGGCAGACGTGGTTGCGGCCTTGTGGGAGCACGTATACACCTCGGAGGAGCAAATGGAACACCATGGTCTGGCAAGAATGCGACAGCGAGGAGTGATGAGGGGATCTGGCCGATGCTCGGCGCTTAAAGGAAAGGCGAGACGCACATATAATCAGATTGCTACTGGTACTATAGGGATTGGAACTCTTCGCTGGCTTCTGAGGATGGGGACGGAGCGCTTATGGGAATGCCCAGAATGCTGTGATGTCGGTTCCTAAATCAGTCAATCAATCAATCAATCAATCAACCAATCCAAATGTAACACAATTTTCCCTCCGGAAATATGAGACTAAAAGTATTACAGTCCATAGGGTCGACTTCATTGCACCACGTTCTACCTTATTTGGCACCGTTTCTCTCAACAGAACGACGAGCCGGCTTCCCGAGAGCATCGCATAAAGCATGAACTCCGTAGCTCCAGCGATGAGCCACGGGAGTCCAGGAAAATTGCATTCGTAGTCTTACAATGAAGCCACAATTTTCAGAGAGCTAGGCAGACGGCTAAACCACTTCGCCACGATGACCCCCCCCCCCCCCGAAATATATATAAATGCATATGGATTTATACAAACCTTTTTATGTGAAGAGTGTGTTGTGGGACACGGTGATTATTGCTTTAAACAAGTCAGTGAGAAGAGGTGTGCCATCTGTGGCCGAAAACGTGTGTAGTAGAGACAGATGTGCAGAGAGGATCAAGCGAAAATGGCAATATTACTAGACTTCAGTAGTAATGTTTTGGCCCTACAGTCTAATATATTCACATCTCCTCGGCTAATGATTCGTATTCATCGCCGCTGTGGTTGTCTGTCTATTATCTCATGTTTCCCTCTGGTGTGTGTCCACCTTCTAGGGGTGGAGGGATGGCGTATTCCAGCGATCCCAAAAGCTATACCAAAGGTGCACATCTACTGGCAATATCTTCCATATAGGACATTTCAAGAATGAGGAACCAGACCGAGAGAGACACAAGCCTATTGCCTTTCATAATTCATTCATTCATTCATTCATTCATTCATTCATTCATTCATTCATTCATTCATTTATTCATTCATTCATTCATTCATTCATTCATTCATTCATTCATTCATTCATTCATTCATTCATTTATTTATTAGCATGTCCTTTGCAGAACCTCGCGCATATAACAACCTTCTAGAACACTTCTCGGTCATAAGCAAGATGTCCCGCGTCCGATACACCCATCTCGAGATCACCTGCCACATCCTGCGCCAATCTTCTCTTTGGCCTTCCTCTTCCTCTCTTTCCGGGCCATTACTGTTCTCTCCAAACTTTCATGGCGTTTCAAGTGACCAAAATAGTTCAATTTTCTTTGTTTTATCGTCTTTAGTAGCCATCCTTATTCAATATTCAGCTTTTGTCGTATGGATGCATGTGTTCTTTTCTGTATCCAAGAAATTCTTAGAACCCATCTATAACATTTATAGTCAAAGGCATTTATGCACTGTCCAGCTTGTTTAGTTATTGTGCAAGTCTCAGAGGCGTATGTTGCAATGGGAAAGATGGATGCTCTTAAAAATATAATTTGTGTAGGTCTATCTGTCCCATGCCACAATTTATTCAGTCGTAGACTAAGTAAATCAGTTATCAGTTATCAGTTGGGGTATCTTCACTGCACTCCGGACAGGTCCATAGGTAGACTAAGTAAAGCAAACGCGAACAAATGCTGGTCGAAGTTGGACTACGGGCTTGACGAAACAGTGCAAAGCAGTTCACTTTATGGTGCATAGTGTCGTCTCTGTTCTTTGGCTGGCTAGGGTGCATAAATTATACATAACCAACTAACCAATGATGTCAACCATAATAATCATCATTATATCCATCGTCATCAAATTTATTATCGCGTTCTTTTTTTTTATTACCATCGTCATAATCAACATCATCATCAACATGATAATAATCAGCATTATCATCTTTATAGTCATGCCATCATCATTACCACAGTCATCTCAAACACCACCATCAGTTTATGATAATCATCGATAATCATTCTCTTCTTCATCATCATTATTTGGGAATCTCCGTGGCGAAGTGGTCAAGCCGTCTGCCTCGCGCTCCGAAGGTCATGGGTTCGATTCTGGGCTACTTCTTTCGGTTCATGAGTGAATTTTTCTCGGAGACTCATGGGGATCGTCGCTGGAGCTACAGAGTCCGTGCTTTGTGCGACGTATTCGACAGACCGCCATGTGGAAAGAGGCCGAGCCATATGGGATAACACCCGGGGCAATGAAGTCGATCACCTCGACTTGTAAGACTCTTTTTTTATCGCCATCAACCTCGTCACCATCAAATGCCTCACATACATGTGTGTGTGTGTTTGTGTGTGTGTGTGTGTGTGTGTGTGTGTGTGTGTGTGAGCGAGCGAGTGAGAAAGTGAGAGAGAGAGAGAGAGAGAGAGAGAGAGAGTGTGTGTGTGTGCGTGTGTTTGTGTGTGTGTGTGTGTGTGTGTGTGTGTGTGTTTGCACCAAAGAACGGATGTAACATATTGTATATAAAAGTAACGCGCTGCTGTAATCGCCAGGAGGCTACGCCAACATTATCATGAGCACGGTCGGGCGAGGAGCCGTCGCCTACGCTGGCCGTCCGTTAAGAGATGGAAAGACGGGTCACCTATGTTTCCGTGCATTCATGCCTTAAAAATATAATGGTCCTAAGACAACCGAGTCCCAAAACAGGTTTCCGTTTCTGTAGTGTGTTATTTGGTGGTTACTTTAACAAAAGTATCTATAGGTGTGTAGCGGTAGCCAAGTGCGCGTCCGTGTGGGTTTATTGTACATTGAGATATGTACGCATAACGGGATGCTAAGTGGAAGGCTGCTACTGTAACCTACCTTGCCTGTTGTGTGGTAAGGGTACCGCCCGAGTGTTGTCAGGACTCTAGCAGTGAAGCAAAGAGTAGTGACACAATGTAACTACCATGCATGTCGTAAGAGGCGACACATGTAAAATTATAATACTAAGCTAAAGACGTTTTTATAGCACTGTGTGAAGTGAAGTATAGAACTGTGTGAAGTTAGAAGAAATTAAAGTTAAAATCAAACTTAGAATATTAAATTCTAACGTTAAACCGGTACTACTGTGTTGAGTTGAGTTGAGTTTATACTGGTTTAACGTTAGAATTTAATCTAAGTTTGGTTTTATCTTTAATTTTGCAGGCCCGCATGGCCCAATGGGTAAGAACGCGTGTTCTTAAACATCCATTGTGTTGATGCCGAGGTTAGCTGTTCAACCCCTACGCCGGACAGCTGGACTAAAATGTTGACCTGTCGTCCTTGACTCGGGGACGTAAATTACAAGCACCTCTGAAGTCGCAGTGGATTCGCATGATGGCGAGGGACACTGTTAATAGGGAAAGCTAACCCACACTCAAAATTCTGTCCATCACTACTATAAATAGTGTGTGTGAACTACGCTTGAGTTCAAAGCGAGCGAGCGCAAAAACAAAAAGAAATATGTAATTTCTTCTAACTTAAAGACATTTCCTAGTGTTAATCAACTTCTTTACTACTACTGTATGAATCAGACACCCGTCAGTACTACTAAAAACCAGATAGATTATATTTTAATACAAAGAAGATGGAGATCAAGCATAACATCAGCAAAAACCTTACGAAGTGCATACTGTGATACAGATCATCAGTTATTAGTAACAGATATGCAAGTAAAACTCAGAAAGCTTACCAGAGGACCAATGCCACTTCGTTATGATCTCACAAAAATACCAGACGCATACAGAGTAGAAATGAAGAACCGTTTTGAGGTGTTGATGTCTATACATTAGGAGATGACACCTGATGAACTGGCAGTACACGCTAGTAATATCTTGATAATAGTGCCACAGATTTAATTCCGACCAAGAATAAAGGTGGCACGTTAGAATTAATAAAACAACGAAGGGAACTGAAACAAAAGCATACAGATAAAACTAATATGGAGAAAGAAATATATGTTAATGAGGACAAATTAGAGATGGTGGAACATTTTAAACATCTTGTGTTATTAATTACCAACAATTGTGACACAATGAAAGACATTAAAGGACGAATAGCTATTTTTCTTCAAAAGCTAAAACAACTGAAGAAATTGTGGAGTGGGGCCGATAGAAATACACAAATTAGATTTTTAAGAACATGCAACTTTCCCAGTGCAACATACGCCTGTGAGACCTGGACACTTACTAAACAAACTGAACAGCGTATAAATGCCTTTGAATATAAGTGTTATAGATGGGTTATAAGACTATCTTGGATACAGAAAAAAAATGCATCCATACAATAAGACCTGAATATTGAAGAAGGTTGGCTACTAAAGACGATACAACAAAGAAAATTGAAATATTTTGGTAACTTGAAACGTAAAGAAAGTTTCGAGAGAACAATCATGGAGGGGTATATGCTCGAGAAGAAAGGAAGAGGAAGGCCAAAGAGAAGATAATGTGACAAATGATCTCCAGATGGGTGTATCGCACGCGGCCCATCTTGCTTATGACCGAGAAGTTTTCTGGAAGGTTGTTATGGAAGCGAGCTTCTGCAAAGGACACGCCACTAAATGAATGGTACAGAATGAGGTAATGACGTCCATGCACTGACACGTGTAAAGTTAAGGTTCCTTTACACGACTTACGCGCATAGGTATAGGATGCTAGACCTTTACTTTAATAGACTGATCAGTAATCGGCGGGCGTCGTGGTCAATATCTTGTTGGCCGTCTTTACTTCCTGAAACATTTACACCCCCCCCCCCCCCACACACACACACACCTTTTTTTGTTGTTGTTGTTAAAAAAAGTCTAGGTCGACCTGAGAGCACAAATCAATTTTCACAATTCGAATCTCCCCCTTTGTAAATTGAACCCTAAACACCAGACTGACAGGCGAACGTCTAGCTACCACGGCACGTGTGCTACATTTTAAAAAAGGTTGAGAATCACTGTATAAAACAGCGGGAAAATCCACAGCTGCGGGTACACATTGAATCGTATACGTCAAATGTCTCAGCGTTGTTCCTGCAGATAGAAATGTACTTCGACGACCTGATGTCAAAACATCCTGAATAATATGTCATTACCATTCATGTCTACCTGGAAACATCAATAGATTGGTGGCTTGTGAGCCCAGTGACATTGGAAATAATTGCACAGCAGGTATTGATTGGCATTCGCAGAAGCAAAGGACAGAAGTAAAGATCAAATCAAATGTGAAAAATGAAGTACATGATGTCATCAAAAAATGTGCTCTACAGTCCATCGTGAAGCAATATGCAGCGAATTGCTGTCGTCTGCTGGGGTAATTCTTTGCATTCCAAACAGAATGGTGTTATCTACGGAAGAAAGACATGTCACGGAAGATATTTGAAAATGTGAAGAGACGTGTGCAGTCACGCCTTGAAGCCTGTGGTGGGCATTTCCAACACCTGTTATAATGAATACTTCACTGGTACTTTCCAGCTTCCCCAAAACAGCGTTAGACCATGGCAGTAACTATTGTAACTAATTTAATGAATTTGTAGCACAAAATTTGATGACGCCACGTACTTCATTTTTCACATTTGACATACATACAAAATGTAGTGAGACTCTACATTCATTCATTCATTCATTCATTCATTCATTCTTTCATTCAGTAGCATGTCCTTTGCAGAACCCCTCCCCCATAACAACCTTCCGGACAGCCTCTCGATCATAAGCAAGATGTCCCGCGTCCGATACACCCTTCTGGAGATCCTCAGCCACATCCTGTACCCATCTTCTCTTTGGCCTTCCTCTTCCTCTCCTCCCAGGCATATACCCCTCCTTTATTGTTCTCTCCAAACTTTCGTGACGTTTCAAGTGACCAAAATATTTCAATTTTCTTTGTTTTATCGTCTTTAATCGCCAACCTTCTTCAATATTCAGCTGTTGAAGTATGGATGCATTTGTTCTTTTCTTTATACTTTATAAACACACACTCTCTCTCTCTCTCTCTCTCTCTCTCTCTCTCTCTCTCTCTCTGTGTGTGTGTGTGCGTGTGTGTGTGTGTGTGTGTGTGTGTGTGTGTGTGTGTGTGTGTGTGTGTGTGAAAGAATTAAAAAAAAACAGTAAAGAAGTCTTGAAAGGTATATCCAGTAGCAACGGAGCAAGCATCGGAGATGTTGTCGGCGAAGGAAGGAATGAAGGAGAAAGGCAAAGAGGAACTCTGCCAGGCATACACCAATGGAAACCAACTAAAGCACAAAGGACCAGGAAAACATTAAACCGCACAATGAGCCATCTCAAAGATAACCAAGACTGAAGAAGCAGATTGAACGAGGTGGAAACTTTTTTGTATAGACCATTCGGCACTTAATAAGTGATTTGGTCAATATCATGCCGGCCGTTATTACTCTCCGGGAATTGTCCAGGTACGTATTTTAGGCTAGGCCGACCTGGGAGTCCTTCAACTTCTGCCCTTTATCCCCCATTGGGGAATATGCAGGCTTGGCCATGGGAATGTTATTCCCATGGGAAAGGTCCCATGGGATGGGATGGGATGGGATGGGACAGCACACATTTGTATTTCCCATGGGACAGTAGCCATGTCATAGCAACTTGATCTACGTCAGGGCTACATTTTTTTATTTTTTTTTTTTTTTTAATTTTTTTTTTTTAACATTTTAAAGCTTTTTATCCTTCGTTTTTTTTATTTATATTTATATTTTTATATACATATATTTAACTGTTTTATCCTCCACCAAACAAACACTTAAGTCTGATAACCCCAGAAACAAATGCCTTGAAGATGAAGTCACCATGTTTCAAAAATTACGGCAACCAACTTCACAACCATTAAATTATTGGGAAAATGAACATAGGTTTCCACTGCTAAAAGCAAGTGCGGAAATTGTTTTGGCCATACCAGTGTCATCAGCAGCAATAGAGCGCTTATTTAGTGCAGTTGAATTGTTGTTGAGTTAAGTTACGAAAACGGATGTTATCAGCTCTCGTTATGAACTCTGTGTATATCAGATTTGCATGTAACATGAAAATTGTGGAAATGGTACAGGGATTACCTGGATTAACTGAATTATTAGAAACAGTCGATCAGCAGGAAATTGATAATGTGCTGAATGAGCAGAGTGACTCGGAAACAGAATGTGAGTGTCAGAATGACACTGAATTGTCATATTTAGATTAAACTTTTTTAAATGAAATACTCTTGAATATTAAAATTAAAAAAGAAATGGAGAGAGAGAAGATTAACATATTAGGAATATCGGAAACGAGATGGAGAGGAGCAGGGATAAGGACAGGAGAGGATTGTAAGATTATTTACTCGGGGGGAGAAGAACAGCAAAGAGGTGTAGCCATTATATTAGATAAGCAAACATCAAATTCTGTCAAAGGATATTGGGCTGTGTCAGACAGAGTTCTATTAGTAAAATTAAACGGAAGACCTTTTAAAATAAATGTAATTCAAGTATATGCCCCAACAAGTGAAAGCAGTGAAGAAAGTATAGAGGAATTTTATAATGACATGGAGTCTGCTTTGAAGAACTGTCAAAAATCAGAAATAAATATCATAATGGGTGATTTCAACGCAAAAATAGGAAAGCAAAGCGATGGATACAGTGTAGGCAACCATGGTTTGGGAGAGAGAAATGAAAGAGGTTACAGACTTGTAGAATGGGCAAAAGAACAAGAATTGGTTGTAGGAAACACCTGGTTTAAACAACATCCTAGAAGATTATGGACATGGAGGAGTCCAGACAGCAGGATTAAAAACCAGATAGATTACATCCTGATAAGCAAAAGGTTTCGAAATGCATTAACAGTTGTAAAAACAGTTCCAAATGCAGACTGTTACAGTGATCACAGATTAATTACTGGCACATTGAGGGTAAAGTTAAAGAAAGTCAAGTATACAGCAGGAAACCCTAAATATGACTTGTGCAAATTGAAAACTGACAAAGAAATACAAGATAATTTTAACATAGAAGTAAAGAACAAATTTGATTTATTGTCTGATCTAGAGATCCTATTTCAAGATGTAGATGATCAATGGGAAATGCTGAAGAATTCAATCAGTTGTGCAGCAGAAAAAACTATTCCAAAAGTAAAGAAAGTTGGCCGTAAGACATGGATGACTGAAGAAATTTTACAACTAATGGAAACAAGAAGACAGAACAAAAATAATCCTGCCAAATATGAAGAAATTCACAGAAAAGTCAGAACCTTATGTAAGGAGGCTAAAGAAACATGGCTTGAGAAAAATTGCAGAGAAATTGAAAAACAACACAACAGTAAAAATGCGAAACAAATGCACAAAAGAATTCAGGAGATTACTAATCAAAGAACACGTACATCAGCAGGCTGCCTAAAGACAAAAGATGGAAGAGTCATAATAGAAAAAGATCAGATTTTACATGTATGGTCAGATTACGTGAAAAACCTTTATGACGATAGCAGAGACGAACAATATATTGTTCAAAATAACAATGAAGGGCCAGCAATTTTGAAGATGGAGGTTCAGAATGCTCTTAATCATATGAAATCTGGCAAAACCCCCGGTCCAGACAGCGTCACAACAGAAATGATTAATGCTTTAGAAGAATATGGAATAGATAAAGTTACCAGTCTGCTTAATACAATATATGATACTGGAAATATACCTCATGAGTTATGTAATTCTGTATTTATTGCAATCCCAAAGAAATCAGGAGCCTTGGAATGTGATCAACATCGAACAATTAGTATAATGAGTCACATCACGAAGATTTTGCTAAGAATTATCATGCAAAGAGTTAGGAGGAAAATACAACCTGAAATAGGAGAAGAACAATGTGGGTTTGTAGTAGGCAAGGGTACAGTAAATGCTGTGTATATACTGAGAACCGTAATCGAACGTTCTATAGAAGTAAACAAAGATCTACACCTTTGCTTCGTTGACTACACAAAGGCTTTTGATAAAGTGAGACATGTCAACATGATAAGGATGCTTGAAGATCTACAAATTGATGGGAAAGACCTTAGACTTGTAAAAAACATATATTGGAAACAACAAGCTGCCATAAGAGTTGATAATGAAGTAAGCCAATATCAGCCTATTAAGAGAGGTGTGAGACAGGGATGTGTAATGTCTCCAGATCTGTTTTCCCTGTACAGTGAAAATATTTTCAGAAATATTGAAAATATGGAAGGAATCAACATTGGGGGACGATGCATCAATAACATTAGATATGCAGATGATACAGTCTTGATTGCAGACAATGAACAGGACCTGCAAAATTTAGTAGATGCGGTTGTTACACACAGTGAACAACAAGGGTTAGAATTAAATTGTAAAAAGACACAGATTATGGTCGTCACTAAGAAGAACGAAATACCACAGTGTAATATACAAGTAAATGGGAATATTCTTCAACAAGTGAATAGGTACAATTACCTCGGAACAGTAATAACATCTGATGGGAGATGCCTTGAAGAGATTAGAACAAGAATCGCCATGGCAAAAGTAGCCTTTAGCAAGATGAAAAACATACTGACCAATAAAAAGATGTCAATTGAAACGAGAAAAAGAGTGTTGAGATGCTACATAGAACCTGTACTTTTATATGGATGTGAAGCTTGGACAATGAGCAGCCAGGCTGAAAAACATCTGATGGCTGTAGAAATGTGGTTTCTGAGGAAAATGCAAAGAATACCATGGACAGCCAGAAAGACCAATGAACAAGTCCTTCAAGAAACAAATGAAGATCGTAAACTGATCAGAGACATTAGACGTAGACAGTCACAATTTTTTGGGCATTTTATGAGAAGAAATGATTTGGAGAACTTGGTGACAACTGGTAAGATCGAGGGGAACAGACCAAGGGGAAGACCTAGAAACAAGTATCTGGATGGCTTGGCCTTGTGGCATGGTCGAGACAAAAACACGGAACTGATCCACGACTCTGTTGATCGAGTGAGATGGCAGAACATGACCGCCCACGCTTACCGGCATGGCACATGATGGATGGATGGATTAAAATTAATAAACTCTGTCGTTTTACATGTCTCTTTGTACATGTAGTCCTATTTAGTAGACACTAAACCTAAACTTTCATAAATTTAATAATTTTATTTAAACTGTATTCCATCTCATCTCATCTCATCTCATCATGTTCTTCTTGTACCTTGCGGTGTCGAGGTGAAGTATAAACATCGTGAAAGTTCCCGATTATGGGCTTCATGTATCGATATTCCCATGGACTCTGCTATTCCCTCCGTCCAACGTTTACGTGGTCGGCCTCTTCCTCTGTTTCCATCTGGTCTGTACATCATTGCTTGTTGTGGTATGCTGTTGAATGGTAACCTACTTGCATGGCCAAACCATTTGACTTGCTGCTTCTAATAAAATCTAGTGCTGCTATAACCCCCACTTTAGTCCTGATTTCTTCATTTTTGATCTTATCTCTTCTTGATACGGTGAGTATTCTTCTCAGGTATCTCATTTCTGTTATTGTGATTTTTCTTTTCTCTTTTTCTGTCATTGTCCTGGTTTAGCATTGGTAACATAGAGGTGGTAGGAAGATTGTGTTGTAAAGTGCTTTCTTAGTAGTTATTGATACATGTTTGTTCTTTAGTATTGGTGCCATTTGTCCAATGAGTTGGTTTGCCTTATTGCATCTATTTTCGACCTCGTCTTCTGATCTGCCATTTGATGATATTATATTCCTAGGTACTTGAAACTCTTTACTTGTTTCAAAGGATGCTCGTTTAGGTGAATCGTTTTTTTTCTTCTTCTTTAGCTATAGTCAATACCTCTGTTTTACTTGTGCTAATTTTCATGTTATGTTCCCTACACATTTCGTTTAGACTATTCACGTGGTCTTGTAATTCGGCTTCTGATTTTGCTATTAGTGCTTGGTCATCCGCAAACAGGAGTTCTCTAATGGTTAGATTTGCAAATGGTTCTTCTTCCGTGTTCTCGTCGTGCGGTATTCTCGCGGTCTCCGTTTGGCTGGTTTCTTTACATATGTTGTCTATATATGTTATAAACAAGAGAGGGGACAGGACACAACCTTGTCGTACTCCGGATCTTATGGTGAAGGGTTCTGAGTGTCCTCCAGTTGCTCTCACTATGCATTCACTGTTGTTGTATAAGCTTCTACATAGGTTTGTTAGATGTGTACTCACTCCATATTGTTTAAGGATTTCCCACAGCTTGTTTCTATCTACTCTATCAAATGTCTTTTCTTAGTCGACAAAGGCTAAGTAGAGCGTTTCATTGAATTCGATTGATTTTTCTATAAGTTGTCTAAGAGCAAAAATGGCATCTGTGCATCCTTTGTTTTTCCTAAATCCAAGTTGTGTTTCACTTAGCTGGGGTTCTATAGTTGTTCGTAATCTTTTCTCAAGAATTTTACAAAATATTTTTCCAGTATGACTCAACAGTGAAATGCCTCTGTATTGCGTGCAGTCTCTTGCTGCCTTTGTTTTTTTCCAAATTGGGATAATTATGGCGTTTTTCCAGTCTCGTGGTGTCTGTTGTTCTACCCAAACATGGTTGAATAGTCTATGTAGCCATGCTGTTCCGACTTCTCTTGCTGCTTTAATTAGTTCATTTGGTAATTCATCTTGTTCAATGGGGCCAATCCGATGGCTTCTATAATTTCTTCTTTTAGTATGTCTGGTTCTAGTTCTTCGGTGGCATCTGTGTAGTTTTCTTGAATTCCTGTGACATCTGATGGGGTGTTGAGAAGTTGTTCGAAATACTGCTTCCATCTTAATAGGATTTGTTTTTGTTCACTTATTGGTTCTCCATTTTCGCTGTTAATTATTTCAGTTGGGTCAACGAGTTCTCCTCTGGTTCGCATTGCACTTATCTTTTTGTAGAAGTTTCTAGTTGCCTCCTTATAGTTTTTATTTAGGGTTTCTCCATACTCTTCCCAGTCATTTTGTTTTTTCCTCTTTACTATTCTATTCACATGTCTTCTCGCTATTCTATATTCTATGTAATCACATTCCTGTTTGCTCTTCAACCACTTTTTATATTTTTTCTTTTTTGTCTTTTACCGCTTTCTTTACCTCTGCTTTCCACCACCTTGTTATTTTCTTTATCCGCGTTTTGCGTGTTTTCGTGGTTCCACATGTCGTTTTTGCAGTATTTAAAATGCTTGATTTGAACATCTCCCATTCTTCTTCCACTGTCTTTCTTTCTATGGGTAATTTTATAAAGATGTCAGTTAGTTCTTTCTCATAATTTTCCCTTACTGCCTCGTCTTTAAGGTTTTTTTAAGTTTACTGATTCGCATGGCGTGTATTTTCCTGCTCTTTGCTTTCTTCTTCTGATGGTTCTTATTGTGGAAACGACTGCTTTATGATCTGTGTTTATACTTAAATTGGGCACTGCCCTTGCATCTAATATATTTCTCTTTCTGTTATTTCTTGTTAATATAAAATCAATTTAGCTTTTAGTATCTAGATCGTTCCATTTATTCCTTTCTGTTATTTCTTGTTAATATAAAATCAATTTAGCTTTTAGTATCTAGATCGTTCCATTTATACCAGGTGTATACTTGTGAGTCTTTATGTTTATAGAATGTGTTTGTTATGTAGAGGTCGTGTTGGCTGCATAGCTCTATCAGTCTACTTCCGTTATCATTCCTTTCATTATGCTGATCTCCAAATGCTCCCAGATGTTTTTCTATGCCCACTCTGTTATGTCCTAGTCTTGCATTGAAGTCTCTCATAACTATGATGTTGTCCTGCTTATCTATTTTATTTAGCACTGTATTCCATATTAATATTATAATGGGAATTCCATGGAATGGGATGGGATGTGTAACAGAGCACCATCTCTGTTAAGGAGTTAGAGAGTTAATGAGTGGTGTGCAAGGGGGAAAAGACTAGTACAAGGCACGGCTGAGCATCCCATTAGGATGTAACTAGGGACGCTCAAGCGGTGACGCGGGGGTAGAGATTAGGGAGTTACCATCTGTACTTTGAATGAGTAACACCGACTGTAACAACATCCGTCCATAAAGTTATTGTGTGCTGTTTTTATTCTACAAATGTATTCAATCAAATAAACATATAAACTACAGCCAGGACTTTTGACTCTGCTCTGTAATATCAACATCGTTACAGATGATACAGGCATCATGATACAGCCTGGGAATATATGCCTTCAACCAAAACGCTCCAAGCCGCCCTATCTGTTGCCACCTCCTACAGCTCCTTAAATGTTCTCCCAATATTAATTCTATTCTCCGTGTGTCTTTAGGTCTCCCACTATTTTGTTTGCATTGTGGATTCCAGACAAGAAAGTGTCTAGTTATACTGTCCTCGGGTTTTCTCAAGTCTCCTATCCAGCGCCAGTGTGTTTTCCTTACTTCTTGGTTCACTGGAATATGTTTAGTTCTCTCTATGAGCTCCACATTGGTGATTTTGTTGTACCATTTCATTGTCACTATTCTGAGAACTTCCGGTACAATGGCGACGACGTCTATTCTTCGGGATGACGCTGTTTTGGTGTTTTTCCTGTGGATTATGTGGTGTTATTTCGTTTTCGTTTATTGGAAGTGTTCAAAAGAAGCCACGGAAGGCAGGTGGTGGATGAAATTTTGAGGGCAGCCGACAGATATTGGTTGGTTATGGTCTCAAGTTTCACGACGGCAGGCAGAGGAGCTCTCTCGAGTCAATAGCTGCGGTCAAATGACCAGTACGGTTACTGCCATAGAGGAAAGCAACGGCAAACTACCTCTTTAAAAGTGCCTAGTACATTATGATTCGCCTAAAAAAAAACATCTGGCTGCCGAAATGTGGTTTCTGAGGAAATGCACAGAATACCATGGACAGACAGAAAAACCAATGACCAAGTACTACAGGAGACAAATGAAAATCGTAAATTTATTAGAGAAATTAGACGTAGACAGTCAACATTTTTTGGACATGTTATGAGAAGAAATGGATTGGAGAACTTAGTGACAATTGGCAAGATCGAAGGGAACAGACCAAGGGGAAGACCGAGAGGAAAATACCTGGATGGCTTGGCCACTTGGCATGGACGAGACAGGAACACTGAGCTGATCCACGACGCTGGTGATCGAGTGAAATGGCGAGTCATGACCGCCCACGCTTTCCGGCATGGCACATGATTGATTGATTGATTGATTGATTGATTGATTGATTGATTGATTCTGAGCACGTACAAGTTAGTGAATGTTTGTAATTCCTGTAGTTGTTCTCCATGTTTCTTACCCCTACAGTAGTGGAGATTTAATATGTGAGTTTAAAATTCAAAGTTTAGTGCCAAGTATAACTTCCTTTGAGTCTCCTAGTGCTGTGAAAGCCCTTCTTGTATTGTGTACTCTTATTATAATATCCCTGTCTGTTCCCTTTGGTCAATGAAAAATAAAATCCCGTCCTGAAGGGAATTCGAACACGGGGCCGACAGGCAAGCATGCTCTGTCTCGACTCCCCCAAATTTGAATTTAACTGTTCTTAACTGATTAAGTGCTATGGGAAGATTAAGTGCTATGGGAAGATTAAGTGCTATGGGAAGATTAAGTGCTATGGGAAGATTAAGTGCTATGGGAAGATTAAGTGCTATGGGAAGATTCAGCGACTTCCGTATCTGCCATGGGCTTATAAGTCGCCGAAATGTTGCCATTGCAAAATGTTATCTCAATGAAAATATCAATACAGTAGGTCTCCCTAAGCAACCTCCTTTAGTTTGATATAAAATACAACATGTCTGCTCCTATATTAACAACTTTTAGGTCATCATTGTGACACACCCCTATTTCCTATTTTCCGCCATCCATTATTGTTCGGTCTTAACATACTTTTTTTTTTTTGGAACTGAATCTGTTAAATAAAACAACACGTTACTATATACAGTGAAGGAAGGCCCCGGTTAACGTCGGGGATACGTTCTTGGAAAACGCGACTTTAAGTGAAATGACGTATAGCGAAACACTATTTCCCCTATAATTAAATGACATATAGTGTATTATGTAATGTTTATTTTGATGGTTATTGATATTTATTGGCTAAATAGAGGTGGGTTGGAGGGCGAGTGGTAAAATTATTGGGACGTTCTTCTTCTTCTTCTTCAGCGTTCCGAGCCATTGAGGTTCTTTGCTGCAAATACAATCCGTCTCCATTCGTCTCTCTGGTGGACCTTCTCTTGCCAGTCGTTGATTCCAAGTGCTTGTAGGTCTGTACATGTATTATCTCTCCACCGCCTTCTTGGTCTACCTCGGGGTCTACGGTCATTTATTTCCTGAGTGTAAGCGAGTTTTGTTTCCCTATTATCTTCCATTCTTTCTATATGCCCCAGCCATTGTAGTCCGATATCGAGGCTCATGTATTTGTTTCTTTGTATTGGGACGTTGGGGCATTAAAACCACGACTCGCTCCAAGACTATCATCAGCACTATTAGTGCTGCTCTCACCCGCTTTCTTAGCTAGATCTTCATAGAGAGACTTTGCTTTCTTTTGGATAGCCATCTTGTTCACAGACATATTCCGTTGGTTCTGGTCTTCAGTCCAGACGGCCAATAGTGCTTCCATGTTCTCCATAAGAATACTTCTGGTACGAGTGATCTTGGAAGCACTCAAAGGGGTTACGTTTTTACCACCCTCTCTGATTTTGTCAGCACCTGCACGAATTGTCCTTACCGTCGTTGGAGGTAAACCATGGACTTTACCGATATCAACAGCCCAATCGTCAGCCTCAAAACAACGTAACACATCTAACTTCACCTCAAGAGTAACACTTTTCTTGGTTATCTTACAACCAGATACACTATCAGCACTTACTGTGCGCTTTTAACTCATAATTATGGGTTATTATACGATAAAATCCTGGAAAAACGCACTGCACAAGATGTAAAATGGCGACGTTAATGCGGCATAGCAGCACAGGTGACAACGTTATAGCGGAACGTAGGGGCATAAAGTGACAACGACGTTATAGCGAAACGACGTAAACGGAAGCGACGTATAGCGGGGCCTTCCTGTAATTAAAACATAAACTGTCAATCAAAGTAACAATACAGGAAATAAAGCATAACGAAAAGAGTTGTAGTTAGCCGATCAGGCAACAAGCGCAGAAAAAAAGTCGCTTAAAAGTCGACAGGGTCGACTTCATTGCACCGGGTTTTATCCCATATGGCTCGGTCTCTTTCCGCAGCGCGGAAAGCGTCGCACAAAGCACGAACTCCGTAGCTCTAGCGACGACCCACAGGAGTCTCCGAAAAATTTAACTCGTGATCCGAAGGTCGTTGCCCGGAATCGAACCCACAACCTTCGGAGCCCGAGCCAAACTACACAGACAGTGCCTTATTTCTTCCAATGACTAAAAGTGAAGCGAACAATACTTTGCCGTGTGCAGTCGATGAACCAATGACCCAGACCACGATATTGAATTTGTATGAACTTGAGAATGTTAAAATAATGCGGATAATGATTACGTACAACGGTTTATTAAAATGGCTTCCAGATCGATGCGTACAGTGTTGTGACATTTCATTCTCTGTAACAGCGTTTGATGTATGTGTTCGTAGGTTAGGAGTATGCGGGAATCGTCAATTCTCAATGATGGCGAGATCAGGTTCCAAATGTTGCTGTATGTAGCCGAGGCGCGGTGTTGGGGTGAGCGCCCAACATTGCTCAAATACCTCAATGGCTCGTGAATACATAACCTATGCAGCAAAAGTCCAACTCCTGGCCTTCACGTGGCGGACCTGTTTAAACTAACAGGAGAAGGGGCGACGGCGAGTCTCTGGCGCCGGAAAATAACCAGTATGCTCTAGATGTGTATGCACGTACATGCATGCGCAGACAGGTGTGTGCGCGCGTACACATCTACACTCGAGTGAGACCACAGTCTGCTCTAGCAAAGAAAGGTGCTGAAGACGGAGGCAACCAGCCAAGAGGCGCACCACAGAAATCAGGATGCCACGCAATCACGCAAAATGGAATATGTCGACTACTGCTAATCGTTATGGTGCTCGCCCTGCTTTGGACCCCCAGGCAGGTGCAGTGCCGGGCCCTATGTCTCGAAAGGGTCCAACCCCAACTACTGGAGGTCCTTCTCAGATGTCCTGTGGAGCCAGGGGACATGAGAATAGGACGACTGGCCATACTAAACGAAGACTTAAAATAATGCACTGGAATGCGGAGGGAGTCAGCAACAAAAAAATAGAATTAGAAAAAATCTTGGACCAAGAAAAAGTAAGCATATGTTGCTTGCAAGAAACTCACCTCAATGAAAATATAGCCTTCAAAATCAGAGGCTACCAGTGTTACCGATCTGACCGAAAGAACAGGCGAAAAGGCGGGATACTGACCCTTGTAAGAAATAACATCATGGCTTCCCAAATCAAAGTCTACATGGAAGGGGCTGAGTATCAGACACTTAAACTTAAGACAGGTAATACAGATCTACATATGATCAATTACTACTGTCCAAGTGACCGCCCACAGGCACTGGACACTCTACCACTAAAAGAAAAAATGATTGTGTGTGGAGATTTCAACAGCCACTCGCAGAGCTGGGGCTATGATCACATGGACCAGAGAGGAGAGAGACTGGGAGACTGGCAAGATGAGAATAGATTCATGTTGATTAACAAGCCGTCCGACCCACATACTTTCTACTCGAGATCATGGCACTCTACAACTACACCTGACCTGGCTTTTCATTCACCAGACCTGGAGTGGAACATTACACGAACTGTTGGGAAACAACTTGGTGGCAGTGACCATCGGCCAGTCTTTCTAACCGTAGAAAATGAGCTTGTAAGTGAAAGCAGCACCCTCTCGAGGTGGAACTACAAGAAAGCAGACTGGGCAATGTACAAGCATCGCACCAGCATACTGGTTAGAAACCTGAACACTGAGAAAGACATAAATAAAGCAGTTGAAGAGTTTGGGAAATGCATACTACAGGCAGCGCGAGAAACAGTACCAAGAGGAGCCCGTAAACAATATAAACCCTACTGGAGTAGTGAACTGGAACAGTTGCATAATGATGTTGAAGTGTGTAGAAAGCAAGCAGAGGCCACACCCAGCCAAGAGCACCTCAATAAATTCCAGCATGCAAAAGCCAAATTTCAAAGGGCCAAGCTGCAGGCTAGACGGAAAAGCTGGCAGGAGAAAACGGAGTCTCTGAACTTTGAAAGAGACACAAGGAAATTGTGGAAGCTAATAAAACAGCTTAATGACGAGGGCACAGGGAGAAACTCAAAAATTGCACTACATAAAGATGGAAAAATCTTAACAAGAAAGCAAGCAGCTGACCATTTTGCGGACTCGTTCGCACAAGATAGCAATATCAAAATTAGTCCAGAGAAACAACAAGAGATTCGAGAGAAACGACAACATACAGGACAGAAGGAAATAGTACATGAGGTTCTGGAGGCACCCATCACAATCAGCGAACTGGAGCTAGCCATATCAAAACTGAAAATGAGAAAGTCACCAGGAGCTGATGGTATCTCCAATGAAATGATCAGGAACCTAGGAACAGAGGCCAAAACAAAGCTGTTGCAGATCTTCAATAACAGCTGGACCTTAGGCAGTGTTCCACAAGCCTGGAGAGAAGCAATCATGATACCCCTCCTAAAATCAGGGAAAGATGGTTCCATTGCCTCTAGCTACAGACCAATTAGCCTCACCAGCTGTCTCTGCAAAACACTGGAGCGCATCATCAATCACAGACTGCAGTGGTACATTGAAAGTAAAAACATCCTTGTGCCACAGCAGGCTGGCTTTAGGCAGTGCTACTCTACGGAAGATCAGACAACCTACCTCTCTCAAGAAATTGAGGATGCATTCCAAGAGAAGAAGCTGGTGCTTGCGGCATGGATAGATCTGAAGAAAGCCTTTGACAAAGTCTGGAAAGAAGGTCTGATGAAGAAACTGAGAAACTGCAAAGTCAATGGAAGAATGTACAAATGGGTGAAAGCATACTTGCACAACAGAAGAGCCCGAGTACAGATAGACGGTCTAAAGAGCAAGAAAGTACTACTGCGTCACGGTGTCCCCCAGGGCGGAGTCTTGTCCCCCACACTTTTTCTAATCTTCATCAATGATCTTGTTGCTCACATACCGCATGGAATTAAAGCGGCAATGTACGCCGATGACCTGGTTCTATGGAGCACAAATGAATATGCATCAGTGGCCACCAGATTGCTACAAAGAGCTGTAGATACATTTGCTGCATGGGCAAATAGATGGTGTGTCAGCATAAACACTGACAAGTGCAGCACCACCCTATTTACCCTCTCTCCAAAACAAAAGGCAGGGATCATCCAGATAAATGGAACACCCCTAAGAGAAGATAAAGAACCAGCATACCTTGGAGTAACATTTGATGGCAAGCTGACATGGAGAAAGCACATCAACAAAGCAGTAGCAAAAGCCAGAAGGAAAATAGCCATCCTGAGAAAGCTAAGTGGAACCACATGGGGAGCCAGTACGAAAATACTTAGCAAAGTTTACCAACAGAGCATACGACCACACCTGGAATATGGGTCAACTGTGTGGTGTTCAGCATCAAATACCACACTTCAAGAGCTGGACAAGGTGCAAAATCAAGCACTTAGAGTCACCACAGGAGGGATGAGATCAACCCCTATAGTGGAAATGGAGAAGATGGGGAGGACACAGGCACTGAGTGAGCGCAGAGATACGAAAACGCTAATACAAGCAGAAAAGTTCCTCAGCTTGCCAGGCCACCCTATGAAGAACAGATTTGAAAACCTAGCTATGGGGCGGTTGAAAAGAAGTAGTTTTATCCACCAGGCCAAACGACTCTGCAGAGAAACCACTGATCTGCCCACAGTTGGTATCCCCCTAACAACTATTCCAGAGCGAACTCCATGGAAAGATGAGCATAGACTATCGTTACAAATCCAGACAAAAGTGAGAGGAATATTTGACAAGGAAGAACAGAACAGTGTGCAGCGCAGAACAGCCACTCTCAGCTTCCTTGATGAAGAATACCCACAGGACCTCTGGATCCGAGTCTACACAGATGGGTCAGCACAAAATGCTGTTCGAAATGGAGGAGCGGGAGTGTACATAGAATACCCAAATAATACTAGGGACACAGCCAGAGTACCGACAGGAAAGTACTGCCATAACTATGATGCCGAAATTGAGGCAATCAAGATAGCAACAGAGAAATTACTAAATAACAGCAATGGTACACAACCTGTGGTGCTACTAACAGATGCAAAATCAGTACTCGAGGCGCTCCTCTCTGGGAAATTGCCAGTACTAAGGACACTACTTTCTGAACTTAGCAGTCAGCATAAAGTCACCATACAGTGGATACCATCCCACTGTGGAGTACCCGGAAACGACAGAGCTGATCAATTGGCTAAGGAAGGAGCCAAAGAGGAACAGCCTGATGTGCCCGTTACATACCACCAAAAGAAAAGAATGATCAAATCAGTCAGAAAGCCACCAAAACCTGCTCAAGATGACTACCACATTATGGACAGACCAGAACAAGTCATTATTCTGCGCCTCAGAACAGGACACAATAGATTACGCAACCACATGTATACAAAATTCAAGATTGGTGAAACAGCCATGTGCACATGTGGATTGGCGTCGCAGACAGCAGAGCACATACTCCAAGACTGCCCAAAATATAACATATCTAGGCAAACCTTCTGGCCTAGAGAGACGACAGTGGAAGATAAACTCTATGGACCACTGTGTGAACTGAAAAAAAAACAGTTCAATTCATGCAAGAGACGACATTGCAGATATAGACATATTTCAAGCGAACGAAAGAAGAAGAAGAAGACATGGCTGTTGCTAACTACAAATCGTATGTTATTTCACTTGTTGACAAGATATTAATACTTCGTTCGTTCAATAAAGACGACACTCGGCGTTTGGGAGAAAGCGCAGGCGGGCGTTCAGTCCGGTTGAAACATGTGCCTTCAACATGGGAACGCTTCATTGACTACTGCAGAAGAGATAAGAGCACATGTAGGAATGTCAGAAGTGCGGTGATGTTGATTCTTAATTTCACATTCATAGTCACTTTTTATAGAAGAATGGTGACAATTAAGTGGACAGCCAAAATGAGCAATCTGGACATTTTGAGGGAAGCCAAGTCGCAAATAAAACTTATCACAAACATCAGAAAGAGGCCGTCATCGTTATTTGGCCATGTTGTGAGAAGACACAAATTGGAACATGTCATTACAACCAGAGAGTTTGCGGAAAGAGAGATAGAGGAAGGCAGCTGGCCAAGATTCCTGCCATTCTTGTGTCATGGGACGGAAGGGAGTCAACACACGAATTGTTCCATGCCGTCGGAGATCGCAATTTGTGGAGAGGCATGATCTCCGCGCCAGCCGGCAAGGCACTGGGTGATGATGATGATGATGATGATGATGATGATGATGATGATGATGATGATGATGATGATGATGATGATGATGATGATGATGATGATAAATCATATTCATTCAGTTTTTCTCGGATGAGGACACTTAAACATCGGTGACAACGGAAAATCACCAAGTCAACGAGTCTCGACAAACCAACAACCCGCACAGGTAAAATGTGCATAATGTTACAGCCAGTCAGTGTCCCACTCGGAAGACAACCGGTTGTGTATTTAAAAAAAAAAAATAATACAACCCATTTGGCTTGTGTGTGTGTGTGTGTATATATATATATATATATATATATATATATATATATATATATATATATATGTGTGTGTGTGTGTGTGCGCGCGCGGGGGCGTGTCTGTGTGCGTATGTGTGTGTGCACACATGTGTGTGTGTGTGTGTGCGCGCGCGCGCGTGTGTGTGTGTGTGTGTAATCAAAATATCTCTTTACGGCTGACTGGCTTATGAAAGCGACTTGATTGATATACTTTAGCGCAACATTCATTTTCGAGGTACGCACAGATCTGATGTGTAGATTGCAATCAATACGTTAATTTATATTCAAGTTGCATTATTATATTTCTCTACTTTATCACCGAAGTCTATCGAATGTAGCTTATGAGCTTAATTATATAATTTGTGTTGTAATACACAGATTCTGATTCTGAACACAAGATACATTTTTTTAAATGTTGCATTTGTCTTACAGACATTGCAGTCAACACCAGCATTTTTTAGCTGCTGTTGATGTACGAGGCAAGTTTTACTTTCGATAGTTTCCCATTGCTTTCTGAACGACCGGCTCACATACCGCAATAAGTTACCAGCGCGGCGCGAACCGCTGCTGAATCTCGCAGCTGCTGTTTTCCCCCGTGGATATACGTGATTACGAACAATGTTGTTCCTTGGCCAGGACGACCGGCGAGACACATTACGCGGAAAGGGGCTGTCGTATTCCAGTCCCCCTCCTTCTCTTTCGCCGTCGTCATTCTCCTGGTCATTCTCGTCGCCCTAGTCATCGTCTTCGTCGACTACCTCCTCGTCGTCGTCCTACTTTTCTTCTTATACCTTTTCCTCTTCTTTTACCTTTTCCTCTTCTTCCTCATCTTCTCCCACTTATTATTCTGCTTTTTCTTCTTCTGTTTCTTCTTCTTCCAGTTGTTCTGCTGCTGCTTATGCACCCCCCCCCCCCACCCCTCCTACTACTCCTCCTCTTCCTTCTGTTTCTGTGTCTGCTGACTCTTCTTCTTATTATTCTTCCTTCTTCTTTCTTCTTCTTCTTCTGCTTCTTCTTCTCCCTTTAAGATCCACAACCACGCAGACCAAGTCTTGTGTAGTCCAATTCTAGTTAGTTGGATGTGGGCTGGTCCCGCCCCCCCCCCCTTTTTTTTTTGTTATGAAGTAGCCAGTCTCACGCCAACCCTCTTTATTCACTTGTTACGACCTAACCGGTACGTTACAGTGTTACTATTCGTTACTTCCTCTTTCGTGCCCCGGTAACACACGAGCCACTGTGTACTGTACACATGCCATTGCCAGAAGAATATCCACGTACACTTGTTTTTGTAGCGTGGCGGTGACGTGATTTGGAGACGGCAAATTCAAATTCCTGTGTGTCGATTATATTATAGCTTTTACTTTTTATATTGGTATGGGTGCCGGCCGTTCAGAAATAAATGGCAAACTACTGAAAGTAAACTTGCCCAGTAATCACGAACAGCCAAAAATGTTGGGGTTGACTGCTACGTTCTGTAAAGGATATGCAACAACTTTTTTATTGTCTGGTAACTATAAACCTTTCACACACCTTGAGGTGTACACACTGGGTATATAATGCTAGCCGCGTATTTTAACAGATTCAGTGCCAAACAAAATGTAGGTTTGGACCAAACAAACATGGATGGCGGAAAATGGGAAGAAGGAGTGTCACAGTTATGACTTCAATCAATCAATCAGGTGCTGTTTCCACAATGAAGGTTGGCTGCAATGGATCTCCAACACTGTCTGTTTCTAGCCCTGACTGTATATTCTGTCAAGCTGATGTTCGTCCATCTCTTGATGTTATCCTCCCACTTGTATCATTGTCTACCTCTTGCTCGCTTGCCCTCAACCTTGTCCTCCAGTATGGTTTTTATAAGAATAGCATGTCTTTTAACGTGGCCCAAATATTTCACTTGCTTCCTCTTTATTTCTTTAAAATTGTAGCATGCATGCTATGATATAACACAGTGGCAACATTTACGGGATATATAAGCCCATGACATATACCGAAAGTCACTTAAGACTATTAATCATCCAATGGCACTTAGTCAGTTAATAGACCAACCAGCACTCATGAGTAATGTGGTCGGAATCCCGTCTGTTGCCTTTACTTCCTATATATTTGCTGGTACTAATTTTAGGTTGTGTCAACGTAGGAGCGGAGGTCCTTACGACTTTTGATGAAGGAGTTCTATGAGTTTGCCCTGGAAGTTATGACTCATAAAGACCAAGACCTACTGACCTTAAGTTTGTCTAATATTGTTGTAATTGAGCTATTACACCACCAATCAGTAGGTATGTACGTGTTCCTGGAATTGCTTCCAAAAGCAGCGACAGAACTGTATAAAGCTGGGTGATGCTGCCACCTAATGACACCCTTAAAACTACTAACTACTATTTTTCAGCTTCCCATATTAATTTTTAGGTTGCTTTCAGGCTCGTCATTGCATTTTTAAATACAAGTTCTCTGCGACATAAAGAATTAAGAAGTGAACTACACGCCCAAGCACCTAAGGCGACTCGTGCATTGCGAGTCATTAACCTGCGTGGGTTATTATATGCGAAATAAAAACTGAAGTTCATTATTCAACACAACAACGGTTACAAAGTGTGACACAAAGTTATATTCATGAATCAAACATGCAGTGGCTATCTAGCTACATGTTCTGGACGCATTTTTTTTTTTTCTTAATTGCGATAGGTGGGGCAGCGACGACATGCTTGTGGTTTTTAAGGAATGCCAAATCTCCATTGTTAATAATATCTGTGGCGTAGCTATAGGGACAAGCAAGGGTAGCGAATGTTCCCTTTATAGCCTATTTTTGAATAGTTGTGCTTTGTTCATGTATACTGTAAAATATGATCCAAGCGTTCACTTTGAGTTTTCGAAAGCACACGTGTATATGTTTTCTCTCCCTATATTTCGAACCTGTCTACGCCTCTGACTATATATTTTTATTTACAGGCTTCCATTATCAGGGAGAGGTTATGTAAACTGTCAGAGGTGTTTTCTTGATGACACAGCTCGGGAACTGAGACATGTCTCCTTAAAACTAACCAGCCTCGAAGTGAATGTTTCCCAATAGAATTTATGAATCATTTAAATAAGGTTCAGAAGGGAGGAAAGCCCCATAGTAAAAAATACCGCCATTTCTACAAGCTCAGTAGCAGCTCGATCGGGAACATTTTGTGAAACGCTATTTAATCGAATTATTTTCAAACATTGTATATGCTATTAACTGATTCGGTGTCAAAGAAAACGTAAGACTGGAATAAACTTAGTACACAACCAAATGAACAAGTACTATAATGTACATTTCCCGGGAAGGTTAACCCGGTCAACAAATGCCCGCGGAAGTCGGATGTGTCGGCCTAACGGCGCAAGAACGCAGCTCTGCTGTAAACAGGCACAACGCAATCACGTCCGAAAAAAAAAACTCCGGATGAACGCAGAAGAAGAAGATAATGTACATTCTCGTTGACCGAGTGTTTAGATTGCGGAAGATACTACGAGGAGCGGCTGGGCGAATGGCTAGAATGCCGTATTCCCCTTCGGGAGACCCGGGTTCGGATCCTCGGCAACAATCAGTTCGGTGCACAAGAAGTAGTAGCACGTGTAAGGACTACGCTTGAGTTCAAAGCGAGTGAGCGCAAACACAAACCACAAACATCTTCACGGGGACTCTGATGCAGCCATGTCCCCTCTAAATACCAAAGAAACCATCTGGAATTGCAATAGTGAAACATCAAATCTGCGGATAGCACATTAAGGTGTAACCCGGTGATGAGTAAGCATAGCTCATATAGACTAGTTAACTGATTCAATGTCGAAGGATAATATACTACCACTTGTGACCTTTCATTTGAACAGAAGGACGATATGTTGTCATACTAGCACCATCGTGTTATTTGTTCTGTTTCAATGCTCAGCTAATTGAAATGTACATTATAATATTTGTTCATTTGATTGTGTTCCATGTGTGGTCCACATCTACTGTTTGTTTGGCATTGAATCAGTAAAGATTAGATCTGGTCGGTATTGTGTCTTCCACAGGTTTCGAGTATCAGTAAAGATTAGATCTGGTCGGTATTGTGTCTTCCACAGGTTTCGAGTATCAGTGAAGATTAGATCTGGTCGGTATTGTGCCTTCCACAGGTTTCGAGTATCAGTAAAGATTAGATCTGGTCGGTATTGTGTCTTCCACAGGTTTCGGGTATCAGTAAAGATTAGATCTGGTCGGTATTG
Source organism: Cepaea hortensis (assembly GCA_963921405.1). Taxonomy (NCBI): domain Eukaryota; kingdom Metazoa; phylum Mollusca; class Gastropoda; order Stylommatophora; family Helicidae; genus Cepaea; species Cepaea hortensis. Next base: position 49,942,554 of record OY992890.1, read on the forward strand.
TGTCTTCCACAGGTTTCGGGTATCAGTAAAGATTAGATCTGGTCGGTATTGTGTCTTCCACAGGTTTCGGGTATCAGTAAAGATTAGATCTGGTCGGTATTGTGCCTTCCATGGGTTTCGGGTATTTCACTGTCAGTAGAATCCAATCCAAGGCTCAGGTAAAGACAATCTCCGTGTATTTGTGAGATTAATCATGATATGCCGGTCTCCTGGTCTAGAAGTTACACGACTTTCTCCGTAATCCCGTATACTCTCGTGAATAACGTGACGTGCGCGAGAATCGGTAGCGGTTCTCTCTGCGTCGGTAACTTACAGAGTATGTGAGCCGGTCGCTCAGAAAGCAATGGCATAATCTTGCCAAGCATTCAACAATCAACTGAAAGATGCTGATGTTGACAGCGATGTCCTATAAAAGATATGCGAACAAAAAAAAATCATGATATAAATAGACTTTAGTTGGCGCATAAAACACAGACTAGATTTAAGTGTGCAGACGGCTTGAAATGATGTTGTTTGTGGTTCAATCCCCGGGGGTTGAGACTTTGTTGCTTTAATACTATTGTGTATTTTAATCCAGTGTTTACCTGTGAATGTGTACACTGTCTCCTACAACCCGCATACATCGCTAATGTTATTTATATTAGGCTCATCATAAATTAGCAGGCAGACATGCGGGCTTGTAACCTAAACATAGTCCAGAGAGAGGCAGGCAGACAGACAGAGGTTGAAAGAGAGACAGACAGACAGAAGTTAAACCAACGATAGTCTGTCAGTTAGTGGTAAGTGATGGCACTTCGTATGTATGGTATATGTGGTGGGATACCAGCTCCCTTCCTCATTGTATTTAACTGAGAATTCAGCGGACTGACATGCAAGTGAGCCAGGCCTCATTCTTCTCATAGTACAAACCGTATGGAGTTGTCTTGATGCATGACCACAGTTTCCTGTCTCTTCGTATAGTCCATGCCGTGTGACGTTGATTAATTATCACAGCCTCCCGTCTCTCTTCTTATAGTCCATGGCGTTGATAGTTATATATTTGCACAGTCTTTTATCTTTCTTATAGTCCATGGCGTATAGCGTTGGTCTTTATATGTTCCCTCAGTCTTCTGTCTTTCCTTATAGTCCGTAGCGTATGGCGTCGTTTATCTAGTATATCCAAGCCCCCTGTCTCTCTTCTATTAGTAGATGACGTGCAGTGTTTGTCGTTATATGTGTGCATCTCCTCCTGTCACCCTCCTCTCACAGTCCATAACGTGTGGTGTTGATCGTTATATGTGTGCACCTCCCCCTTTCACCCTCCTCTCACCGTCCATGACGTCCCCAGTTGGTTGTTTTTATAGTCTCATTTATATGTTCCTATAGTGAAGACAAGCACACCAACGGCTATATATTGCTGGTCTCAAATGTTCAAAGGTCAACAGTGACTTAATTGATGATGTGATTACTATCACGCCGTCTGCTTTTACTTCCCATAACATGTTCGGGTACCTGTTTTAGGCTGGATTGACCAGGAAGCCCTAACCAATTAAAACCCCAAAACATAATATCCCCAGCCCCGTTGAGCATTCGAACACGTTACAACAAGTCCTGTGGGCAAACAATGCAGTCACGAAACTTATTATAGTCTTATTATATTGGAGAGCATGTCTCTCCACAACCTCTGTCTCGTGCACTACCAATCATTTCTGATACCGATGTTTTTACATGTCATGATGTCAAACTGCCTAGTACTCATTATGAAATGATGGGACTAATTCCTTTTCTCGTCCCGATTTCCCAGAAAATTCTAAAATAAATTGTGGGTTGCCATTTTATGAGGCTGGGTCGACATCCAGCTGTACTGGTTATCATCATCATCAATATCATCATCATCATCATCATCATCATCATCATCATCATCATCATCATCATCATCATCATCATCACCATCATCATCATCATCATCATCATCATCATCATCATCATCATTATCATCATCATCACGTGCCTTGCCAGCTGACGTAGGCGTTCATGTCTCTTCACAAATCTCGATCCTTGGTGTTCTGGATCAACTCTGCTGATGGTAATCCTCCATGCCGGCGTCTCAGCACATCCAGAATCATGTCTCGTGGTCTGCCCCGGTCTCCCTTCGTCTTGATCTTTCCAGTCGTCACGATGTTCTCCAATGCCCCTTCTCATAACATGACCAGAGGAAGCTGTTTGTCGCATTCTTACTGTAGTGGGTAAATACAATGAATCCTGTCTTTGTTGTAGATAGAACCCTAACGACTGCCGTGGCAAGCAAGCGCACTAACTTCAATGCCACCACGGCTCATCAGTATTTCACCCAGGAAATGTGAAATGAAGAAACTAGCCTGGTGCAGAATATACTAAGCAAAAGAAGCAAAGGAAGACATCACTTTTTAGAGACAGCTCTCTTTATCACCTTCCTGAAAATGACTTGTCGTTTGTTTCGTGACTGAGATGTTATATGTTAAGAGTTACATGCCATGTGTGGCTGAGATGTTGTATGTTGAGAATTACGTGTCATACATGGGTGAGATGTTGTATGTTAAGAGTTACATACTATGCATGGCTGAGATGTTGTATGTTAAGAGTTACATACGATGCATGGCTGAGATGTTGTATGTTAAGAGTTACATACCATGCATGGCTGAGATGTTGTATGTTAAGAGTTACATACCATGCATGGCTGAGATGTTGTATGTTAAGAGTTATATGCCATACATGGCTGAGATGTATGTTAAGAGTTATATGTTATACGTGGCTGAGATGTTGTATGTTAAGAGTTGCATGTCGTACATAGCTGAGATGTTGTATATTAAGAGTTATGTCATACGTGGATGAGATGTTGTATGTTAAGAGTTATATGCCATACATGGCTGAGATGTTGTATGTTAAGAGTTATATGCCATACATGGCTGAGATGTTGTATGTTAAGAGATACATGCTGTACATGGCTGAGATGTTGTATGTTAAGAGTTATATGCCATACATGGCTGAGATGTTGTATGTTAAGAGTTGCATGCCATACGTGGCTGAGATTTTGTATGTTAAGAGTTATATGCCATATATGGCTGAGATGTTGTATGTTAAGAGTTACATGCCGTACATGGCTGTGATATTGTATGTTAAGAGTTGCATGTCGTACATGGCTGAGATGTTACAATGTCCATCTCATGCTCAACAGTTACCCGGTTCAAGTTCCAGCATCGGGCTGTGCATTTTTACCAGAACCATTAGTTTATTATTATAACACACACACACACACACACACACTCACACTCACACACTCACACACACACACACACACTCACACACACCTGATCACCTGTGTAGGGAGATCAGGTGCCTAGCCTATTCGGATAAGGGTGAAATGGCAGTAGACTCCGTGTGCAACTCGTGCAAGTTAAAAATCCCTTGGTACTTGGAAATCGCAAAGAATAGGCTGCAAGGATGCCGTCCTGGCAAATTTGCTAGCAAAAGGAAATAAAAACCTAACCACGTGACACGGAGCTCCCTGCCTGGGATAAAATCAGTCTAGAGGAAATCAACCTGACACAGCTGAATGCTGAAGTTGAATACGCTGCCCTCAGATGTGCATAACTAGATATTTACCCACTGCCATGGGCTGAGGAAGAAGAAGAGGGAGAAAATAATCGCCCGAGAAGCTAAGTGATGATGCTGACAAATTAATTTGCGGTCGTTGACAGGCACTCATTCTCCTCGCGTTGTTGCATTGACCTCGCGGGTTTCTCCGTTATCGAATGTGTAGTAAATTATTCCGTACCAACCAACTCGACATAGGTTTATTGATTGCTGGATGTTGACATACTTTTCTTGTTTTCCTACTGCCTTAACCGGTGCTCACAGTACCTTATCATCCATCACCTACAAGCTTGTCCTGTGTATATCTGTCTCCATAGTCTCTCGAAATGGCTCTCTATCATAAGCCAGATGTCGGGCCTCTGTTGCAGCCATGTGTAAGTTATCTATCGCATCTTGAATCCATCTACTTCTTATTCTTTCATTCGCTTGAAATGTCTATAACTGCAATATTGTCTCTTGTATGAATTTAACTGAATCCATCTACATTGTGGTCTTCCTCTACTCCGAAGGTCAGCATGGCCAAATGGTTAAGAATGCTCTTTCTTAAGCATCCGGTGTACTGACACCGAGGTGGCTGATTCAACCCCTACACAGGTCAGTTCGACTAAAATGTTGACTTCTCGTCCTTGACTTCATCATCATCATCATCATCATCATCATCATCATCATCATCATTCAGTGCCTTGCCAACTGGCGTGGGCGATCATGCCCCTCCACAAATTACGATCTACGACGTCATGGATCGATTCATGTGTTGACTCCCTTCCGTGCCATGACATAAGACTGTCAATAATCTTTTCACGCTGTCTTCCTCTATCTCTTTTCGCATATCTTTCCGGTTGTCACAACATTTTCCAGTTTTTGTCTTCTCATAACGTGGCCAAAACACGATGACTGCGTCTTTCCGATGTTTGTGATAAATTGTCTATGCGACTCAGCTTCCATTACAACTTCCTGATTGCTCTTTTTGGCTGTCCAATTAATTTTCAGATTCTTCTATAAAACCATATCTCCAAGGCCTCCAAGAATGTTTTCGCCTGTTTATTAATTTTCCAGGACTCACAGCCGTATGTTAAAACTGGTTCTATGTAACATGCAAGAAGTCATTTTCTGATTTTCAAGGACAGTGACTTATTGCAAAAAACTTTTTTCATTTGATAGAATGCATTTTTTGCTTGTCCTATTCTGCTCTTTATATCACTGGTGCATCTTCCATCTGATGTTATCCATGTGCTTAAATAATTGAATTTGTGCACTTGCCCCAAAATAACGCTCTGTAATTTAAGTGCACATTTAGGCACAATCTGTTTCTTTGATATCACCATGACTTCTGTCTTTCTATTATTCAAACTAAGGCCCATTATTTCACTCTCCACAACCACTGTATCTATCATTTCCTGTAGATCGTTCTGACTTGTTGCTATTAAGACGGCGTCGTTAGCATAACGTAAGTTACTTACATTATGTCCACCAACCAGGATGCCTGGCATATTTTCTGTAAATCTGATTATATATTCACTGTAATTCAAACGAGAAAAAGAGTGTTGAAGTGCTACATAGAACCTATACTTTTGTATGGATGTGAAGCGTGGACAATAAGCAGACAAGCTGAAAAACATCTGATGGCTGCAGAAATGTGGTTTCTGAGGAAAAGGCAAAGAATACCATGGACAGACAAAAAAACCAATGAACAAGTCCTACAAGAAACAAATGAAGATCGTAAACTTATTAGAGACATTAGACGTAGACTGCCAAAATTTGTTGGGCATGTTATGAGAAGAAATGACTTGGAGAACTTGGTGACAACTGGCAAGATCGAAGGGAGGAGACCAAAGGGAATACCAAAAATTAAATACCTTGATGGCTTGGCCACGTGGCATGGTCGAGACAGAAACACGGAGCTGATCCACGACTCTGGTGATTGAGTGAGATGGCAAAACATGACCGCCCACGCTTATCGGCAATGGATTCACAGTACAATAAGACCAAATCAGGAGACAATGCACAACCTTGTCTGACGCCCTTCTTTATATAGTGAAATGTTCCTACAAGGTTGTTAATTCTTATGGCTGCTGACTGCTGCCAATATATGTTCTTTATTATTCGCAGATCTGTGCTGTCGATGTTTAGTTGCTCTAGTAATTGTATTATTTCTTCATGCTTCATATTGTCAAATGGTTTTGTGTAGTCTATGAAGCATAAGTACAGATCTGTTTTTACTTCTATAGCTCTTTCTAATAGTGTCCTGAGAATATATATATATATCGTTGTTTATGCCCTTTCCCTACACAAATCCACATTGTTCATCATTAATTTCTGGTTTAATCTTGTTTCTTTTTCTTTTCATAATTATTCTGAGCAACAGTTTTGTCATGTGACTCATAAGACTTATTGTGCGATGCTCTTTGTATTCTAGGTTTCCTTGGCAGAGCTATAAAGATGGATTTCAATAGGTCACTAGGAAGGTACCCACTAGTGTAGATGTCATTTAGAAATTTTTTTCAATAATTCTATTCCAAAATCACCTAGAGCTTCAATTACCTCTACTTCAATGGTGTATGGACAGGATGCCTTTCTTTTCTTTATGCGATGTAGTGCATCTTCAACTTCCGCTGAAAGTATTGCTGGACCCCACCATTGTTTTGAATATTTACATCTGGTCTCCTATCATCATAGAGCTCTTCCAGATTTTCCGTCCATCTATTGACTATATCATCTTGTTCTATCTTCTTTCGTCCATCATCTACAAAATTTTATCTGTCATCCATTTCTTTTTTTACAATTCTATTTTTAGGTGGAATGATTGCAATTGATGTCTGTTGGATTGATTCCCACAACATGCCCTATTGTTCATCAGTAGTCTGTATTATCTCCTTGACTTCATCATCATCATCAAGTGCCATGCCGGCTGGCGTAGGCGTTCATGACTCTCCACAGATCTCGGTCTTTGGTTTTCTGGATCAATTCCGCTGTTGACATTCCTCCATACAACCGTCTAAATCCATCCAGCATCATTTCTCTTGTTCTACCTCAGCCTCTCTTCCCCTCGATCTTTCCAGTTGTCACGATGCTCTCCAATGCCTCTATTTTCATCACATGACCAAAACAAGCTGTTTATCTCCTTCTTATTGTTGTATATAATGTTTTAATTTCATTAGCCTCTTTCAGGCAGTCGTTGTTAGTTACTTTGGCAGTCCAAAGAATTCGCAACATTCGTCTTGACTTGGGGACGTAAATTACAAGAACTTCTGAAGTCAGAGTGGGTTCGCCTCATGGCGAGGGACACTGATAATAGGGAAAGCTAATCCACATGCAAAAATCGGCCCAGTGCACTAGAAGTAGTAGCACATGTATGGACTACGCTTGAGTTTAAAGCGAGCTAACAAAAAAATAAATCCTTTTCTCCGTATCCTAAATACAGTTTCCTCCATTGTTATCTTTATCAGAAAATTGTGCCTTTTCGTGTCCACAACCAAATTCATGTTTAAAAATTTTACTTGTCTTAATTATCAGTCTTCTTCAATAAGGAGTCCCTACTGTATATCCCATCTGTTCTTTATTTGTTCGTCCAGTGAATATTCAATACTTTATTTTGATTCTTTTACTCTCTTTGAACTCAAGCGTAGTCCATAAACGTGCTACTATTTCTAGTGTATTGAAGTTATTTTTGCGTGTGGAGTAGCTTTCATGGCATGTTCTGCAATTTCAATGCTCAGTGTATTGCCGGGGCCCATACGGGGGAGCAAAGAATAGTAAAACTGTTGCCCACCATGCACGTCATAAGAGGCGACTAAGGAGGATATGGTTCCGTCGCCCTACTAATGAGTGAGTGCGAGGCGCGACACTGTGAGCTGTGAGTTTCGCGTGGAATGCTTTTACATCCGTCCGCGGTTGTTTGTAGCGTGAACTGCTTGTTCGGAACGATGGCGGCCGGCTGTTGCTGGATTGACTCATTTGCCTTTTCGGCTCACGAGTGCATTTTCAGGAGACTCCTGGGAGCCGCAGCTGGAGCTATTAAGTTCGTGCTTTGTGCGGCGCTTTCGGTGGGTCGTCCTGCGGAAAGAGACCGAGCCATATGGAATAAAACCCGGGTCAATGAAGTCTTTCTGGTGACTGCCGTTTCCATCGACGATGAACTGTATTTTTCATGGAGGACTTTTGTGTGGCATTCTGGCGGCGGCATTATGCACAGTGTACCTATGCGGGATGTTGGCTTGCCGATACTCCTGTCTATTCTATTGTTCACATTGGGCAGTGAGGAGCATTTTGTGTAAAAATATTCACTGGCACAAGAACGGAGCAATATGGGGACGACCCGTTGCCGTGAAGTTGGAACCTCGACTAACTAACGAACTAATGCTCGGTGAAGTAGCCAATATGTTCAGTTGTCGTCGTGGCAGAAAGAATAAGAGAGCTCGCTCTTAAACTTCCGATGCGCTGATGGCGAAGTAGGCGTTTAATGCCTACACCGGCGTTAAGTTGAACTTAAACGTTGACATCTGGTTCAGAAAACCATGACAAACTATTGAAAGTAAAATTGCATCGAAAATCAACCTGGGATTGATCGCGATGTTCTGCAAAGGACATGGAATATTTTTTTTAATGTGCAATACAATCATACGTTTGATGTGAGAGATGCAGGCAACAGTGATCTACGTACAAATTGATATAACTATCTTCGCGGTAACGCAAGAAAACACAGCCAAATGATGATACAACTATCTTAATGGTAACGCAAGAAAGCACAGTAAAGTTATGATACAACTATCTTCGTGATAACGCGAGAAAACACAGCCAAATGGTGGTACAATTATATTCATGGTAACGCGTTAAAGCGCAGTAAAGTGATGATACAACTATCTTCTTGGTAACGCGAGAAAACACAGCCAAATGATGATTCAACTATCTTCTTGGTAACGCGAGAAAACACAGCCAAATGATGATACACCTATCCTATTGGTAACACAAGAAGCACTGTAAAGTGATGATACAACAATCTTCGTGGTAACGCGAGAAAGCAAAGTAATATTATGATACAACTATCTTCGTGTTAACGCGAGAAAGCACAGCACATCAAGAATGAATACGTTCAAAACAGCTCCATTTTAAGCGTAAGAGCTGCAAACTGCAATAACCTACACAAATACAATGTATGCAACGTTATTTCAAAATAAGTGGCACAGCATAAGACCACAACACCGGCCAGCAACAATAACAGCTTAATTCTTACCTGGTATAAAAACGTTAGACTAATCCAATGTCAGAAAACCATATTACACACCTGTGCTCGCACGGTTAGTTAATGCCTGACGTTCGATTCAATGCGAAAGGCTACCGCCAACACAAAACTTAACGTCATACCTGGAAAGAGCTGCTTGCCAACTGACGACCTTTTCACAGTTCACCAGAGTATGGTTTGTGGTCGTGGTGACTTGAACAAACTTCGTGGTTATAGCGTCACAAAGGCTGCATTCGTGATTAAATGTTGCGCTGAAGTAAATCTGCAAATGTTATTCCCGGCCTATCACATTGTCTCTTTATGAATTCTGATCCTAGAATAGTTTTAGTATACTTCTTGTTTTTCATTAGGAAATCAGCGGGTGAATTACTGATAAGAATAGCAGCAGTGTTCAAGTTTTCTATGTCCCTTTTTCTTCACCGTGGAAAATGTAAATAATGTATTCTAACATGTGGTTGACATCCTGGACACAAAAATGTTTTAAAGATGGTCTACATGTAAATGTCGCTTGTTTGTCGATGCGTGGCGGTTGAAAAGCACAGGTTGCGGTACTTTACTGCGCACAGCGGTAGAATGGAGGGTGAGGCTGAGTTATTAGTATTTGAAATGGGTCAATAGTAAGTTTCTAATATCCAGCTTTTTTTTAAATAGCTCTCGTCATTCTTTTCCTTGTTAGTTTATTTTGTGCCTGCCTCGTGCCTATGGTTGAGATTGTTGTTGTTGCTAATGATAGTGATGATGATGATGACGACGACGACGACGATGATGTTGATGATGATGATGGTGATGATGATGATGATGATGATGATGATGATGATGATGATGATCCGTAGATTCGAGGTGTACACTCTTGTACGACTTGAAGAATTGAGAAGGACAGGTGATGACTTGGTTCCGGCTGTATCTGCCAGTAGCATGCTCATTGTGAGCATGCACGCGAGCTTTCCGTGTGGTAAGTACAAAACGTTGAAGCTGATTGTCTACTGTGACGTTTGGAATTACCATGACTCTCTTGCAGACTCGCAGAGTCTAAAGTGTGCAGTCCCTGGCAGGTTTCACCATGGTGGAGACCATGGTGGATTCTCCCTTCCTTAGCCTGAGTAGTGCATGGACACGATGTCCCAGGTGGAGGGGAAGTGAGATCTTGTATTAAACCTGTCTATTGTAGATCAGCGTCTCTGCGTCCAAGGAGGCGTGCTCGAGTAGTAGTTAGATCATTTGCTTACCATAACACTGGGTAGGAGTTCAATTTCTGGTAGTGGCATGACTGAATTCCATTGGGGGTCGAAAGTTCGCTAAACTGTTGCTGGACAATTTTCTGAATTTTCTTTCGGAAAAAAATAAATAAATAAATAAATAAAGTAATGGAACAAGTGTCTGATCATCAGCTCTTAGAGTTGTCTGACACATACTGGTGGATCATCGTGTATCAAATTGTTGGATATTGACATTTGTGGAAATAGCACGCAGGGCCGTTGAATGGAACAAGTTAGATGTATCTACAATCTGTCCGCTGCAGAATCAGTTTTCCTACACAACTTTTGGAGGAGACTTAGCTTATATAGGCATGACCAGAGTGGTAAGGCGCCGATTTTACGAGGGTAAGTTAATAAGTAAGTCACAAATGGCTGTAGAAAAATAACTAAATATAATAACAACGTTAAACGAGTTTATTTGTATACATACATTGTCCCTTTATTTCTCAACATAATTTCCACCAACATTGATGCATTTATCCCATCGTTTTATCAGTCCTCCCAAACCGGCTGCATAGAAGTGCTTTGTTTTCATTTACCCGCTATCCCATAGAACTGTGTGACTGTTTTTTTTTTTTTTTTCGCATATCCTTTTACAGGACATCGCTGTCAACAGCAGCATCTTTCAGCTGTCTGTTGATTTCTTGGCAAGATTACGCTCAGTAGTTTGCCATTGCTTTCTGAGCGGCTGGCTCAGTTATCCCGCAAGTCACCAGCGGGGGACGAACCACTGTGTGACTAGACTTACTTATTGACTCGCCCGCATAACGTTTTCTACCCAACTATGCACCGCTTTACGGGAAATCGCTAGGGGCTAAGTCCACTGAAAACTCACCTTGGCGGGAGACGAAGTTGAATGTGAAGTGAAAACGTGGTTTAGAAAACAGGGCACGCAGTTCTATGCAGCCGGTGTTATAAAAAAATTTATAAAAAATTAACTGGTTTCAAATTGTTATCGTATTTAGTTATTTTTCTACAGCCACTTGTGACTTACTTATTAACTTACCTTCGAAGATAATAAACCCGTCAATCAATTTAATAAAGCTATGACCCACTTCCTACTAAAACGGTAACCTTTCATGAGCAGTATCTGCTAATGGACTTATCATCATCATGTGCCATGCTGGTAAGCGTCGGCGGTCATGGTTCACCATCGTTTGTGATCACTAGAGTCGTAGATCAGCTCTGTGTTCTTGTCTCAATTATGTCATGTGGTCAAGTCTTCAATTTGATCTCCCTGCCTTCTCTTGCACTTTTTTCTTCAATGTTGCCAGTTGTCACTAAGTTTTCCAGGTTATTTCTCCTCATATTGTGCCCCCAAAAATGTTCTGTCTAAGAATAATTTCTCGAACCAATTTACGGTTTTCATTTGTTTCTTTAGGACTTGCTCTTTTGTTTTTCTATCCGTCCTTGGTATTTTTTTTTTTTTGCATGTCCCCATAAACCAAATTACTGCCGCCTTTAGATGTTTCTGCTATTAGAGTGTCTGCTTATTGTCCTTGTTTCACATCCACATAAAGTATACGTTCCATACAATACTACAACACACTTTTTCTCACTGCAATTGACCGCTTTTTATTGGTATTATATGCCTTCCATATTGCAAAAGGCTAGGGACGCAGTGGTGTTTCCAAGGCACCAGGGCGGGTTATATACTGGCCAAGACCTATTGACGCGTCCTCGTCGAACGTCCTGGGCAACAGGTCCCTTCGGGGTCCTGGCTAAAGTCAGTAGGATCGCCGATTCCTCCGCCTGTACGGCGAGGAACCACCAGTCTGCACACCAATAAGCCAGACATGGGACAACGGATACTCACGCAAACCTCAGGACCTGTATGACATCACACTGATGTTGGAAAACAGGATGCCTTCATCCGACATACAGGACTTCGCGTTGGAGCTCAAGCCAACGAACACAAGCAAGCAAGCAAAAGGCTACATTCATCATCTCCTCTGATCTCTTATCATCTCATCCTGTTCCTCTTGTACCTTGCGATGTCGAGGTGAATCTTAAACAGCGAGTGAGTGCCCGTTTGTGAACTTCGTATATCGAGATTACCATGGACTCTGTTATTTCCCTTCTTCATCGTTCACATGGTCGGTGTTTTCTTCTGGTTCCATTTTATCTATAATACATCATTGGTTGTAGTGTATGCTATTAGTTGGTAGCCTGGTTATGTGGCCAAACTATTTAACTTGATGTTTTCTATGGAAATCTAACGGTGCTATAACCCCGACTTTAGACTAATTTCATCATTTCTGATTTTCTATATTCTTGATACGTTGAGTATACTTAACTTGAATCTAATTTCCGTTGTTATAATTTTCCTTTTCTCTCTTTCTGTAATTGTCCAGGTCTGGCATTGGTAGCATAGAGTTGGTAGGAAGATTGTGTTGTAGAGGGCTTTTTTTGGTGTCTTCTGATTCGCGTTTGTTCTTTAGTATTGGTGCCATTTGCCCAATGAGTCGGTTTACCTTATTGCATCTATTTTCGATCTCGTTTTCTGATGTATCAGTTGATTATTTTATACTTCCTAAGTTTGTCATAGCGATTCTAAATTGAGGAATCATGACATCCCAGGCATCTATAAAGATGGTAGTCTGCAATTGCCTTATTGGCAGTGACCATACAGGTCGATGATCGTGGTCATTATCCCGCCAGTTTTGCTACTGGACTACCCACCCCATTAGTCTTTCACTGGCGCTGCATGACGCAACTAAACACAGACATCAGCAGTTCCCAAATTGGATGGTGTTGTGTACGCCCCCTGAGCAGTAGGAATGTGTGACGAGGTGACTAGAATCCCATATCGTTTTTATTAGATTGGGCTATCCCTCAGTAAACCCTTTTATGTATTTCTGTATTATTGTACATTGGTAGGTATATATCCATATTATGTACGGCAGTCGTTGTTTGGTTTATGTATATATATATATATATATATATATATATATATATATATATATATATATATATATATATATATATATATATATATATATATATATATATAACTTCTTCTTCTTCTTCAGCGTTCCGAGCCATTGAGGTTCTTTGCTGCAGATACAATCCGTCTCCATTCGTCTCTCTGGTTGACCTTCTCTTGCCAGTCGTTGATGCCAAGTGCTTGTAGGTCTGTATATATATTATCTCCCTACTGTCTTCTTGGTCTACCTCGGTACCTTTGTAATATATATATATATATATATATATATATATATATATATATATATATATATATTGGCACCTGTGATATATATTTTCACAAGAGTAACATGCACTAAATAATTCAAGGCAATGAAAATAGTTTGACACCGCTCATTCCCGGCAGCGGTAATCCGACTTTTTCATCAACACATTGTGACGTCACCACCGGAACACTAAAACAGAATAAATAACAGAAAACCACCGGAACACGGTCTGTTTGTGTGAACCAGCCCAGCACAAGGCTAGGAGAAGATCGGAGGCGAAGGGAATGATGAAATATATATAAATATAAGATTTAAATATAAGTATTTAAAATTAAGATAGGAAACATCAGCCTACAACATCGCACCCAGATTCTAAAACCTGACGCTGAGTGTTGGAAGTCGTGTTTTGATGAGGTGAATATAATTTAGTTTAAATCTTAGATTAAATGTGAGCCTATTTTTCCTAGAAGAAGATTTGGTAAGTAGACTCGGTGAACACGTGTGATGAATTCTTAAGGAGTTAATTTAATTGTTATAGTTTATAGATAAACTATTAATTAAGAATACCCATAATGAATTTATTTTCTCCCAGCTAAACAACTTAGTTAATGTATAAAACATTAGACACATGTTATACATTTTATTTCTTAAGCATGAAACTGAATCTACAATGAATTAGAGTGATTTTAAAAAATTCATAATTCTTAGTACAGGACATAATGTATATGGCCCACTGGTAAAATTAAAAACTAGTTTACATGTGCCAGCACTAATAGAGAATTTAGTGGATGTGTATAGTCAAGTAGATTGAGCACATTAGTCAGTAGATTTTTTTTTTTCATGAGCACATGGACAAACAAATAGTTTTCTTATAATTCATGAACCCATGAGAACCAGATTCTACAGGTATCATAATTTTGTGTGTTGAGTTAAGGCATCCATGCAGTGAGTCAAATGTATTTTCAATGTTGTAAACATATGGAATTAATATTTGTGCCACATCATAATAGTGCGTAACCAACCGGCATGCAAGAAGTATTTTAATTCATAATGCCTGAATGTGAATTGGATATATCACCTAAATTGTATGTATTTTATGAGAACATGTGATAACTCCTGGATTTCCTGTTGCTAAATCCTGGGGGAATTGCCTAAGTGTGTCTAATGATCACAATGATCACTATGGCATTGCTGATAGCATGTCTGTGAGGATTCATGTGTGATTTCATCATTGTTAAACAGATGTGAATGTATCATTTCATAAAACCCACCAGCATGCATGACTATAAGTTAGGTTGAAGGATAAGATTTAATTGTAATGTCATTCTTGTGAATCTGTGAATGTATTCTGGATAAAGCACCTACATATGCATGATTGTCATCCATACAGATATGATTGTCTGATGAATGGGTGAGATCTCATTGTGATGTCAATGGTGTTAACATTTAAGGTTATCATTGGGAAATCACATAAGTACCCACCTTACATGACAGTATGAAGGATGTGTGATGAATGATTCCTATATGATTCCCCATACCAATATGAATGTGTCTATGGACTGAGTGAAATTATCATCCATACATATGAATGATGTCAGAGAGAGTGAAGTGACCTCACATGCACAGAGGGATATGTTGACTGATGCATGAGGAAATTGAGTGAGTGAGTGAAGTTACATGCTGAGAGAGAGGGAGTATAATCCAACAGTCAATCTCATGATAGCCGGCAACTTTGATGTGGAATGCCATGCCTATAACCAGAGAAATGCTTCGGTGTAACCCATAAACTAAAAAATAATTTAGTACACTCCGGCGCGTAACACCACTTTGTATAAAATACCATTCTTATTCCTATCATCTAGTTTTGTGCGCTAAGCACGACACAAACCATATCATACATTACGCATAGCACCAGCACCTGTGTTTGTAATTTAAGAAAAATCCCACTTTGTAGTTCATGTTAACACATATGGTCTATTGTAATGTAATAATTATGATGATAATAATAATAATAATAATAATAATAATAATAATTGTAATGACAATGCAATAATTATGAAAATAATGATAATGATTTTAATTACAATGATTATAAAAATCATGATGATGTTGATGATAATAATCAATATTACATCCATGAGAATGGAAGAAATCTTCTCACTTGAAGCATTTAATGAAGAAGAATACACCTGAATGCTTTACAAGAATACTACCAGAATGTACTTCTCTTGTTTATAAGCAAATACTCATGGAAATGGGAACTGATTTCTAAAAGCCTTTATTGTATGAGACCCTTTTTCTTGAATAGGAAAAGATGAAGTAGAGAACAAAACTAGATACAGAAGAGAATGGTCAACATAATTGTCAAATTCCCAATCACTCAAGGTATTACTTCTATAAACCTGAGGACAGGCATAGGTGATTGTCACCAACTGGCTGGGGTTAGATCCCAGATGGGCAACCACTCAGCCAAAATCATTTTCTTCTACTGGTGTTTAGTTCTGGATGCAGTTTAAGATCCCCTAATTCTGTCAGAAGGGACTTATTACCACCCAGGTCCCAGAGAGAAAACGTGGAACAAATGTCTTTTATGCTGATTAAGACACTGTCCCTGATACTCAAGAAAACAGCCAAGAAGTGGCTCGTTGAAGATAGAATATATCTATATAGTTTTGGCTGTACTTGGTATCACCAGAAGTGAGAAAGGAGGAGTTAAGACATGCAACGTAATCTGGTTACTTATGACTGCATAGGCAAGATACCTCCCGGACATAGATTCCCACTTCTGGACAATATGTGCGAACCCCCACTAAATGATACAATAATGTGTGTACTTGATTAAGCTACACAAACATTTATAAACATTTAGAATTATACAGACAAATTGAGTTTTAAAATACAACAACTGTGTTTATTATTGCTATTGATGATCATATGATGATGATGGTGATGATTATGGTATGGTATACGTAACTTATGAGGTCACATAGGTCATGCTTCCCCCAGTGAGACGCAGTTCACTGTCAGATTGAAGGAGTCCAAATTGGTCCCTCACAAGGCTAAGTCACTTCCTGATATGGGTTGTTGACTGTCCATTGCTCCTACGAGATCTGGAATGAAACGAACGGAGATGGGTAGTATCTACGTCTACACATCTCAAACACATATGTCTATACATTCATATAAACATACATTCAAGTCATAATATATGATGGTATGATGATAGATGATGGCATGTTACATAAACATATATCAGTTCTAAATAAATAAATATATATGTATATATTAATAAAACTATTTAGAACATCTATAGCTCAAAACATACATATTCATATACATTTGTGTAATGGAGTGTTTCCCATATAAGTTCACCTCACTTACTCTTTCCCTTTCTGATTCATTCATACTGTCTTGTCGGAAGGGCTGGTCGCACAGTCCTGTCGAACATTAAATGCCTTCCCTGAATCTGTCTGGGATATTGAATGTCCTAAGTCATGTCTGTCCTCATGCAGACATCATGCAGACAAGGTGAACTGGTGCCATTCCTCAAACCAAGTGGTTTCACCATAATCTTGGGTGGGCACTCAAAGTGTTGGTCCAAATAATCAATGTTAATTGGACGCTATCAAGAGACTGGTAGCTCTCAGGAATTTCTCCTAAGTAGTCAGTCTCCCCAATGTTTAACATCATACAGGATGAATCTAAATGTATCTCCTGTACATGCATAAGCCACACGCTCATGTAGCTTGGATAATGGATTTCTCCAAATTATCACATACAACAAATCAGACAACCAAGTGGTGAATGAAAGAAGAAAATAGTTCTCAGTGAAATCGTAAAGCTAGAACTGGAACATTAAGTACAAAGAAAATCCACCAGTGTAAAGTTTGGGAGAATATGCAGAACAAGAAACTACACAAGCCTTCAGACTAGCAGACAACTAATCAGAGTAATGGTCTTACCTGGGTTATAGCTAGGAAATCCTGTCATACGACTTCGTACAGAAGTCCAACAGAACGAAATGTTAATATTTCTCCAGTAGGTATCCTAAGAATGCTATTGTGAATTTGCGTCTGAAGTCTTGCTGGCCATGCATGTCGTTTTATTCTATTCAATTCCTGGCTAGTTTCCAGGTTGGCTAATTAATATTCCCCTTTTCATTAACTCCGCCTATTTTTCCATGTAAGATGATTTACCTAGATGGATTAAGTGCCAAATTCTTTTCACCCCTCCTCCTTTCCTGTGAAGGGTAGTTTCATCTGTCAATCAAATTGACCGATGCCCCCCACGCCTGACACAATGAAACCTGCTTTGGCGGCAATGCAGTTGCGTCATTACATTCCAATAGGCTGGTAACACCAGCCTTCCCGGTTGCTGGCCGGAATGTGTCAGCCATGGGTTTCTACTTTGCCCCGTAGTATTGCGGAGAGGTGTTAAGCATCTGGTCCTAATTGCTCCTTTGTGGTGGCAATTACCGACGTCCCGGCTCCACAAAGTCTGGACTTTTAGATAGGTGTTAGGCCTGCATTAAATTGCCGTCTTTGGATCCCACGGGGTTTTCCCCTGAGTAGCACTGCCATGTATTATTTCAGACGGGTCTGGCTGACCCTCTTGATTCTAAACTAACACGTCAATCTCAACTGACTGGCTCCGCGATGTCTGGTTGATCAGAACATCAAAGGGAAAATCTCTTAGATGTAGAGACCAGACGTTGCTTTGATCTACCAATGTAGTAAAAATGATAGTGCGGGCTCTAAGTGACTCTGTATTTTTCTCTTACGTTTTTATCCTCTTCTGGGGAACGTTTATTCTTTTAGAGAATTTTAGAAAAATATTGTGGGCTCTGTAATTCCTTGAAAACTAGTGTAATTATGATGCTGCCGGGCTGTCCCGCCACATAGCTCTCCAATTTAAGTAGGTTCATTAATGAAGCCTATAACAGAGCCTCGGCAGCATTCAAGAATGTATCTAAGTTCTCTCCGTTCTCCAACTGCCTCCAAGTCTGGGTTCCCAATATTCTTTGTGGCAGTGGGATGTTCTATGAGTCAAAAGAAATATCCCATGTCCATTCTCCCAGGATAAACCTTGCAAATCTTTGCTCCTGGTGTTGTGTCGGATTTCCGGGCTATTGCTCGGTAATGTCCTGTCCTCTGGAGGTTTTACTTTTTCCCAGCCGGGAAATTGCAAAATGTATAACAAGATTCTCCTGCGCCGCAGAGAGACTGCTATTGTCCACTCAATTTCTGGCCCTTGTCCTATAAGCAGAGGAAGTGCCATCAGTGTTTTCTTAAAAGAATTGGTTGCAGTAATGTTGCTCCATTTTCTTTTCCTCCGTCGGCCAAAGATCATAAAAAAATCCTTTAATCTCCTTTTGGCAGGAAATTTGCTAAACATCATAATTTTATGATGTGCATTCAACTCATACTTGCCTCTTTCTTGGTAGGGCGTCCGTTTACTCCCTCCTGATTTAAGAGTTTTCTTCCCTCGATAATTATTTATCCAGGTGCGTTCCTCTTCAACAGAGTTCCATTTTGAATCTGTGTTTGAAAGTATAAGGCTAGTAGAAGTTGTCCAGCTTTGAGAAATCATGTTGTTCCCCAAGAACTGTGAATTTGTATCACTCCTTGTAGAAGTATACATAAACAGCTGTTCTCCACATCCAACATTGGTTGAAGTGAAAGGTAAACAAGGTCCTGAGTGTTGAGTATACCAACCGCTTCGGTTTTGTTCCGCTGCAGAGTCCATCATTTGTGATCCCCTGTTAGCTTCAGCTGTGTTGATGATAGGTATTACCTTCATCCTGTCCAAAGAAGTATTTTCTTCTGTGTTGTTAGCAGACATGTTTATCGTCCCTGAATCAGAGTCCGTGGTATAACCTACATGAATGCTTTGTGTATCTTGAGTTTCCTTTTCGAAAGACTCCAAGATACTGACATCGTAAGAATTCTCCTCCGTGTCTTGTTTGTCCTCCATGGCTGGGCTCTCTTGTGCCAAGTCCAATTGAGGTATTCTCTCCCTGGTCTGGTTTTCTTGTGCCAAATCCAATAGAAGTGAATGTTGTGGGGTGTCATTTTCAATGTCATCTCCCACCTGAGATAAGTAATTCATACTGATAATTGTTTCATCTTGTGTGGCCACATAGAAAGAAACACTGGAATCCTGTTTTACATCCATTCCAGTCTCAGCTGAAATCATTTCCACTCCTAGTTTATCTGAACTGAAGGGAAAAAGAGAATCGGGTAAGGTCTCGCCTTCGATCTCTTTAATAGTTTTCCTCAGGTCCTCCTCCTCCTGGATTTTTCTCCTTTGGGAAGTCTTAGGAAGCTCCTGAGATTGCTGGGTTGCCAAGCCAGCTAATCCGCTTTTATTGCGGTGTAAACATTTTTCACATTTGTGACTGTTTACTGTACCCTGGGTACATTTTTCCATATTCCGTTTATTTTTCGGAATTGAGGTGGGAAGCATCTGCCTTTCTGTGTGCAAGTTTTTGTTTTTCTGAGCCATGGGGATTTGCGAAGGAATGCATGCCTCTTCTTTGTGACGGTCAGCTTCCCCGCTTTCTATCAGAGTTTCGGCTTGAGTTATTGGCTTTTCCTCAATCGAGCTGGTAGATTCCCCCATGTTCTGTATTTCAATTTGCTTCTTCTTAATCTCATCTTCTTCAGCTTTGTGACGCATATCTGCTTCTAATTTTGCAACTCTTTTCATCATCTGCTCATCTTCTTTGTCCCACCAATCCATTTCTTCTCTAATAAATAGTTCTAGCTTCTCTCCTACTAAGCTGAGCCTTATGCCCCATCCTCTAGCGGACTCTAAGAAATCTGTGCGTGCATCCATGATCTCTTCTCAGCTTAACTCAGGCAAGTAATTATATTATTACCCTACACAGAGCTAGTTAGATTTATGCTAGAGCAGGATAGTGACAAGAGGAACAGACACTGCTATGAGAATGATAGTAGTGAATTAGAGTGAGAAAGTTGATGCAAAGCAGTCCGTCATACACTGAATTAACTAAGCATTATCAAATTATTCATGATTAAATCAAATGATAAAGCATGTAATCAAAAAATCATCACGTAAATCATCAATAAACTAATTAATATCACTAATTAATGTGATTATTAATTCTACAGTGGTGAATGATGTAAATTAACTCATATGATATTATCCATTATTAACTTTTTAACAAGTTATTTAAATTCTACAGACTTCCCTAGAAACAAATTCCTAAGTTAATACTTAGCAAATGTAATGGGTGAAGAATGAAAGAATGGTTTATGAAAATCAATAGTCTAGAATTTATTCTCTGATTCTATCATGGATGAGAAGTCCTAATGTGTCAAAATCTAGCCTACAATCAAGCAAGCTATTAAATTAGAAATAAATTATAACTAACTAATGCTGCTAAGAATGTAAGTGAGAATGACCTAGGTTCTATCCATGGGCAAGACCGGAATAATACCAGACTAACAGATTTGAAATAGGTTCGTTCCTTGCGAGCGAACCAAAGTGTTCTAGGGTTTACTCCCGGATTCTATAGCGGGCGAACAGACCAATATGTTCTAGGGTTTACTCCCGGATTCTATAGCGGACGAGCCGTCCCAATATGTCACCAACTGGCTGGGGTTAGATCCCAGATGGGCAACCACTCAGCCAAAATCATTTTCTTCTACTGGTGTTTAGTTCTGGATGCAGTTTAAGATCCCCTAATTCTGTCAGAAGGGACTTATTACCACCCAGGTCCCAGAGAGAAAACGTGGAACAAATGTCTTTTATGCTGATTAAGACACTGTCCCTGATACTCAAGAAAACAGCCAAGAAGTGGCTCGTTGAAGATAGAATATATCTATATAGTTTTGGCTGTACTTGGTATCACCAGAAGTGAGAAAGGAGGAGTTAAGACATGCAACGTAATCTGGTTACTTATGACTGCATAGGCAAGATACCTCCCGGACATAGATTCCCACTTCTGGACAATATGTGCGAACCCCCACTAAATGATACAATAATGTGTGTACTTGATTAAGCTACACAAACATTTATAAACATTTAGAATTATACAGACAAATTGAGTTTTAAAATACAACAACTGTGTTTATTATTGCTATTGATGATCATATGATGATGATGGTGATGATTATGGTATGGTATACGTAACTTATGAGGTCACATAGGTCATGCTTCCCCCAGTGAGACGCAGTTCACTGTCAGATTGAAGGAGTCCAAATTGGTCCCTCACAAGGCTAAGTCACTTCCTGATATGGGTTGTTGACTGTCCATTGCTCCTACGAGATCTGGAATGAAACGAACGGAGATGGGTAGTATCTACGTCTACACATCTCAAACACATATGTCTATACATTCATATAAACATACATTCAAGTCATAATATATGATGGTATGATGATAGATGATGGCATGTTACATAAACATATATCAGTTCTAAATAAATAAATATATATGTATATATTAATAAAACTATTTAGAACATCTATAGCTCAAAACATACATATTCATATACATTTGTGTAATGGAGTGTTTCCCATATAAGTTCACCTCACTTACTCTTTCCCTTTCTGATTCATTCATACTGTCTTGTCGGAAGGGCTGGTCGCACAGTCCTGTCGAACATTAAATGCCTTCCCTGAATCTGTCTGGGATATTGAATGTCCTAAGTCATGTCTGTCCTCATGCAGACATCATGCAGACAAGGTGAACTGGTGCCATTCCTCAAACCAAGTGGTTTCACCATAATCTTGGGTGGGCACTCAAAGTGTTGGTCCAAATAATCAATGTTAATTGGACGCTATCAAGAGACTGGTAGCTCTCAGGAATTTCTCCTAAGTAGTCAGTCTCCCCAATGTTTAACATCATACAGGATGAATCTAAATGTATCTCCTGTACATGCATAAGCCACACGCTCATGTAGCTTGGATAATGGATTTCTCCAAATTATCACATACAACAAATCAGACAACCAAGTGGTGAATGAAAGAAGAAAATAGTTCTCAGTGAAATCGTAAAGCTAGAACTGGAACATTAAGTACAAAGAAAATCCACCAGTGTAAAGTTTGGGAGAATATGCAGAACAAGAAACTACACAAGCCTTCAGACTAGCAGACAACTAATCAGAGTAATGGTCTTACCTGGGTTATAGCTAGGAAATCCTGTCATACGACTTCGTACAGAAGTCCAACAGAACGAAATGTTAATATTTCTCCAGTAGGTATCCTAAGAATGCTATTGTGAATTTGCGTCTGAAGTCTTGCTGGCCATGCATGTCGTTTTATTCTATTCAATTCCTGGCTAGTTTCCAGGTTGGCTAATTAATATTCCCCTTTTCATTAACTCCGCCTATTTTTCCATGTAAGATGATTTACCTAGATGGATTAAGTGCCAAATTCTTTTCACCCCTCCTCCTTTCCTGTGAAGGGTAGTTTCATCTGTCAATCAAATTGACCGATGCCCCCCACGCCTGACACAATGAAACCTGCTTTGGCGGCAATGCAGTTGCGTCATTACATTCCAATAGGCTGGTAACACCAGCCTTCCCGGTTGCTGGCCGGAATGTGTCAGCCATGGGTTTCTACTTTGCCCCGTAGTATTGCGGAGAGGTGTTAAGCATCTGGTCCTAATTGCTCCTTTGTGGTGGCAATTACCGACGTCCCGGCTCCACAAAGTCTGGACTTTTAGATAGGTGTTAGGCCTGCATTAAATTGCCGTCTTTGGATCCCACGGGGTTTTCCCCTGAGTAGCACTGCCATGTATTATTTCAGACGGGTCTGGCTGACCCTCTTGATTCTAAACTAACACGTCAATCTCAACTGACTGGCTCCGCGATGTCTGGTTGATCAGAACATCAAAGGGAAAATCTCTTAGATGTAGAGACCAGACGTTGCTTTGATCTACCAATGTAGTAAAAATGATAGTGCGGGCTCTAAGTGACTCTGTATTTTTCTCTTACGTTTTTATCCTCTTCTGGGGAACGTTTATTCTTTTAGAGAATTTTAGAAAAATATTGTGGGCTCTGTAATTCCTTGAAAACTAGTGTAATTATGATGCTGCCGGGCTGTCCCGCCACAGTGATGATGAAACTGCACATCTGCTAGTTAAACCTTGAACACTTGATAGTGGAAGATTGGATTGAGAGCAAACAACTATGTTGGTGATAACTCCATGAGAACACCATGACTATCTTTCTTCTATGTTTATTCTCTCTAAGAACAGGATTCATTTTATTGTTTTCACTGATTATGTTCTTAGGCTTTTGCATGTAAATTCTAATGTCATATTTATGATATTATTAGAATTATGTGATTGGTGGAATTTTAGGTAGTAGTCTTATTCATGTCAACCCAGACCTGACTTGGTGAAGATTGAATGCAGCACCTGTTGAGTGAGCACATTGTGAGTGATGCCCTTGATAGAGTAGCGCAGAAACTTATCTACCTGGAACCATTCCATTTGTCTCATAGGAGAGGTAATCTTTATTTAAACCTTTACCTGCCAAGACAACGGGAATAAAACCAAGAGCCAACTTATGTTCTACTACGCCCAGGAACACTGTTACTACAATTGATGATAGCCAGAGTGATTCCCAAAGCTGGAAGTGGAGAATCCTGATTGCAGACAGTTCTTTTTTTCAGATCATCCAGGCCAGTAAAAGATTAGCATTACAAGCCACTGGGAAAAATATAACTGTTAATATCTACCTTATCATGGGCACATCAATTCTGTAATATTTAATGTATATGTATATGTCCTTATTTTATTACAGGAAATTGTAATTTTGAATGCAATTTACAAAATCCATATTTGTGTTTATTAAATCATAAAAACTGAGGTCATGTCATGTATTGATTGTATTTTACTTGTCATAGTCAAACTGTTTTAAATTACCCTAGATAGAATTAATTAGTTGGTAGATTAGAGGCAAGGAACCACTTAAGGAATAAATTGGGTATAAAAGGGAGTACAACTCTTTCAGTATTTCCTAAAGGTATTCCTTGGTTCTCTAAAACTCTATTTCTGGTCTCAACAATTGAGTCAGTACAGCTAAATTAATTAAACGGGCAGGATCACATTGGGAAAAATGATTTTTCATCATTTATCACTGTGGTGTTGAGCCATCAATCACAAACGTATCCGACAAGTTGGGGGATAAGTCCGGGTATTTCTTTATTTAAGAAGTAGAATATAGCAGGTTAGGATAGTAACATTCACCTAGTCAGAAGTTATCATATCATTAGATATTGATAAAGTTAGGTAGATAACTTTAATCAGACATACGTGCTTTGCTTAAAGTCTATTCTCCAGGTATACAGGCGTATTCACCTTCAGAGAAGACAAGAAAAAGGTAAGAATGGCAGACACCGCCAGACTGAGAAATCTTTTCATGGAGACTGGTAAGCTGTGCGACCTAACAGGTAAGGAGTTAGCTCAGAATGTTAGCGAAGAGTTCGAGAAACACGAACGGCTACAAGCTGAGAAGGAAAAGGAGGAAAGACGGCTACAAGTCGAATTGGAAAATAAGGAGAAGGATAGACCAGAAGAAAGAGAAAGTCTACAGGCAGACAGAGAACAAGAAGAAAGAAGACGACAACATGAACTAGAAATGAGGAAGTTGGACAATGAAACCGAGTTACGACAACTGGAAATCATGAACCAACATAATCCCTCAACAGATCAAAGTAGATCTTCAGCTGAACCACCAGGGGAAGCAGCTTCAGTTCAAGTGAACGCCATGTCTTTTCCGTTGGATCCTTTCAACGAAAAAACAGACATCATCGAAAATTATTTATCAAGATTCGAGAGGATGTGTGTGATGTGTGGATTGGGGGAGACCAAATGGGCAGTTAAATTGTCACAAGGACTTCGCGGAATTTCTTACGAAGTATTCTCTAAGATACGACCGGAGGAATTGGGCAATTATAACATCCTAAAACAAGCCTTATTAGCCAGATTCGAGATAAACAGAGAGAACTATAAGAAACAGTTCAGGACTGCTCGAAAGGAAACCGGAGAGAATTTTTCTCAATATGTAGAACGACTAAAATCCTACCTAAACAAATGGCGTACCATGTCTAGATTTGAGGAAACCTACCAAGATCTACAGGAAATGTTTCTAATAGATCAACTCAAACAGAAAATGTCTCAGGACATGAGAGCATTTTTAACACAGAATGGAGCTGAGAGATTGGAGTCGATCATTACTTTGGTAGAGAGATATGAAAAGTCGCAGAAAGAGGCGGGAGGTAATCAACGAACTACCAATAATCTTCCTCGCGAATTCCCTCAGAAGACCAAAGATAAAGGAGAACCGAAATCCAGCAAACCAAACGACTGACCAAATCGAATGCCTTTGTGAGGTCAATGAAGGCAGTAAACAGTGGCTGATTTTGTTCCCGGAATTTTTCTTGCATCTGTCGCAATGAGAATATCATATCAATGGTAGACCGGTTCTGACGGAAGCCACAATGTGATTCGGGGTAGACTTGATCTCCCAGGACTTGAAGTCTGTGCAGGACAATTCTGGCAAATACTTTCCCAACAATACACAGAAGTGAGATACCCCTATAGTTGTTGCAGTCGCTCCGATCTCCCTTGTTCTTGTACAGCGTTATGATGTTTGAATCTTTGAAATCCTGTGGGACTTGTCCTTCTCGCCAGCATAGCTCTATTAGCTGGTGGATCTGTAGAGCGAGTGTGTCCTGCCCACTCCTGATTACCTCTATTGGAATCCCATCCTTACCTGGAGCCTTGCCAGATGCAAGCTCATTTATAGCACACTTAACTTCTGTTATAGTGGGAAGTGTGTCCAGGTGGTCAAGAGTTTGCAGGGCCTCTATGGCATTGAGGGCATCATCCGCTAGCTTGGTCTCACTTGAGTAAAGCTCTAAATAGTGCTCGACCCATCTATCCATCTGCTGTTTCTTATCAGTGATGATTTCTCCAGTCAAGGTTTTCAGCGGTGCACTTCTTTTGATCATTGGACCACAGGCTTTCTTTATCCCTTCATACATACTTCTGATGTTTCCCTTATCACTTGCGATTTGAATGGACTCACATAACTTGATCCAATAGTCATTCGCACACTGCCTGGCAGCCTTTTGTACATCCTTCCTCGCTTGCTTGATAGGGTTACTTTGAGTCGGGCCTAGAGAGAGGCTAGTATACCTGTCGTGTGGGACGAGATTTGGTAGGCCGTGAGAGGCAGTGTTATTCGAAGTGTTCCATTGTGATGGAGATATATTCTTAGAGAATTATTGTTCCTGGATTTAGATGTTACATGTGTCTGTGTTAATTCAGAATTAAAGGAATATTATGTGCGCAAATTAACGCTTGTTCACTGACTGGTGTTTGGTTGTGATGCATCTTGGTTAATCTGTTGTACAACATCACATTTACAAGGACATACCCTAGACACAACCATAACCACTCTATCTGTCATCATTTACTTTGTGACAGACGATGAAGTGAGGGCTGTCCGATCTTGGACTTCGGTATATGGATTTACATCAGTATGAATCAGTTCGTAAGTGTATCAACATGGTTTTCCAAGTTCAACCCTGTGTAAGTGAGTAGACAACGGTCAGACTGGGTGTGTGTCAGATAAATTAACGCAGACAGTTCACGGGAGGATACGTGTATCACCACTGTCACGGGACGACGAAGACAGTATTCCAAACTAAAGCTATTTCACGAGAAAGCCACCACAGGTAAAACCATTGCCCACCCTGAGAGGGAGAGGGGACAGCGGGGTTTACTCACAGTACACAGACAAGGTTTTGCGCTGCTGAGAGAGTTGTCTGGAGGACAGCGGACAATAAGTCGGCGCTGTTTAGGACAGGTTGTTCACGACAAATAGACAGGCGCCAAAGGTGAAGGTCAGGTGAACTTGCGGACAGCGAGTGCGTGTGTGTACGGCGTCGTCAGAGTTCGGCGCAGATAATAAGACGGAAAGGGGCGCCAGGGGAGATACGAGGGTAATTCATGGTTACAAACTCGCCAGGAGGAGGGGAGTTATAGGAGTAAAGTGTGGGGAACACACAAAGGTGACAATCGTTGCTCCACAGAAAAGTAAAAGTTTCTGCACGGATTATTGTAATAAAGAGAAACAGAGATGACCGGCGGGTTCAAGGCCGTGGACAATGGAAAGTTACTGAAAAATTGTCCAGAGTAGAACGAGATAAACACGTTGTTTTTCTACTGAAACTAGGATTTACGTTTAACGTCTTTGTATGTGTGTCATCATCGAGAAACAATCCACAACAGTCATTCAGGTGCCGTTTTCGCAAATATGAGCGCATTTGTCTACCAAAAAAGACTTGCAAAACGGATTTAAGGCGCTGGATAATTTTACTGCCATTCGTTGGTTTAACCTTGTCGGCAACAGTGAAGCCATACCATCACTTCAAAGCAACAGCAACGACACAGTTAAACATTCATTGACTGGAAAGATATTTTCGTCTCCCCAAAACGTAACGAAAACCCTATATTTCTGGCCAAACACGGAGCGTTCACAAACATTATACAATCACAGGCCAACTCTACAGGGAGGGTTACAAAAACGTTACGGACTGTGTAGAGACAAGGCGAAGGGATAATTAACATCATCTTAAATTTGTACGACAGTCGAAAATCGTTATCACCACGGAAAAAGTGACAACGCATCAGAACACTAATTCATTGTGGGAATCTAACGTTGTAATCTTTCCAAAACAGGAACCAACAAACATTTCCAGGCGATTTTCGGAGACTATTGAAAACAAAATAAGGACTTTTATGAGATTTCACCAGTGCATTGTTGTCGGCGATTTTTTTTTGTTTCTCTTGCTCTCATCGTCCTAAGTATTGTTGTTGTGCGTTACGTAATTATTTGTATGTGGTCCAGTGGTCGTAATAAGTAGGATATTTTTGCATTGTTTCGCGACGTTCGAGAGACAAAGCAAAGATAAATTGTCTAGGTACACATTGTATGTGGTTGAGAGGCAGCTGACGAATCAGTTTGTTTTGTGCGGTTGAGCATTGGGTCGTCTCGACTTTATACACGGTGTCCAAGTGTCTATCGTCAGATATATGTACATTATTCATTTTATATTTGTTCTTTTTACTGTTCTCTCTTTACTGTTACATATGATATTTGATTTCTTTGGATATATGGTATTGTTGTAATTCTTATGTTAATACAGCTTCTATCTAGATGGTATCTGTCAGTTTATATTATGCGCACGGTATGGTCTTTCATGGGCATTTTTATGTCAGTGGTTTTTATTTCTATGTAATCATCCGTCTGCGTGTCACCGGCCTATGCGTCTAGCGTTTAATAGTTTTTAATAGTGGCACTTAGTGTGTATCATTCATTTGTGTATGTATATGTATGTTTAACACTATTTCCATGAATTTTTATTCAGCTATTTGATATATATATATATATATATATATATATATATATATATATATATATATATATATATATATATATATATAAGGGAGTATAGGTAAATACACCCTCACTACCTAGTGCGTATAGAGTGACTGGGTGAGTACAGAGTGATATTTTAGCACTACGAATTTACGTACACAGGGAGTGCTGGTGTACTTAGGGAAGTGACACAAAGACTAACAGCAGAGTCTTCACATTTATAGTTGACTGACAGACAGCAACGTGTCCACAAGTACAAGATGCCTACTTTAATGGACTATATTGAAGCAGGTGAACGAATAGGCCTGAAAGGTAAAGAGTTACAGGAATATGCAGAAGCAAAAGAAAAAAAACAGATTGAAAGAGACCAAAGACAAGCTGAAAGAGAACAGAGACAGGAAGAAAAGGTAGCTGAAGACAAGCCTCTACAGGAAGTGAAACTAGCTGAAATGGAAAACAAGCGTCTACAGGAAGTAAAGTTAGCTGAAATAGAAAACAAGCGTCTACAGGAAGAGAAAGAGACACAAGAATTAGTACAATGTTTGTGTCATGCTGCTTGCCAGCAAGGGATAACGCAAAGCCAAAGCAAGCATGGGCAACAGACACGTGGCATCAAACATGGCTAGAACACAAGATTCAATAATCGACTATAAGAGATGCCGACCGGCGGAAATGAAACCCGATTTACTCCGTAGACGATTAGAGTTAAAGTATACTGCTTATGTGATTAGCTTAGGAACTAACATAATTCTTTTGATTATATATATATATATATATATATATATATATATATATATATATATATATATATATATATATATATATATATATAATAGAAAAAGATCAGATCTTACATGTATGGTCAGATTACGTGAAAAACCTTTATGACGATAACAGAGACAAACAGTATGATGTTCAAAATAATAATGAAGGACCAGCAATTTTGAAGATGGAGGTTCAGAATGCTCTTAACCATATGAAATCTGGCAAGACCCCCGGTTCAGACAGCGTCACAACAGAAATTATTAACTCTTTAGAAGAATATGGAATAGATAAAGTATATAGACAATATATGATAATGGAAATATACCTCAGGAGTTATGTAATTCTGTATTTATTGCCATCCTAAAGAAATCCGGAGCCTTGGAATTTGATCAACATCGAACAATTAGTATAATGAGTCACATCACGAAGATTTTGCTAAGAATTATCATGAAAAGAGTTAGAAGGAAAATACAACCTGAATAGGAGAAGAACAATGTGGGTTTGTAAAAGGCAAGGGTACAGTAAATGCTGTGTATATACTGAGAACCGTAATCGAACGTTCTATAGAAGTAAACAAAGATCTACACCTTTGCTTTATTGACTACACAAAGGCTTTCGATAAAGTGAGACATATCAACATGATAAGGATGCTTGAGGATCTACAGATTGATGGAAAAGACCTTAGACTTGTAAAAAACATATATTGGAAACAACAAGCTGCCATAAGAGTTGATAGTGAAGTAAGCCAATATCAGCCTATTAAGAGACGTGTGAGACAGGGATGTGTAATGTCTCCAGATCTGTTTTCCCTGTACAGTGAAAGTATTTTCAGAAATATTGAAGATATGGAAGGAATCAACATTGGAGGACGATGCATCAATAACATTAGATATGCAGATGATACAGTCTTAATTGCGGACAATGAACAGGACCTGCAAAATTTAGTAGATGCGGTTGTTACACACAGTGAACAACTAGGGTTAGAATTAAATTGTAAAAAGACACAGATTATGGTCGTCACTAGGAAGAACGAAATACCACAGTGTAATATACAAGTACATGGGAATATTCTTCAACAAGTGAATAGGTACAATTATCTTGGAACAGTAATAACATCTGATGGGAGAAGCCTTGAAGAGATTATAACAAGAATCGCAATGGCAAAAGTAGCCTTTAGCAAGATGAAAAACATACTGACCAATAAAAAGATGTCAATTGAAACGAGAAAAAGAGTGTTGAGATGCTACATAGAACCTGTACTCTTATATGGATGTGAAGCTTGGACAATGAGCAGTCAGGCTGAAAAACATCTGATGGCTGTAGAAATGTGGTTTCTGAGGAAAATGCAAAGAATACCATGGACAGCCAGAAAGACCAATGAACAAGTTCTTCAAGAAACAAATGAAGATCGTAAACTGATTAGAGATATTAGACGTAGACAGTCACAATTTTTTGGGCATGTTATGAGAAGAAATGATCTGGAGAACTTGGTGACAACTGGTAAGATCGAGGGGAACAGACCAAGGGGAAGACCTAGAAGCAAGTACCTGGATGGCTTGGCCTTGTGGCATGGTCGAGACAGAAACACGGAGCTGATCCACGACTCTGGTGATCGAGTGAGATGGCAGAACATGACCGCCCACGCTTACCGGCATGGCACATTATATATATATATATATATATATATATATATATATATATATATATATATATATATATATATATATATATTAGTCGAAGGAATTAGTTCAGAGAGTAAAGAAGTTACACTTAATTATTATTTATTAAACTTTATCTTGCCCATAGTCAGATTACTAACGCGTGGTTCAATATCTCCCACTTAACAAAGATCAACCCGGAGGGAATTCTTCAGCCCTAATATCGTTCGTGTTTATGGTGAAAGTAATCTTAAGCCTAGCTAGGAAATCTTCTGGATAATTAATTATGTTTTAATGAAGATAAGGAAGATGATGGCTACACTTACAAGTCATAACTATGAAAGATAACTTGTGGTGTTTCTTAGATTTAGAGGTTCAATCATGTAGACGTCGTGTGACGTCTTTGTTGTGACGTATGAGTTGGTTTCATTCCATTTAATTCATCCGATAATATGTGATGTTAATTCATATTGTGTTGTTTCATTTATTTAATGGTTCAATCATGTATATCTTGACGTCCTAGTTGTTGTGTGTAATTTCATTTAATTCCATTTAATCCATCCGATAATATGTGATGTTAATTCATTCTGTGAATTGTGGTTCAAGTGCTTCCATGAATAATCATGACTTAGAATATATATGTAAGTAGGACAGTAGTCTTTGGCGTAGAGCATCAGAGTGATTATTCATAGTCGATTTAAATATAAGAAGACGTAACAGAATATCATCTGTGTGCTGTTTTTCATTAAATCAATGTTCTGTTGTAGATCTCAGTATAAGGAATCAAATATGCAAAGACAGATAGCGCATGCTATGTTAAGTTTTTTTTTATATGAGACGTGTAGGCCGTTTTAGGACATACACAAGAGTTAGATTTATAACTTTGTCTTGAAGGCTTGCTCACCCCTTCTCACTATCATTCGCAGAGCCTACACCCTGATCAACAGTAGCCGTCGTCACGACCGGTGACTGAGCTACGCACTGATACAGCCGAGTGTGGTGTCCACACCACTACCCAGACCGCCAGCACATCCCAGCTTACCATTCAGGAGGCCAAGGACCAGAAGTTAAGTGGCAGACATCCCGTTTGCCACCGTACAGCATTCACCAATTTGTGTCCGCTATCGGCCATTATACATTTCAATGATTATGACATCCACTAGCTGATTGATTGTAGGAATTTTGAATACCCAGGGGCCTGCGTATCCCTTATGTGTCCGTGAGTTCCCCGTGGGTCTAACGAAGTGTCCTTAGAAATAAATATTGTCTGTTATATTTTTTAAACACAAGAGACCCAACTTTGTCATTATTAACTTAGCTCTAGTAGTATCATCAGATTGCGTGTCGACTGAAAGGATTGTGTGTGTGTGTGTGTGACTCTGTCTATCTCATTGTTGCCCCTCCTTGGCCTAGGGGTTTCACGTCTTTCTCAGTAATTCCGTATACTCTCGTGAGTAACTTTATCTGCGCGAGAATTGGTAGCGGTTCTCACCGCGTCGGTAACTTACGGGGTATGTGAGCCGGTCGCTCAGAAAGCAATGGCAAACTACTGAGCGTAATCTTGCCAAGAAATCAACAATCAACTGAAAGATGCTGATGTTGGCAGCGATGTCCTATAACTAATAAAGGATATGCGAACAACAAAAACTCTCATTGTTGTGAGAATGAATTAGACGGTGGGTGTTCATTATTCATCCAGGCACGATAGCAGGAATCCATTGGCACACTGTCTTTCTTTAAGTACGCTTTGTCGTCATAACTTTCCGCCTGGCACTGTTTAGAAGTTGTGATCCATTCTGGGACTTTGGAAATCATCCGTCTAGAATTGCGAGCCTTTTGATCGCTTCTTCAGCAGTGGTTAGACTCTATTCGTAGGAGTCTAGGTTGTATCTACTTTGGTCTATCTTCCATCCTAGTAGTATACCCTACGCTACAGTATGACAGAAACATTGATGAAATGAATGAACTCTAGACTGCTTATCAAGAAATATTCTTGACTTTATTCAGCTATCAATGTGCCAATTAATAATGTCAGGGGTTGTTTAATAATAGTAAAGATTACGCTAAACGCTACACTCATTAGCGTGCAGCAGGTCCTCTGCAGAGCTCCGCTCTCATCACAGCCCGTAAAGAGGACTCTTGACCCATTGCCTGCTCCCCCAACTCATGTTTTTCATGCCCAATGTGCCTTCATTATCAGATGCCCATCTTAGTACTGGTTGGCGCCTGCCTGTTCGTCCAGGAACCATGCCTTCCATCACTGCTCTGTTTCCGAACTACTATGACGTTTAATATGATCTAAGTATTTCAGTTTTAGGATCTGTCTGTGCTAAATATAAGGAAGTTAGGTTACATACCTTCCATAGAACAAGAATTTATATGCCTGGAGAGGAGATGGGCGTCACTAGGTTACATATCTTCCATAGAACAAGAATTTATCGCATACGTGGAGAGGAGGTGGGCATCACTAGGTCACATACCTTCTATTGGACAAGAATTTATAGCATACGCGGAGAGGAGATGGGCATCGCTAGGTAGATTCCGTGACCCGTGGAATACTAAAATGGTTATATGACATTCACTGTTGATACTCGTTTCAACCCCCATGACAGCAATACTGGGTAATGGTTTTATTGAATTTGATGCGGTTTATCTTCTTCTTCTTCTGCGATCGTCCGGAATGTTGTTTTAGACTTATTGCGTTGTGCCTGTTTACAGCAGAACTGCGATATTTACACCTTTCGACCGAAACACCCGACTTCTTCAGACATTTGTTGATCGGGTTAGCTTCCTGGAGTTTATCGAATATGGTTGTATTTGAGAAACATACTGTTTATTTCTTCCTAAGTCGAGTGGTTTCTGTTTCCCGTGGTACAGCTGGCGCTTGTTGGTCTTAATTAATGGTTTTCTACACGTTTGGATTAACTGTTGGATATATTCATCTGTACAGCAGATGGCTGGACTATCAATGTCCTACACACTGCATGCGTTTACGTTGATCTTCACTTATGATTTATTCACTTCAGGTATGTTTGTACAGGGAGTCTCTGTGGCAAAGTGGTCAAGCCGTTTGACATTTGACTCGTGAGCCGAAGGTTGTGTGTTCGATTCCGGGCCGCGTCCTTCGGTTTACGAGTTAAATGTTTCGGAGACTCCCATGGGTCGTCGCTAAAAGCTACGGAGTTCGTGCTTTGTGCGACGCTTTCCGTGCTGCGGAAAGAGACCGAGCCATATGGGATAAAACCCCGGTGCAATGAAGTCGACCCTGTCTACTTTTAAGCGACTTTTTTATGTTTGTACAGACAGGCCGCCCTGCGTTGGTTTTCATGCAATGGTATAAGTGCCGGTCGTTCAGAAAGCAATGGCAAACTACTTAACGTAAACTTGCCAAGAAATCACAAATAACCAAAACTTGCTGGGGTTGACTGCAACGTCATTTAAAGGATATGCAACTAACTGTAACTTGTACAGAGAGAGAGAGAGAGAGAGAGAGAGAGAGAGAGAGAGAATAAAATCGGTAGTGAAGCTTTATTGTTGTGTGTGTGTGTGTGTGTGTGTGTGCGTGTGCGTGAGTGTGCGTGAGTGTGTGTCTGTTTGTTTGTTTTTTTGGCCCTTGCTCGCTTTGAACTCGAGCGCAGTCGATACACGCTTCTTCTAGTAGCACTGGATTGAATTTTGCGTGTGAATTAGCTTTCCCTTTTACCAGCGTCCCTCGCCATCAGGCGAATCCACTCCAACTTCAGAGGTACTAGTAATTTACATCCCCAAAGTCAAGGACGAGACTGAAGTCGGCAGTGTTGCCTGGTGTCACAGTGTCACACAGACCTGGTGTCACAGTGTCACACAGACCTGGTGTCACAGTGTCACACAGACCTGGTGTCACAGTGTCACACAGAGAAGGAGAGAGAGAGCCTGTCTGTGGACTGTGTTCGTAGCACAACTGTGACTGTCTTGTCATCAACGTGTCTGTGAAGCTACGTCTGTCTGTTAGCAGACCACACACATACACAGACACACACACACACACACACATATCACACCGCGTCGTAATTCACCAAGCACCACAACAACAACCCCTACCACGAAACACTGAGACATGTAAGGAACGAGCAGACTCTCTTTTGTGCATCCCCCGCATGTAATAAGTGTGGGGAATTGTTTCATGGCGTCTTTCGATGTCCTTACTCTGGTTGCTGTTTCTGTTTCTTCTGTGGTTTCTCTTTGCGTCTTATTGATACAAGGTGTATTTTTTATGACTGTACAGTGTCTGAAAATATTGCCGGTCCAAGTTTTATATTTACCTATTATGTTGCATGAACTTTACAGAGGGTGAATACAAAACTTGGACCGGCAATATTTTCAAACACTGCACAGTCATTGAAAATACACCCTATAGTTTCTGCTTTGTTTTTTTCTATTTGTGTTCGCTCCCTTTGAACTCAATCGTAGTCCATACACGTGTTACTACTTCCAGTGCACTGGACTGATTTTTGCGAGTGGATTAGCTTTACCTAATACCAATATCCCATCGCCATCAGACGAACCCACTCCAACTTCTGAGATACTTATAATTTACGTCCCCAAATCATGGTCGAGAAGTCCACAGTTTAGTCCCAACTGGTGCTGACCCCTAGTCTGTGTTGCCTCCTGCATGTCTTGTTGTTCATGTACATATATGTATGAGGCAGCTAATGATAAGATCTAGACTTCATAAGGCGACAATGTGAACAAGTATAGAAACCGCTGTTTAGAGATCAATGTATGTTTAGTGTGCCTTTAGTATCTAGCTTGGCCGACTCAAACCCAGCTTAAAAACTGTCACTATAGTATAGTAGGTTGTGGTTTTTTTTTTTTTTTGCCCCAATATAAACATCAACGACTGGCAAGAGAAGGTCCACCAGAGAGACGAATGGAGACGGATTGTATTTGCAGCAAAGAACCTCAATGGCTCGGAACGCTGAAGAAGAAGAAGAAGAAGAAGAAGAAGAAGAATATAAACATCCATATCTCAGTAACCAACTGAGGGAAAATTATGAGATTTAGTATATAACTTTATCATGTCCAACCAACAAAAAATTTTTTGTTCTGGAGATTTTACAGCAGATTTCAAAGTTTGTTTATATGCGGTATATAATTTACGGGTCTGAGATGAAATTCATAATTTTAAATGTATTACAGCGTAGCCAGACAATCAGCGCTCAGTGTTGAATATTGTTCGTTTTTTCACGGGATTGGCCTTATGCCAACTACCCGCGTTGTTTAAACTAGGACTATTCATTCAGAGGTGTCTCAAAATATGGGTTATTTCATGAAACCTGATTAATATTTTTTTTTTTTTTTTTTTAAATCTTACCACTTATCGCTAACATTGAATATTTTTCAATGGGATTGAATGCGAAATTATACACTTCAAAGAATCGCTATGAAGTTGTACACATATTTTTGTCAAGGAGCTGATCGCAGGAAACTGTTTTATACTATTACAAATTCCGAAAAAAGAACAATGCATGCATTGGGTCTGAGTAAACGGTCATTTCGTCGACAGCTTTGACAAAGATGTCATAAGGCGAGCTATTATAAAAATGCTTTAAAAAGTCGCTTGATATACGACAGGGTCGACTTAATTGCACCGGGTTCTATCCCATATGGCTCGGTCTCTTTCCGCAGCGCGGAAAGCATCGCACAAAGCACGAACTCCGCAGCTCTAGCGACGACCCACAGAAGTCTCCGAAAAATTTAACTCGTGAACCGAATGATGCGGCCCGGAATCGAACCCATGACCTTTGGATCCCGAGTCAAAAGGCTTGACCACTTCGCCACGGAACCTCCTAAAATTATAAAATTTTTGGATTTTATGTCCAGGATTATCCAGCATTATAAAAATGCTGGATGCCACAGAAACAGTGACTGTAAGAAAATTTAGGATTTGGTTCAGAAATAACAATAACATAGAGCTATCCAAAACAACTTTGTGGAAAATTATAAGGACATTATCTTCACTATTTGAAAGTACAAGGGCGGTAGAAATAATCTTTGTGAGCAACCGCATTTAGGAGCCATGAGAAGCAGATACCTACGTGAAATAAGGGAAATGCGCAAAGAAAATTATGGCATAGTGTGTTTGGATGAAATGTGGATCAATGCACACCACACAAGTGATAAGGAATGGCAATCAGTGGATGGACAGATAAAGATATGTGCCCAGTAGTATAGGACAACTTTTGGTCATGGCCCATGCTGGTAATACGCATAATGGCTTACAACAGAATGCTGGGCTCGTGTTCGTATCAAAGCATACAGACAATAGGGATTATCATAATAAGATGAATGGTAATGTATTTAGAGATTGGCTCGAGAATACTGTGCTTCCATCCCTAGATAGACCGTCGTGTCCAATTATGGACAATGCATGATAGCAATGTTGTTGCCCAAGAAGACAAAATACCTACAGCATCGAGCACAAAGAGAGCAATAAAGATATGACTCCGAATGGAAAACATACCATTTTCAGAAACGTATTTCTATCTAGAATTGTTGTCCCTTGTAAAACAGACGCCAAAAAGCAAGAAATATCAAATCGACAAGTTGATAGAAGAGCACCGTCATGGGTGCTTGAGACTTCCGCCGTACCATTCTCATTTTAACCCTATAGAACTTGTGTGGGCTAAAATTAAAGGACAAGTGGCAGCTGACAATACTATATTCAAATTGTCTGACGTCTGGATACTAATCCAGTCTGCGCTATTAAATATTGATAAAAGTTACTGGAAAAATGTGAGGACCGTGTGTTGAAAGAGGAAGAGGATTATTGGAGAAAGGATGAATTGAATTTATGCAACCGAGAGCAGTCATCAACCTACTGGAATCGTCCGACACAGATTAAGGTCTGAGCAGATCGCAGACCTTAATCCACGTGCACACCAACTGGGATATTTTGCTATAAATATTCAGGCCCTAAACATTACAGCATCAGCATAATGTCAAAGGCAACAGTTTGTATTCCACAGTGATGAATTTTCAATTCAGCAAGCCCTCAGCGGTGACAAACAACTGTATTCAAAAAAAAAAAAAAAACACACACACACACACACACACACACACACTAAACGCATTGAATACCAACAGAAGAGTAATATTGCGGTGGAACCTGACATATTGTGGCATAACAAGAAACGTGAGAGCAAACACGTTGTCAAATTAGGGGACAACACACGTGCATACGAATCAATCTATAAACTTCAATGAAAAGAGGGCCAACATCTTGGTCGTTAAGAAGAAAGCTCACTACAGAGACACAGACAACTATTTTCATACTGCAAAACAGGTAATCATGTTCCGTCTCTGAATGGTAAACAGCAGAGTAGACAATCTTTCACGAAGACTCAAAGCGGGTCTGTCACCCATGTGTACGTGTGAACAAACTACACAGACAGCTGAACAGATCCTTAAAAATGGAAACATGATGATTAAATTGCGGTATCATTTCTGGTCACTCCATACGCACATTAACGCACAGCTATTTGGAAGCTTTCACGAATTCAATATAAAAAGCTAACACGAATACTTGTGTACACATTATTAACCAGCAGCTGAAGAAACAAGAAGGAAATGAAAAATAAGGTAAGAATTATATTCCTTCTACTTTCCTGTCAATTTACAAATTATTTACCCAATGCCTCTGTAAATTCTCTGTCTTTACTAATATTACACATTGCACCCCTCTCGGGATTCTCCGTGGTGAAGTGGTCAAGCCGTCTGACTCGGGCTCCGAAGGTTGTATGTTCGATTCCGGGTCGCGTCCTTCATTTCACGAGTGCATTTTTCGGAGACTCCCGAGGGTCGTCGCTGGAGGTACGGAGTTCGCGCTTTGTGCGACGCTTTCCGCGCTGCGGAAAGAAACTGAGCCATATGGGATAAAAACCCGGTGCAATTAAGCCGACCCTGTCGATTTTAAGCTACTTCTTTCATTGCACCCACTCCCATACAAATCCGGATACGCCTTGTGTATCATCTGAATTGGCGGGGCTTTCATTACTGTAAACATAAATTTGTTAGCGAGAAATCACTAGGTTTTCAGCAAAACATCAAAGAAATGTCGCCGCTTTCGATGATTTAAGTTGTTTTGGACCTATCAAAGACATATTCCTTGGGTGGGGGTAAATATAAGACGGCTGGAAAAAATTCATAACGATGCAACAGACAGTTTTAAAAATAATTGATCGTGAATGAAGGCATTCTTTGCGGGACATACTTTTTTTTTTCTTTTATAAGAAGGTTTCTGGTTTGTTTTTCGAAGTTAAAGAAGGAGGCAATAGCCAGGAATAAAACTCATCACCTAAAATTGTCAAGCCGTGGCCAAACTTTTATTCGTCTCCACGAGAATCTTGCGGGGTATAACTGACGTGCACTGGTTGTATATCACAGAGTGAACATCTGATTCAAAGTCCCTTCGAAAGAGATGATTTTTCTGACAGCAGACGGCTATTGGGTCGACTCAGCGTCCTAAACTAGGCAACAATGAATAGCCAGGAAAAAACCGAGGAGCGGAAGAAACTTGATCACACAATCTTTTAATGATTTGATCTATTGCATGTGCAGTTAGCGTTAACGATTCTAAGATTGGTACC
Organism: Cepaea hortensis; assembly: GCA_963921405.1. Taxonomy (NCBI): domain Eukaryota; kingdom Metazoa; phylum Mollusca; class Gastropoda; order Stylommatophora; family Helicidae; genus Cepaea; species Cepaea hortensis. The sequence goes on from OY992890.1 coordinate 49,982,326, forward strand.
AATTGTAGTTTATTTTCACTTCCGCCCATTTCTTAGTGTTATGAAAGCTCATCTTGCCGTGTGTACTCTTATTTTAACTGATTCAGTGCCAAACAAAGATTAGGTTTGGACAAAAATGGATGGCGGGAAATGGGAAGTTCTGACTTTAAAGTTGTTAATACGGTCGCTTGGACAGAGAAATTGAAATCAGGTGTCAAAAAGCTAGCACACTTAAATATCAACTACCACTCTTACTGAAACATCCAAACATACCCATATCAGCAAAACGACAGATAATAAACAGCATATTCACACCAACCCTATGCTACCAATCTCAAACCTGGACTTTATCCAAATTACACCTTCGCAAAATCAACACCTGCGAAATGAGACGCCTGAGGAGAGCTGCCAACTTAACAATCCGAGACCGAGTAAGAAATGCTACTATCAGACTGTGGGATCAACACCTTGTGCCACATTTATTGAAAGACAGAAGATCAAGTGGTTTGGCCATGTCGTTAGAATGCAGCATCAGCAACTACCATCACTGGCCTTACATCAAAGATCATCTGTGACGAGACCACGATGACGTCCAAGAAGAAAATGGATTGACGACATCAGAGACATTGTGCAACCACACGGAATGACACTATCCAATGCCACCAACCGGGCGCTGGAACGCAAATTATTCCTCACCACGACGCTTGACTGCAGAAGTGGAAGATGATGATGATGATGAATACGGTAGCAGACATGTTGTGAGTAGCCACGCCACGCGAAGTGGAAGACATGTTGTATTATATATCAAATTAAAGGGGTTACAGAAGGAAAATTATTGTATTTAAGCCCATGGCAGATACGGGAAGTCACTTAAGACGATTAATAATCCCATGGCAATTTTCCAAAGAATTTCAGGATCCTCGCCGGTGCTACGGAGTTCGTGCACTGAGTTGAGATTCTCCACACTCCGGCCTGAGTTAGGAGTAGAACGGTGCACTTATTGGTTACACCCGTGTGCCTTGATGTTGATCCGTCGACTAAACTAAACTAAACTAAACTAAACTAAACTCTCTATTGTTGTATCTTGCAGAAACATGGGCAATGAATAATCAATGTAAGAATAAAATTGAATCTTTCAAGGTGTAGCTTTATAGACAAAAGAGAAAAATATCACGTAGGAGAAGCATTTAACATATAATAATTAAGAAAAACAAAAATCACTGTATGATATGATACCATTGATATCCCGTAGAAGTCGGATGTGTCGGCCTAACGGCGCAAGAACGCAGCTCTGCTGTAAACAGGCACAACGCAGTCACATCCGAAAAAAAAAATCCGGATGAACGCAGAAGAAGAATACCATTGATATCAAAGTAATAAATGAAGATACTTCGGCAGAAATCTGCTATGGGTGGGTCTGTGATGTGATAGGGTCATTACATTTTGTAGGGCTGAATGCACGGAGGAATGGTCTATTCATCTGTTAGAGGGTGACGATCGCAGGACTCGAACTTTCATCGAACCGCACAAATGATATCAGCGTGTTCCCCTGTCGACTTTTCTAACGCGCCAGTCAACGCGCATAACTAGGTCTCACACAAATAAAGAGGAACGAAGAAGGAGAACTCCTACTCCAACAAAACAGTTATTTACTTACATTGTCCCCCTTTCTAATAATAACAAAACGAGTGATGATTCACACACCACCTTATCACTAGATGTTTAATAGATTGTTTTCCTGGTATTGTTATTGTATGGCATGTTCCTTATCATTGCTCTGTTTTTGCGAACCCGTATCTGTTGTTTTTGTTTTAGTTATTTTGCATATACTGTCTTATGTTTATTTGTAAATATTTGAAAAGCAAGCATTCTATCATTATTATGATTATCATCATCAGATGCTTTGCCGTCTGGCGTAGGCGATCAAGCTTCTTCACGTCTTGTAATCTCCAACAGCATATACGATTTCGCGTGCCGATACTTTTTCATAGTAAACGGCTGTCAAGAATCTTATCTCGCTGTAATTTTCTAAAATAAAGATCAATCAATCAATCAATCAATCAATCAATCAATCAATCAATCAATCAATCAATCCTATCTCTCTTTCCACAAAGCTTTCTAGTTGTCGCAACAGGCTTTAGTGTATGTCTTTTTGTGATCTGACCCACCAAAATTCCCCACTGCCTCTTTCTGATGTTTGTGATGAGCTGTATCGGTATCTTATCCATTCGGCCACTCTGACCTCCACTTGTGATATGAAACATGTAAGAATTATTTTCTAATTTCAATGACAATGGTTTATTGCATAAGATGTTCTTTATTTTGTAAGCTGCAGATTTTTCTCGTCCTTTTCTGAGCTGTATCTATGTAATACATTCTGCATTTGATGTTATTAATACCACATTAATATCATTACGTTTAATTATACAGTTAGGCGTGATCCGTTGCTTTGATATTACCATTATTCCTGTCTTCCAATTATTCAAGATTTAAACAATTGCATATCCTTTACAGAACGTTGCAGTCAATCCTAACATTTCTTGGCAAGTTTACGCCCAGTAGTTTCCCATTGCTGTCTGAACTACCAACACTTATACCATTATATGAAAAACACTGTAAATCTCCCACAGCTGCGTTTCGAATGCAGTATGTAGGCTTGCGAATTGCATTCATAATTCCTTTACCACTGTGCCAGCCTATTTAAGATTAGGTCCATTTTAATTGTTGCCTTCTACAATTACTGTATGTATTATTATCCGTAGATCCTTTTGACTTGCTGTTTTCAAGTCGGTGTCGTCACCATAACGTAAGTTATTTATTTTATGACCACCAACATCGATCCCTCGCACACTTTCTATATATCGCATTATGTGCTCACTGTATAATGAAAACAAATCTGGGACGGTGCATATCCAGGTCTGACACCCATGTTTATGCACTGAAATATTTCCAAATGATTGCTGCTATCACTATCATCGGTCACGTGGCTAAGATCACCGCAAATCACAGCAAGCATCAAAACCAGTAATTACTACTTTTCAAGCCACCTTTCAAGTCTAATAACAAAGTGTATGACGAAACGTTCGTTCATGATAACAATAACGACGACGATGTAAGTAATAAAGAATGTGATTTATTGTTACAGTGTGGCGGCGCTAGAGATAGCCATAGCTACAAAGTTACCTATGTTTACATGTTATCAAGGTGTTCATTTAACGTCAAAGGCCTAGTGATGTAACTATCAATACAAACAGAAATGCGCGGTTGATTATCTGCCGTGTGGTGACCATGCTGCAAATAATAGTGATGATGTTCGCAATCACTTCTGTTGTTACTATTATGAATGACTGATTCAGTTGCTTAAAAGTACAAGCCTATTGCTGACTTCAGAAGGCATGTCACGAAACACGGCGGGTATTTTTATTGTCACGGACATACATAAAAACCAGTGACCAAGTTCTACAAAAAAAACAAATGAAAACAATAAACTGATTCGAGAAATTAGACGTAGACAGTCACAATTGTTTGGACACTTTATCGGTGAAATAAATTGGAGAACTTGGTAACAACTGCAAGATTGAGGGGAAGAGAACACGGGGAAGGCAGATAATAAATACCTGGATGGCTTGGCCATGTGATATGGTCGAGACAAGAACATAGAGCTGATCCCCGACTCTGGTGATAGTGTAAGATGGCAAAACATGAACGCCCACGCTTATCGGCATGGTACGTGATGATGGTGATGATTTTTAATGTGGTTTTAGTAAGTTGTTAGAGCCTTCTGTGTGAGAACATCGGGATACAAGGCAAGATGTCGACCCAGGAAGACTTGCCTAGATGGAGTACAAGAGACACTAAAGAAAATAACAATGACATTAACACACGCAACAAAACAAGTGGAGCACAGAACAATACTTCTACCTCCTCTCTGCGACGCTTCATCGAAAAAAGTGGTAGGACAAAAGAAGAAGAAGGTAAACGATTACTTTCATTCAAAACAATGTTTTCCCATAGTGAATTTGAATGACGAAGATACAAACAATAGATTACACAATTTATGGCCTGGCATATTTCGCTGTATCTGGTCAGGTAAATGCTATAGAAATCACACAACATAAACTACATTACTAAATTAGATAAATCCTTCACACTGAAATATACAACAAATGTTCGTTCACACAGTAATTGTGATTGTCTGCCACAGTAAATTAAATCGTTTGCTGATGTGGTATATTAGTGCGATTATCTTCCAAGTCAGTGATCCGGGTTCAGTTCGACGAGGTGGAGGGAAAAGTCTCAATGTCGTCTGAACAGGTAAGTTGGGTAGAAAGGGGGGAGGGAAAATGTAGGGGGAGGTGAGAAGCTGGACAGTTTAGCATCATGACATGGAGGAACATCGGTATCAGAAATGATTGGTAGCACAACAGACAGAGGACTGTGGGCAGACACGATCACAAACGCCACTCGACACGCCCTATAAGTGGAAGAATGGAAAACAATTGATCAATATTCGTGCAGTATCAAAGACTGTGTGTCTTGTGTATTTCAACCAAAATTTGTTTCATCTATTCACTTGATATGATACATAACTCTGCAGTATACACCTGACGAGGTTCAGCGAAATACGCCAGGCAATAAATTGTGCATACCAGTGTCTGGAATGTAAACTTTGTTATAACCTGATTTCTATTTCTATTTTATGCACGCCATTAGATATCTGTTATTTTTTCGTTCTCTCGCTTTGAACTCAAGCGTAGTCTATATGCGTAATACGACTGCTAGTGCACTGGACTGATTTTTGTGTGTGGATTAGCTTTCCCTATTAATAGTGACATTATTGTTTGTTTTTGTTTTTTAGTTCATCTTCTTAATAAACTATGTTTATAATTGAATTCACAAATAGTGAATGGCGCTGACAGAAGTAGAAGAACGAAATAGAGATTAGAATACACACAGATATAACTGCAGGAACAAATTTACTTCGATGTATTTCCGAAGGAAGAATTGTATCCAATTTTATATGAAAACGCCGTTGGAACTACATCGGCCATGTACTCAGAATGGACAAGACTCCCCTACCAAGCCCTCATATGGACACCGGTAGGGAAAAGAAATTGGGGAAGACCAAGAGAGACCCTGCGTGGAACCATCATCAGAGAGGGCTCATTCAACGGTCAAATAAACATCCAAGATCTACAACAGGTGTCAGCGAACGGCCAGGCATGGAGAGCTATCACTTCTGCCCTATGCGCCGCCTTGGGCTCAAGAGGAAAGACTAACTAACTAACTGACTGATTGACTGACTGACTGATTGACTTACTGACTAACTAACTAAATGATCACATAGACACATGAGGCGAGTCATCATTTTGAGGTGACAGGTACGAATCCAGCATGATAACTATAGCTATAGCTTTAAACTTGTATGTTGTGAAGTGTATCGTTGATGGGAAAGATTTAAGAATAATAAAGAATATTTACTGGAACCAAGTAGCAGCAATTAAAATAGGAAATAAAGAGGGTAGATACGAACAGATAAAGCTAGGCGTACGACAGGGGTGTGTCTTGTCACCGGATCTCTTCTCCCTCTATAGCGAAGTAATAATGAAAGAGATCAAAGAGAAGCCAGGGATACTAATCGGAGGTTATAATATAAATAATATACGCTATGCAGATGACACGTGGTGTCATTGGTGGTGGATAATACAATAGACCTAAAACAATGGTTGGACATTGTAGTAACAGAGAGTGCCAAGAAAGGACTCTCATTGAATATAAAGAAAACAGTAACAATGGTAACAGATATAAAAGAAAGTGGTGACACCAAAATGTGACATAAAAATACAAGGGGCGTTCATTTCAAATCCATTCGTGCACCCTAACGTTGAACATGATCATGTCATAGTCATGTGATAAGTACTGACCAATGAATAAAAGAGCACGTGCTTATCGTCCCATGATGCATACGTTCTGTTTCTGACCGTTGAGAAAATCGCCGGGTTGATCCAAAATCCGTCCAAAGAAGCTCAAAGAGCGTTGATTCAGTTTCTTTCATTTGAAGGATGTCGATCAGTGGACATTCATTGAAGAATGCAGGCAGCGTACGGTAACAAATATGTGTCGAAGACAACAGTGACAGACTGGGCACGAATGTTTCGGAAAAGACGTCAGTTCACGACAGATCTTCGGCGGCCGGGTCAAAGAATTTTGTGTGAACATCAACTCTACCCACTACTTGCAAACACTAGACAAGCTGCAAAAAGCCATCAAGAATAAACGACCCGGCATGCTTTCTCGCGGTGTGATTTTGTTGCACGATAATGCTCGTCCGCATGTCGCAAAGATTGTGCAGGTAGCATTAGCAATGAAAAAGTGGGAAATTCTACAACATCCAGCCTATAGTCCTGATTTGTCACCATGTGATTTTCATTTGTTCGGATCTCTAAATCAAAGCTCTCAAGGGGCAACGATTTCACATAGATACAGACGTAATGAATGCGGTAAACACTTGGTTCAGTGAGCAACCATAATTCTGTTTTTCGGACGGCATTCGCCGCCTACCTAAGCAATGGGATGCTTGCCTGATTGCCTACGGCGAATTCTTCTGACCAACCCATGGATGGTGTATAATTCATTCAAAATGAATGCTTTGTTTAATTCTACCACACCTGTTAATGTTTCTTTCATGCTTTTGTAATAAAGCCATTGGAACGGATTTCAAAATGAACGTCCCTAATAGAAGGGAAAAATCTTAACCAAGTGGATAATTTAAATACCTAGAGGCATCTATAACATCAGATTGAAGATTTACACCAGAGATTAAGAGCAGAGGTGGGCTGGCAATAACCGCATGTAAGAAAATGAAGAGTATCTTATGCAATAAGTCACTGTCAATGAATGTAAGAAAGAGAGTGCTGAGATGCTATATAGAACCAGTTTTGCTGTATCTAAAGTGAATCTTGGAATGAAAATGAACAAATTAGGAAGAACTTGGAAGCAACAGAGATGTTGTTTTTGAGACTAATGTTGCGAATTCCTTGGACTGCCAGAGTAACTAACGATTGCCTGAAAGAGGCTAATGAAACACTATATATAACAATAAGAAAGAGACAAACAGCTTTCTTTGATCATATGATGAGAAGATAGGCATTGGAGAACATCGTGACAATTGGAACGACCGAGGGGAAAAGAGGCAGAGGCAGATCAAGAGAAATGATGCTGGATGGATTGAGACGGTAGCATGGAGGAATATCATCAACAGAGTTGATCCAGAACACCAAAGACTGAGATCTGTGGAGAGCCATGAAAACCTACGTCAGCTGGCAGGGCACTTGATGATGAGTGTGTCGTATAATCTCTATTTCTTTATTCTAATTCTATGAGTGCCACACTATACTAGTGAATGTATTTATTAGTGGCCTCGAAGGGTTCCCCAAATGATACTTTCATGTTTATAATAGAGATGATGAAACAAAACTTAAAACATAGTTGTAATCAGTCATTTCCCAGGATTATTTATATTTACAAAATGACGTATCCTCCTCTCGGCTGACTCTCGCGATGCTCGGTATCCGGAAATGCGCAACATGAATGCGCGAATTTAATGTCTGTAGGAAGGCTGCGGTTTCGTCTGTTACCGCATTATTATTTCGATTCTTCCTCTCGACTTTCGTCTACTTGCTAGCGTACAGAATTTCGACGTAAGTTTCGATCATTTATTGTTCAGCCTTTATGAGGTAGCGAAAATTGAGTATACCTATTCACAAGTCATCTAAGAAATCGCAGTCAAATACTAACATTTGGATTCAATTTTATGATAATGATTATTTCAATATTTCATCAATATAATAATATATTTATCAATTTCATCGAATAAGACAAGTTATTTAAATTTAGGAAATTCTTCCCTTACTGATATGCTAATTGTCTTTTGTTAATATGATTTATAATTGTATGTCATTAACTATTTACACAAGATTGAGCTTGCCCATTCGCTGGATAGTTGTGTAATGAAAATAAATTATATGTGGAATGTCAGTCCACTTTGTTTTGCGTAGGCTTGCGGTGTTTGTAATAAAATCCATATTCAGATTCGGAAGGGAAAGTTTATATAAAATATCATTACTGTTTATATTGAGTGAAGTAAATGAGCAAAAGTATATCTGGCCTTTCAGGAATTGAACGGTAACGGCAGTGAGTTTAGTTTTTATATTAGGTCATATCAATCAAGGGATTCAAGGGCGAGGAACCACCAAATTGAACACTATTTTTAGTAATAACAGAGGGAATTGTTTACAATAATACATTTTACATTCGTGGGTATTGTTTAGAAATAATCTACCTGCAGTATATATTTAGCTGCCAGTTGCATTGGTGTTCAACTGTTCACATATGGATTTCTAATCCAGTGCTAAAACAATTCTTTCCTATGCATTCTAATTCTGTGAGTGCCATACATTTGTATGGTTATTAACTTAGCTGTTTTCAGTCTTTCTGTTCAGTCATCTATGTTTATAAATGAAGTGATTAATAAAAGATTATTATGTTAAGTCACTTCCCAATATTTTGTTTAATGCTGCAGGACTTTGCAATCAACCACCAACCCTAGGTTGAATTACTAGGCAATTTTACTATCAGTAGTTGACCATTATGCCGGTCTCTCTGGCTGTGGGGTTACAACACTTTCTCTCTGTAATCCCGTTTATCACGCAGAGTCTCGCAGCGGAGCGAGAACTGAGGTGGTTCGACCCCCGCTCGTGACTTGCGGATACTGAGCCGGCCGCTCAGAAAGCAATGGCAAACTACTGAGCGTAATCTTGCCAAGAGATCAACAGACAGCTGAAAGATGCTGCTGTTGACAGCTAAGTCCTGTAAAAGGATACGCAAAAAAAAAAAAAAAAAAAAAAACTTTAGTTGACCATTGGTTTCTGGATTAAAAGTCGGCATTGAAGTCCAACTGACCAGTGTAAGGAATGAACCCTGTACTCTGCTGCCAGCACTAGAAGTTTAAGTGCAGTAGGCCACACATACCTCCAAGATTGATTTACATATACACAATGATTAAATGAGAGCATCTTCAGGAATTGTTGTTCTAAATAAATTAACAGAACTTTAATAATATTGGATATAATATATTATGTGCTTTTTTGGAAGTAGAGTGTAGAAGAAATGTCATTTACGATAGTGTATGCAAGTTTATAAATTAAGTTATTACAGTTGCAATTAAGCAGCAGTCCGGAGTGCAATGAAGATACCCCAACTGATAACTGATTAAGCAGCAGAATGATCACAATAGATGAAATTGTTTATAATGTTATATATCATTGCCCTCGCTGAATACTGTAACCCTGCTTCTTCAAGTTTCTTGCTAACCTGTTGCGGGCGATATTGCTGCATCTTTTTCACGTTTCTTACTAACATTGGAATGAAAAATCATGTATCATCTTCTTCTTTATCTAGCTATAACTGGTGTGGATGATCTTGCATCTTCTTCGAGTGTCTTACTAACATTGCAGTGTACAGTCATGCATCTTCTTCTTCATCTTGCTATAACTGATGTTGATGATCTTGCATCTTCTTCAAGTGTCTAACATTGGAGTGGACAATCATGCATTTCCTCTTCATCTTGCTATAACTGGTGTTGATGATCTTGCATCTTCTTCAAATGCCTTACCAACTGATGTGGGCAATAATGCTGCTTCTTCTTCAGGTGTATTGCCAACTGACATGAGTAATCAAGCTTATCTTCTTTAAAGGGTCCAAGTGTGAATGATCATGCTGCTGTTGCTTCATCCTCCTAACAGGTGTGGATCATTATGTCACATCATATCACTCTCTTTCTCTAGTACAATTTATCAATTCATGGGCTGATGTACCTCTAAACCATGGTTCAAGACTGCCAAGTATCTTTTATCTTTGTCATCCTCTATCTGAAATTAAGTTTTTGAATCATAATGAATAGGATCTGCAGTAATTAGTAGATGCTGTTATTGTACGCATTTAGCATTGTGGGTTAGAATTACATTATAAGAAAAAAATTATGATTATCTAAACACGGAAATCATAAACATTGTGTTGCACAGTTTATGGCCTGACATATTTCACTGCATCTCGTCAAGTGCAGACTGTAGACATGCCTGGCAATAAATAGTCCAACATATTGTTTATATTGTTAATCAAGTGCATTGGTACAAACCATCTACCTTGGAACAGTCATAACATTTGATGGATGATGCATTGTAGAGATTATAACAAGCATTGTATTTTCTTGTTTGTATATTTAGCATTCTTCTGTAGAAGTCCCCTTTATTCGGCGTCAGTGTGCTTATAATAATCTATTTACAATGCCCACATAACTGCCAGTGTATTATGTTATTAGCTGATTTTATTAATGTGTTGTTCAATCTATCTATTACAGTGGTTACAGTGGTTCCTAAACGTTTTGTGTAGCGGAGCTCCCTTGCTTATTAGACCATATCTCTAGCACAGCACACTCCCCCTTCCCAACCTCTCTATCTCCTTCCCTTCCTCCTACTTTCTATTAAATCTGCTGCAAATTCAAAACAATTCAACTGACTCTGACTGAGCAATACCCATGACTTTGGGAACCACTGCTTGCTTGCCCATATGTGGTTGAAAGAGACTGTTGTGTTGATTCATGATTAGATTGTTGTTGATTTGTTTATGGTTCCTGATATTTTTGTTTTCTGTAAAAAGGACAAGACATACTGCTGCATCTTCATTAGCATTAATTACAGATATTACTGTAGATCCTTCTTGAATAACAAACTTTCATTACAAATAATTTAACAGGATTTTAATTCATTTAGAAACATGATGTTTTCTCTAGCTCCTATACTGTGAAGTACTTGAAAAAAAATTTAAAGAAGAGTACACAAAGTGTGTTTGCTAACTATGCATGTAAGAAAGTGTGTGTTAACTGTGCTTGTAAGGAAGTGTGTGTTAACTGTACTTGTAAGGAAGTGTGTATGTGTTAACTGTACATGTAAGGAAGTGTGTGTTAATTCTGCATGTAAAGAAGTGTATGTGTGTTGTAACTGTAATGTAAGGAAGTGTGTGCGTTAACTGCATGTAAGGAAGTGTGTGTGCATTGCATGTAAGGAAGTGTATGTGCATTGCATGTAAGGAAGTGTATGTGTGTGTTAACTGCATGTAAGGAAGTGTGTGTTAACTGTATGTAAGGAAGTGTATGTGTGTGTTAACTGCATGTAAGGAAGTGTGTGTGTTAACTGTCTATGTAAGGAAGTGTGTGTGGTGACTGTGCATGTGCATGTAAGGAAGTGTGTGTGTGTGTTAACTGCATGTAAGAAAGGTGTGTGTGTGTTAACTGCATGTAAAGAAGTGTGTGTGCATTGCATGTAAGGAAGTGTATGTGTGTGTTAACTGCATGTAAGGAAGTGTGTGTGTGTTAACTGCATGTAAGGAAGTGTATGTGTGTGTTAACTGCATGTAAGGAAGTGTTTGTGTGTGTGTGTTAGCTGTGCATGTTAGGAAGTGTGTATGTGTGTGTGTTAACTGCATGTAAGGAAGGGTGTGTGTGAACTGCATGTAAGGATGTGTGTGTGCAAGTCTATGTATATGCGTAACACTGCCAAAATAAACCATTTCTAAACTCTAGGGCAGAAGAATATTTAATTAAAAGAATAGCTGATGTATAAAATGTGTGGATAACACAATTCAACTGCTACGGGTGAAAGCTGGGAAATACCTTTCATCTTTCGCAGCTTCGTTTTGTTATTTGTACATTTTATACATCAGCTGTTCTTTTAACTAAAATCTCTACTGCCAGAAATGCTTTATTTTGGCATTGTTACATATATACACAGACTTGCACACACACTTCCTTACATGCACAGTTAACACACAACTTTTGTACATGCAGCTAACACACACTTTCTTACATGCAGTTAACACACACTTTCTTAAATACAGTAACACACACTTCCTTATATGCACTGTTAACACACAACTTTTGTACATACAGCTAACACACAATTTCTTACATGCAGTTAACACAATCAATCAATCATGTGCCATGCCGGAAAGCGTGGGCGGTCATGATTCGCCACTTCACTCGATCACCAGCTCGTGGATCAGCTCAGTGTTCCTGTCTCGTCCATGCCATGTGGCCAAGCCATCCAAATATTTTCCTCTCGGTCTTCCTCTTAGTCTGTTCCCTTCGATCTTGCCAGATGTCACCAAGTTCTCTAATCCATTTCTTCTCATAACATGTCCAAAAAATTTTGACTGTCTACGTCTAATTTCTCTAATTAATTTACGATTTTCATTTGTCTCCTGTAGTACTTGGTCATTGGTTTTTCTGTCTGTCCATGCTACTCTTTGCATTTTCCTCAGAAACCACATTTCTGCAGCCATCAAATGTTTTTCAGCTTGACTGCACATTGTCCAAGTTTCACATCCATACAAAAAAGAAGCTCTATGTAGCACCTCAACATTCTTTTTCTCGTTTCAATTGACATCTTTTTATTGGTCAGAATGTTTTTTCATCTTGCTAAAGGCTACTTTCTTAAATACAGTTAACACACACCTTCTTAAATACAGTTAACACACTTCCTTACATGCACAGTTAACACACACGCACTTCCTTTACACACTCTTCTTTAATTTTAAAAAAATTACTTCAGCATATAGGAGCTAGCAATTTACATCTTGTTTCTAACTATAGTGTGTGATAGTATTTTTAAAAAAATTTTTATTATTTAAATACATATTATATAATAGTTTTAAAAACTTAATGAACATAACAAAAGAAAATAGCCTGATCAAACTTACTGGCCACAAAAAATGGCCTCCAGTTCTTGAAGAGTTCGAAGCCTCATGGGAGATCAAATCCCAAGCAGTCACAGTGGTCAGCAGGTGCACTGTCTGATTCAACATAGCACATACAGACTGGTTGAGATCAGGCCTGGGTTGGGGGTACTTCCTCCAGGTTCTAGGTGTTCCATTGCCAACAGACACCTACCCAGTGTCCAGTAGAATCATAATTAAAAAGCAAACAGAATCAATGGCGCAGATTAGAAAAAGATATATAGAAAATAGTATCCTCCTCCTCCTTATTATAGCCTACTGAAAAAATCTTGTTTGAAAATTCCAAAATGTACAGAACATTAAATAATTACAATTTTCTGTTAATAGCAGTATCGCAGCAGAGGTTATCATTATAGGATTTCATGGCAGATACAAACATAGTCTACCAATTCACATATACTGTGTCATCAGAGGTTAAACAATACAGGGTGCTGAGTTACCATGGTGCCTGGAAATATTTGCCTGATGCCTGAATTTTCAATATTTTCTTAGCCAGTCTTTGCAACAACAAATTTATGCTGGCTCCTTAGGAAAAAGTGGCTGGCTCCTCAAATATGTTTAGTGTTTTTTCTACCTTTGTGTGTCATGGCATTATGAAATGGGTTAACTTGTACCCTGCCTCACCAGCTTTCCTTTCCAAAGAAATCTCAGATACTCATTTGACCCCCATATAGAGAGGTTATCACTGCATAAATGGGGATCCAACAGGCTGTCATGGCAGGTCAGTACTGTGGGTGCACAGTGTCAGTGCTAGGTAATTGTAGCTGGTTTTGGTACAGTTTTGTGCAGCTATGCAACATTCCACCATTTTCCTAAGAAAATAAGACTGTTAAACATATAATCTGTTTGGAGGTCAGCATGGCAGAATGGATAAGAATGCTCCTTCTTAAACACCCATTTAATCGGTGCTGATGAAGGCTTTAGAGTCGCTTCGTCCATGTTGTTATTTGTAGTCATGTTCTGTCTCCGTGGCGATGGCGTTGCAAATGTGATTTGTAATGCTGCTTACCCACGTTCGAAACGCAGCGGTGACCGATTTCGCAGCATACCGTGTCTCGCTGGTTTTAACGTGTTGGTATGGGAGCCGGTTGTTCAGAAAGCAATGGCAAACTATTGAACGTAAAACTTGCCAAGACATCAACAACGGCAGTAAAATGCTGGTGTTGACTGCAATGTCCTGTAAAAGATATGAAACTTAAAAAAAAAAATTCATGTTCCAGTAAATCTCACAATCTTCTTCTCTTGTTTTGGTGATTCATAAATTGCTTCTTAAACATCTGGTGTGCTGATGCCAAGGTAGCGGGTTTAACCCCTACACTGGTCTGTTGGACTAATATGTTGACTTCTCGTCCTTGACTTTGGGGCGTAGATTACAAGTGCTTCTGAAGTCGGAGTGGGTTCGCCTGATGGTGAGGGACACTTAATAGGGAAAGTTAATCCACATGCAAAATTCAGTCCAGCGCTACTAGGAGTAGTGTGTATGGACTATGCTTGAGTTCAAAGCGAGCCAGCAAGCACAAATTAAAAACAATAATAAATCATCTGCTGAAACAAAGGAATTCTTAGAATACTGTGGGTCAATAAAGAGAAAAAATACTCACATTTTGCAAGATCTGAACATCAAAGAAAACTAGCTTAGCACAGCATCATGTGTCGGAAATTAAAATACTTTGGTCATGTCAAATGTCACAGTGGTTTAGACAGAACAGTATTGGTAGGCCTGGTTCCTGGGAGTAGAGACATGGATTGACCAACACAATGTTCATGGGACATGACAAGATAACCTGGGAGTAGAGACATGGGTTGACCAACACAATGTTCATGGGACATGACAAGATAACCTGGGAGTAGAGACATGGGTTTACCAACACAATGCTCATGGGACATGACAAGATAACCTGGGAGTAGAGACATGGGTTGACCAACACAATGCTCATGGGACATGTCAAGATAACCTGGGAGTAGAGACATGGGTTGACCAACACAATGCTCATGGGACATGACAAGATAACCTGGGAGTAGAGACATGGGTTGACCAACACAATGTTCATGGGACATGACAAGATAACCTGGGAGTAGAGACATGGGTTGACCAACACAATGTTCATGGGACATGACAACCTGGGAGTAGAGACATGGGTTGACCAACACAATGTTCATGGGACATGACAAGATAACCTGGGAGTAGAGACATGGGTTGACCAACACAATGTTCATGGGACATGACAAGATAACCTGGGAGTAGAGACATGGGTTGACCAACACAATGTTCATGGGACATGACAAGATAACCTGGGAGTAGAGACATGGGTTGACCAACACAATGTTCATGGGACATGACAAGATAACCTGGGAGTAGAGACATGGGTTGACCAACACAATGTTCATGGGACATGACAAGATAACCTGGGAGTCGAGACATGGGTTGACCAACACAATGTTCATGGGACATGTCAAGATAACCTGGGAGTAGAGACATGGGTTGACCAACACAATGCTCATGGGACATGTCAAGATAACCTGGGAGTAGAGACATGGGTTGACCAACACAATGCTCATGGGACATGTCAAGATAACCTGGGAGTAGAGACATGGGTTGACCAACACAATGCTCGTGGGACATGACAAGATAACCTGGGAGTAGAGACATGGGTTGACCAACACAATGCTCGTGGGACATGACAAGATAACCTGGGAGTAGAGACATGGGTTGACCAACATAATGCTCATGGGACATGACAAGATAACCTGGGAGTAGAGACATGGGTTGACCAACACAATGTTCATGGGACATGACAAGATAACCTGGGAGTAGAGACATGGGTTGACCAACACAATGCTCATGGGACATGACAAGATAACCTGGGAGTAGAGACATGGGTTGACCAACACAATGCTAATGGGACATGACAAGAGAACCTGGGCATGAGGATGCATGAGGCAAGGACATGAAAGATAGCCTGGGCATGAGAATGCTTGAGGCAGGGACACTGACCAGGATGGGGAATCTTTCTAGGGGGTTGTAATGGCAGCCATGTTCTGCAAAATGATGATATTATTTCTGTTATCTGTCTCCATATTAATGATGGTTTGTGACCCAGATTTGCCGTTAACTTAGGAGGAAGTTTACATTTCCTTACTGAGTCAGATGTGTCACCCCAGCTGTGCAAAGTTACCTTTTGGGTAGTTCACCCTTGATGGAACTGTCCGTCATAATCTTGATCCTTCTCTACCTCTAGTTATAGCATCTTTGATTGTAGTCACTAAGCAGTATTTGCTTATTTCTGTTTGACATTTTCATAAACATGGGTAATTCTAGAGCAATATTTTTTGTTTTTAATAAAAATCCTTTTTGGGTTATGGTTAGGGTAATTTGTGTTGTCATTTTGAATAATATTGTTCTTGTTTATTCATACTCTTCATACATATTTTTTAATGCAGCATTTTTCTGATTTTCTACATGATGTTTTGATTCTTGTTACACTTTCCTTATTCATGGTGTGTAGTTTATTGCTGTATAGTATAATTAGAAAGTCTTTTATCCGAAAACCACATGGCAAACAAAACAGAGGGAGACTTAAAGACACTTAAATAAGAGAATTAGACACAGGGATGAATAACATGAGCAGGGTCTGGACAGATCTGCATGGGATAGCAAATAACATGAGCAGGGTATGGACATATCTGCATGGGATAGCAACAGTTAAGATGGCATGGAGTGAGTTGTTATGGGCCTGTTTTCTAGTGGAAGATAAAGATCAGGGGAAAGATTCTATGGTTGTAATTTCTGCTTTTGTACTTGGTTTTCTTTCCACAGTAAGTGCCTTGTACAGGCATGTCATATGCTACTCAACATCTGAGTAGGAATAATGGGGGGAGGGGGGGGGGAGTATAACATCCTTCCTGTGTTAGAAAACTAGATTCAGAACGACGCCAGGCCTTAGTTACCACGGGCACTTACATTTCACTTTAAGTTTTCTTCCTGATGTTATCTTAACCGATTCAATGCTGAAGGATTGTATATGGCCAAATATGCCCTGATATATTCGCCATACTAGGGCCATCATGTTATTTGTTTCGCTTTGCAGTATCTTACCCTGTTTTAATGCTTAGTGAATGGAAATTTACATTATAATACTTGATCATTTGATTTTGCATCATGTTTGGTGCAAACCTATTTTTGGTTTGGCACTGAATCGGTTAATATTTAAACAGACCTCTTAGTTACTTTGACCAATTACAATTGGCGTTGTTATCTGATATTATCTTAATGTTTAAACAAGTTTTTTTTAAATAATATTTATCAAGGTTCACTCTTCTCAAAGTTTACCTCTGCAAAGTTACGTGTAAAATAAATATTGAGATCATGACTTCAGTGTCTGGTTACATATTTTCCAATATAATGTGAAAATGATAAGAATAAAGCTAGTACAAAAATGTGTGTTCATGTAATGTCAGCTGTCATTATTATAATGATAATTGTCTGTTTATTTTCTCTCCAGATTTGATACATGACAGTATTATGGCAACATTGTGAAGTGCCAAGTTGTGTATTCTGAGTAACAAAAGGATATATTTTTTCTCAAGTCAGTGACCTTTACCTAGGATATATCAAAATGGTATTGTCCCAAAGACAAAAGGATGAGCTGTAAGTTTCTGTTTATCTTTCTCTTGATGAATGTTGTTTGGCCATTTCTTTGTGGATCTGCATTAAATATGTGATGTTGACCATTGGTCACTTCGTGTGACTCGAGTTGCCTCATCTGAACATAAAACAAGAAGTAAAAACAAAGCTTCTGTATTTTAGTTAGCCTCCTATGGCATAGAGTTATCTCTACCAGTATAATTTTCTGGGAGGACGTGGCATTGAGTGGGTGATGTTGTTTCTTGCAATTATTTGGTTTATGGGAGGATGCGATGTGATAGTGTTTCTTGCAATGATTTGGTTTGTGGAATGACGTGCCATTGAATGGGTGGTAGTGTTTCTTGCAGTGCTTTGGTTTATGGGAGGATATGGCATTGAGTGGGTGATAGTGTCTCTTGCAATGATTTGGTTTATGGGAGGATGTGGCATTGAGTGGGTGATAGTGATTCTTGCAATGATTTGGTTTATGGGAGGATGTGGCATTGAGTGGGTGATAGTGTTTCTTGCAATGATTTGGTTTATGGGAGGATGTGGCATTGAGGGGGTGATAGTTTCTTGCAATGATTTATTTTATGGGAGGTTGTGGCATTGAGTGGGTGATAGTGTTGCTTGCAATGATTTATTTTATGGGAGGATGTGGCATTGAGTGGGGGATAGTGTTTCTTGCAATGATTTAGTTTATGGAATGATGTGGCATTAAATGGATAATAGTGTTTCTTGCAATGATTTGGTTTATGGGAGGATGTGGCATTGAGTGGGTGATAGTGTTTCTTGAAATGATTTGGTTTATTGGATTATGTGGCATTGAGTGGGTGATAGTGTCTCTAGCATTGATTTGGTTTATGGGAGGATGTGGCATTGAGTGGGTGATGGTGATTCTTGCAATAATTTAGTTAATGGGAGGATGTGAAATATGTCATTTTCGCAGTTTGAGTTTGGTTAAAAATTAATTTTTTGGGTCCGGGCTACATCCTTTGGTTCACGAGTGCATTATTCTCTGAGACTCCTGTCGCTGGAGCTACGGAGTTCGTGCTTTGTGCAACGCTTTCAGCAGGCCGCCCTGCAGAAAGAGACTGACCCATATGGGATAAAACCCGGTGCACTAAAGTTGATCCTCAACTTTTTTAAAGAATTAATTTTATTTTCACATATCTCCATCTCCTTAAGCTTCCAATTGTGTATATAGTAGAATCACATATGTTATGAACATTATTTTGTGGTTAAGTATTCAGTGGTGAGTTGGTGAAATGGTTAGTATGTTACGCTGACAACAGCATAAGTGTAGTGGGATGGGGGTTTGATGTCAACTCTTACTGTTCATGACTGGAGGGAAAGACTTATTCCTCCATGCACTCAACCATCACTACCCTGGGACTTTTGTAGAGTGGGATGATCATCTCAGGGTTTGCCTGCAGGGCTGTGATGTCAGTTCTGTATTAACCATTAGCCAAATTTGTTTGTGTTCTAAGAATGTGGTGCTGATTAGTGACATGGTCACTTTCCCTCACACTAGTAGATATTTTGTAAGACACCAGTAAACTTTACTACTTGATCTTCATCATCATCATCTTACTCTTCTCCTTCTCTTGTTCCCACTATGGAGCAGACATTAGTGATGATTACAGTTTTTGTGCCATGATATTTTGTTGATATTTGTGTTGCTTATATACACTTAGTGTAAAGATATTTGGGGGGCTGAGTGCTCTCGAGGTTTGGTGTCCGCCTCGAGTGCTGGAGGCCCCGGGTTCAAGCCCCGGTGAGGGCCGGGATTTTTTCACGTGGACTTCTAGTAACAAAATTTCCCCTGGTCTCTGGGTAGTGAGATTGGACGCCCGTGTGTATTGTTGCGCACGCAAAAAATCCCTTGGCAGTTGGAAATAGAAAAAGAGTAGCCTAATGGCGCTGCCTGGGCAAAATTTTGAGTTAAAAATCTACCCATAGTATTTCAGGATTCTCGCCGGTGCTACAGAGTTCGTGCACTGAACTGAGATTCTCTGGACTCAGGCTTGAGTTAGGAGCAGAACGGAGCACTTATGGGTTAAACCCATGTGCCGTGATGTTGATCTGTCAACTAAACTAAACTAAACTAAAATTAGTGTAAAGATAACTGCAGTAGTGAAGAAACAAGTAGCTCTGTTAATTGTTTTGTGTGTCTGTGTGTCCACACACACACACCACACACTTTTAAAGATAAACTGCAGTAGAGCAGAAACAAAAAGTGCTGTTCATTATTTAGTGTTTATACACAGCATATTGTTGCCCAATAAAGCCTGTGAAACACACTACTAGATGTGTATATGCGGCTGCATGCATAGGCCTAGTGCAAATGTACGCTGGAACAGTTCAGTGTATATCAGAACCAAGTGGTGCTGCTCGTACTTGTCTGTGCTTAGTGCTGCTGTAAGGAAGGGTTTTACATTATAAGGATGTGTCTAGTATTTTTATAAAGATGGGTCTAGTGCTGATGTAAGGATGGATCAAATCAAATTAAATCAACTTTATTTTAAAAGGGTCACAAATTGGGCACGCAGGCCCGTCTTACATTCAGCCCTTCCAATCACTCATCTTTCGTCCATCAAGAGCATTATACATTCACATAGGAAGAAAAAAAAAAACATTGTGAAATGAATGTTGTTAACATAAACAAGGATTGTAAGGCTAGGTCTGGTGTTGCTATGAGTTTTATATTGTTGTACAGAATGGGTCTTGTGCTATTGTCAAGTTGGGTTTTAAAAAAAAAGTAGTGTAAGGAATGGCTCTAATGGTGTTGCAAGGGTGGGTATTATTTTGTTGTGAGGAATGGCGCTAGTGTTGCTATAAGGACAGATCTAGTACTGCTATAGGGATGGCTCTGGTACTAATAGAAGTATGGTCTTGTACAACTGTAAGGAAGAATCTAGTACTTTAAAAAAGAGGGGTCTAATACTGGTGTAAGAATGGGTCTAGTGCTCTTGTAAGGCTGGATCTAGTGCTGCTGATAGGATCAGTGTGCCTAGTGCATGTTTTATAAGTCTGGGGATTATGCCTGTATGACCAAACACATTTCCAGAGATTTTGCATGTACTTATTTTGTGACAAGCTTTCTACTT
Source organism: Cepaea hortensis (assembly GCA_963921405.1). Lineage (NCBI taxonomy): Eukaryota > Metazoa > Mollusca > Gastropoda > Stylommatophora > Helicidae > Cepaea > Cepaea hortensis. The sequence goes on from OY992890.1 coordinate 50,002,888, forward strand.
AATTAAATGTTTCCTGGTGTCCTTTTTTTCTGTGATGTCAGGACAGGACTCAATACTACATCTACATTGACGTCTATTACGAATATTACTGTTGAGTCTTCTAGAATAATCAGCTTGCATTACTTTCCCTTGAAATTGTTTTTTTTTTTTTAAACCCGTAAATTTTGCAAAGTAATTGCTCTTCTGCCATAGCAACATTTTTTATTTTGACAACTATTTTGCACACGTAAGTGCATGTGGCAGCACGCTCAAACAGAGAGAGAGAGAGAGAGAGAGAGAGAGAGAGTGGGGGGGGGGGGGAAGACTTAATCAGACCAGTCTAGCACATAAGGACCTCACCTATATTTGCTCCGTCCATCTACACATTCTCGTGGTTAGTGAATCCTCTAATACAACGGTTTTCAACCTTTTTTGGCCCGTGCCTCCCTTCACCATATTTTCAGAACGTCATTCCCACCCCCCCCCCCCCCTTTCGTATTTCCTACCTAAATAACAAGTCTAGACGTCCACATAAAACGTGATTTGTGGGTCTACTTACTTTATAAAATGAATTTTAGAAGGGTGAGACATACAGAACCATAAAGTATGAAGGGAAAAACAAGATCAAGTAATCGGTTCTTATATTAACGCGATCTTGAAATAATCTTCATTTCCCCCCCCCCCCCCCCTGGAAACCCCAAAATTCCCCCCTGGGGGGGGGGGGGAATTCCCCACCGGTTGAGAACCAACGCTCTATTAAAGCTGACCTTTAGATCCTAAGTCTGATGCATTGGTGTTCATGTCTATTGGACCCTGACAAGATTTGCATCTAGCAAATTAAAAGGCAACTAAAACAACTGAATAAATTGTGGCGTGGGATAGACCTACAAACTTTAGATTTTTAAGAGCATGCATCTGTCCCACTGCAACATATGCCTGTGAGACCTGGACACTTACTAAACAAGCTGAACAGCGCAAACATGCCTTTGATTATAAATGTTATAGACGGGTTCTAAGAATATCTTGGGTACAGAAAATAAAATAAAAATTCTTCCATAGGACAAGAGCTGAACATTGAAGAAGGTTGGCTACTAAAGATGATAAAACAAAGAAATTTGAAATATTGTGGTCACTTGAAACGTCACGAAAGTTTGGAGAGAACAATAATGGAAGGGTATATGCCTGGGAAGAAAGGAAGAGGAAGGCCAAAGAGAAGATGGGTGCAGGATGTGGCAGATGATCTCCAGATGGGTGTATGGGACGTGGAACCTCTTGCATATGACCGAGAAGTTTTTCGGAAGGTTGTTGTGGAAGATGGATTCTGCAATGGACATGCTACTGAATGAATGAATGAATGAGTGTGAGGTTGGTGACATTTTTTTTCTCCGACCCAGTACCAAGTGCTATTTTCTGACCCAGTACCAAGTGATATTTCCTGACCCAGTACCAAGTGCTATTTTCTGACCCAGTACCAAGTGCTATTTTCTGACCCAGTACCAAGTGCTGTTTTCTGACCCAGTACCAAGTGCTATTTCCTGACCCAGTACCAAGTGCTGTTTTCTGACCCAGTACCAAGTGCTGTTTTCTGACCCAGAAATAAGGTAAGGATGACCAATGCTCATCCCATCCTAACATAACAGCCTTCCACTTTCCAGATAATTCATTAAATTATCCGGCAGCCATTTAACAAGGCGGGTGTCGATCGTATTGGTTCGAAAGGGGGGGGGGGGAAATCCTTGCTGTGTTGGATATGAATACTGGCAATTATCTTGGTATGCAAGCACGCTAACTCTTAATCTACCGCGGCTGGGTTTCTTAAGATAGAATAATTTACATCAGACAGGTGACCTGGGCTGTGATTGCTCAATATAGCCCAGTTGTTCTTTGCCTTGCAACTCACGTGCGTATATACCGCTGTTCCACCGCGGCTCGGTTTCCCGGGATAGAATAAAATGGGTTTTGTTGTGGGTGTGCAAATAAATAGGAAAACATGACGTGGAGGTCAGTTTTAGAAAATTACATACAATAGTGGATGTTGCGGTGACAAGCCTTCACCAGCAAATAAGAAGAAGAAGCAACGCAACACACAAAACAAGGAAATGATACTAAAGTCACAACATTAAGGCATACGTTATTGCCAATCACGGCCAATTGTTCTTAGGCTTGCTTATATAATACGTGTGTGTGTGTGTGTGTCTCCCCCCCCCTCCCCTCAACCCCCGTCTAGAAACAAATTGAAAAGGTAAACTGATCAAAGAAATTAGCATACAGTCATAATTTGTTTTTGCACGCTATGACAAGAAATTAACTTTAAAACTAAATGGTGTATGAGATGGCCATGATCACACACGCCTGTAACAGTTATGATGATGATAATCCTATCCCCTTGGTGCCACAACTCTCAAGGGCGACCCATTCATCAGTTTCTGAAGCCAACCGTATTGTCATGGCAGCTCCATACGTCACATTCAGATGTGGTCACTGTAGCCGTTATTGCCCGGGATCTTTTTTGTCTGCCTTTTGCCTGACGTCAGTGATTGTCGTCATCTAATTGAATCTGCCGGCTCGTTGCAGACCCGAGTTGGCGCATGGATTTTTGGACAGGAGGCTGCGGTGGAGAGTGCGCCTGTTGGAATTCGCCTGTTCGGCGAGATCGATTGTGTCTGGTGATGTGCAGTGTTGCCCGATTGGCTGGCTGCTCTTTGTATCTGCCGGTATTCAGCGAAAGGAGATGGGGAGATTTTGTTGATCTTGATTTGCATGACGCTGAAGGCAAAACGTCATTACATTTTAAGTTCTCCTGTCTTCTTCTTCTTCTTCTTCTTCTTCTTCTTCTTCTTCTTCTTCTTCTTCTTCTTCTTCTTCTTCTTCTTCTTCTTCTTCTTCTTCTTCTTCTTCTTCTTCTTCTTCTTCTTCTTCTTCTTCTTCTTCTTCCCCCTTTATCTCCCATAGGATCATCGATCCTCAACAAACACACCCCAAGCTGTCCTATATTGTGCGATAAAACACAGAATATGACCAAGAAGATCCACGGATGAATAAAAAACGCACAGATAAGGCGTGGGAGGTGTGTTCTATATTTTGCTATCCATTACAGTTCCCTCTATGTCCTCCCTTTATTATTCATCTCTGTTTCTAATTCTCTTCTATGTGTATGTTTACATCTCCCAGTATTTTGTTTGCCATGTGTGTTCTAGAAGGACTTTTTACTTATACCAGTGTGCTGATGCCGAGGTAGTGGGTTGAACCCCTGCACCGGTCAGTTGGACTAAAAGTTGACTTCTCGTCCTTGATTTTGAGACGTAAATTTTAAGTACCTCAGAAGTCGGAGTGAGTTCGCCTGATGGCGAGGAATACTGGTAATAGCGAAAGCTAATACACTCGCACAAAATTAGTCCAGTACTACTAAACGTAGTAGCAAGTGTATAGACTACGCTTGAGTTCAGAAACGCCAAAAATACTATTCTCAGGTGTGTTTTTTTTTTTCCAGTGCGTCTTGCTTTCACCTCTAGATTCGCTGGTCTAGTTCTTTCCCTTAGCAATGTCATACCTGCACCGTGGCCTAGAGGCAGTACACGCGATTCACAATGCCCCGACAAAACGGGTCGAGGGTTCGAAATCAGCGGCAGAGATTTGTAAGCAGACTGCCTTGTGTTGCTGTCGGTGGTATGGGCGTCCGTCAGAAAGCAGTGACAGACTACTGATACTTAAGCATAACCTTGTAAATCAGAAATAACCAAACAATACTGGTTGATTTGCGATGTCATGTACAGCAGTTCTTCCCAAAGTGGTGGTCCGCGGACCGATGCCGGTCCGCGAGCCTTTCTTTGCCGGCTGCAACGGCAGTTGAAAAAAGTTAAATATTGTCTCCTTTGAGGATTGTTTAGAACTTTTTAAAACCAAGATTGTCCTTTTCTCAAAACATGATATCCGCACCGTTTTTATGGTGATTTAATTTTAAAATAAATTAAGCCTGCAGCCGTATAGCCCAAGGAGTATTTATTTTTAAGGAGAAGCGAATCATTGGTTCAATGGGAAAGTTAAAACTAGTAACCAGCTGAGACCGATACTAAAAGCTGGCTCGGTCGACGACATTTGTTTGTTGACGAAAAGTGAGAAAGATGCACATTATAATTTGCTGATTGTCATAAGATGCAGAACATAGGTGATTTTCGTTGTACGATTATAGTGCGTTTTGCCATCGTCTGAGCGCGTGAGGGTGTTAGATACATCTGCAAAGTATTTTTCATTACAGCTGGACGAAAGCACGGACGTTGCTAACTTAGCGATTCTGATGGTTTATGTGAGATATCGATACAAAGACAACTTGAAAGAAGAGTATTTCTTTTTCGTCAGTGAGTATTATTAAGACAAAATACAGAAACAGTGTGGAAATGTGCTCTCCATTGCGGGTAGCGCTATCTACAATTGAGCCACGATTTGACAAGCTTGCAAATAATAAACAGGCCCACCCCTCGCATTAAATAGTTACTGTTAGCAGCTGATCATTAAATCATTGTTATTACAACATACTGTAATTTAGTCAGCTTGTTTAGAATCTGATTTGGTATCGTTTTCCAAGATTTATTTTATATTGATGTTCATTACTGTCGGTCTATACGAGTACATACAACTTTACAAGGAGACCTAAATGTAGTTTTGACATTGAAAAAAATGTTTCATTTGTAAATCTCTACAATAAAATTTTAACTCATGAAAATGGGACTACCATTAAATAAATCACCGCATCCAATAATATTATGGAGCAGTATTTAGCGCACCAGGAGAACACCCACAGTTACGTTAAATCTTATATTTATATTAAAATTTATATTGCGGTCATATAAAATTCCAGAATACAAGGAGAAACATTTTTGTAAACAGCACCGGTCCCTGGTGCAAAATAAAAATTTTATGCCGGTCCGTGAAAGGGAAGAGTTTGGAAAGCACTGAGGTACAGGACAGGCAACTAATTTTATAGCGGTGACATAACATTTAACCTCATTTCTTTGGGGCTGAGAACTGTGATTTACAAGCGCGCGCATGTGCACACTGGGTGCAGCAAGGGGGGGGGGGGGGGGGGGGGGGGGTGAAAGCGAAAATAGTTTTGAAACAGTAGAGATGAGAAAACAGCAAATAGAAAGAAAATAAACAAATTGCCAGAACGACCGAAACATGTGTAAGATGCGGGTCGCGAGCTTCCAATAGCAGAAATGAGAGATCAGTTGTTATAAAACTATTGCGATCATTGGAGGCGACGCTACCACAAGAAAATGCCAGAACAGCGAAGACAAAATTTGCGAAAGTTAAAGACCTACTAAAATACCAGTCACATAAATGCAACATGTGCACAAAGTTACACGTCAGAAAGTCCTCAGCGGCCAATGGCTATTTGTGATTTCTTGTCAACCTCAGCAATGTTTGGCTGTATGTGATTTCTTGGCAAGTTTACGTTCAGTAGTTTGCCATTGCTTTCTGAACGGCTGGCACTCATACATTTTATAAAATTCTGCGCAAGGCAGTCTGCTTCCAAATCGCCCTCACCTGTGTTTTGAACGCGGTGCGCGGGATTAAGAACTGCGTTCGTAAACTTCTTCGCCACGGCGCCGGCCATGACTAACTAATCGACACATCAATGGTAGCATGAAGACCACGTCTTGTAGCGCAGGTGGTTGTGACAGCATAGTGGATAGTGCGCGGGCTTGTCAGTAAAGCGGTTAAAGTTCATTCCTCGTCCGGTTCGGAATTGATCTTTTCTTGCATTCAACTCCGGGTCGGTACAGCCTCGTTAAATAAATACCAGAGATGTCTCCTGAAATAAATAAATAAAATTTTGCGAAGAAGGAAAGTGATCATGTGAAATCACCCGTCCACATCCCTACGACCGCATCTCTGGTAGTTTTACTTTGATCTTTAAAGGTTGCGTTATTGTGAGGAACAAGGTGTCGAGATTCTTCACTGTTTTAAATTATCGGATCTCGACATAAGCTCATCAAATCATTAAACACACGACCAACTTTGTTTTCAGTTGTCACAGGAAAGGACTTTTTAGAAGAGAGCTGGTTATTAATCTCATAATTTTGTGACCTAGTATGTCTGCCTTTCTTGAAATAAAACAGCTGGTCCTTGGGACCTGCTGTACCCGTGTTATTACTTTAACCTTACATTTTAGCTAGGTGGGTGAGATTATTTTCTCCTAAAAGCTAGGTGGGTGAGATTACTTTCTCCTAAAAGCTAGATGGGTGAGATTACTGTCTCTTTACAGCTAAGCGGGTGAGATTACTTTCTTCTTATAGCTAAGTGTGTGAGATTAATTTCTCCGTATCGTTATATTGGGTGGGGGGAATCATGTAGGATCTAACCACTGACGAGCCGCTTAGTATTTATAAACAATGTCCGTATCTACAAATGTCTGTCGTTGTTGTGTGTTACCGTTGCTGGCGTTTCTGTGGGAATTATTACGGGCTGAGGTTTAAAGGCACGCGAAGAAGAGCAAGAAGAAGAACGCTTATATTCGGAAAGAAATAATAGTATAGTGCCTGCGCAGAATGCGAGGACTAGAATGGTATGACAGAACCACCGATATGGAGCTCTTGGAGAGAACTAAACACATACCAGTGAATGGCTGCTGGCACTTGATAGGACACGTTGAAAAACACCTGAGATTAGTAAAACTAGAAAGTTTCTGTCTGGATCCCACAGGCAGACGAAATAGAGGGAGCCATATACGAGGGTAAGTTAATAAGTAAGTCACAAATGGCTGTGGAAAAATAACTAAATATGATAACAACTTGAAACCAGTTTATTTTTATACATACATTGTCCCTTTATTTCTCACAACATTGATGCACTTATCCCATCGTTTTATCAGTCCTCTCAAACCGGCTGCATAGAACTGCGTGCTCTGTTTTCTAAACCACGTTTTCACTTCACATTCAACTTCGGCGTCATTCGCGAAATGTCTCCCGCCAAGGTGGGTTTTCAGTGTTTATGCTGACAAATGTTTATCCCGTAAAGCGGTGCATAGCTGGGTAGGGGAAAAAAGTTCCGAGGGCGTGTCAATAAGTAAGTCACAGTTCTGTGGGATGGCAGGTAAATGAAAACAAAGCACGCAGTTCTATGCAGCCGATTTGGGGGGACTGATAAAACGATGGGTTAAGTGCATCAATGTTGACGGAAATTATGTTGAGAAATAAAGGGACAATATATGTATAAAAATAAATTGGTTTCAAGTTTGTATCATGTGTAGTTATTTTTCTACAGCCATTTATGACTTACTTATTAACTTACCCTCGTAAATACACGGTAGCCACCGTAGCGGTGTGGCTAGACACGCCTGATGGTCTAGGGCAGTGGTTCTTGGCCCGTGCCCCTCTTCACCATATTTTCAGAACGTCATTCCTCCCCTTTCGTATTTCCTCCCTACCCCCGCCCGCCCCTGCAGAGTATACGTAATAATGGAAGCTAAATTTAATAGCACATACTAAAACAAGTCTAGACGTCTACATAAAACGTGATTCGCGGGTCTACTTTTACTTTATAAAATGAATTTCAGAAGGGTGAGACGTACAGAACCGTACAGTATGAAGAGAAAAACAACATCAAGTAATCGGTTCTTGTACTAACGCGATCTTGAAATAATCTTAACCCCCCCCCCCCCCTTCTCCCCCCCCCCCCGAAACCCTAAAATTTCCCCGGGGGGGGGGGGCGCTAGAGTTTCAGTCCACATCGGGGCGGATTAAAAAAAACTTGGCTCTGAAGTTGACCTAGCCTAAAACGAGTACCAGGAAATGTCTTGGGAAATAAAGGCGGCCGGTGAGTACTGACGACATCAGCCACCGAGTTCCATATAGAAATACGGGTCTAGTCCCATGTGCTCACAGCAGTCCGTGTGTTTGTGCAGTGTTTTACGGTTTTACCGTTAGCTATTCTCATTTTTATTAAATGTATTGTTTCTCTCTCTAGATTTTAATGCTTTATGTTTTTTAATGTCTTGTTGTGTTGGATATTTTTTGGACATTTGTCATCGCTTTTTGATTTATGTCATCTTTTTATTATCTGTCCAATACAGTGTATCATTCTGGGACTGACACTATAATATGCGTGGCTAATGTATCAGAACGAACGAGAGGCCAGCATTCAATTTTTTCCAAATATGCTTAATTAGGCGAAAATAGGAGGATTAAGTGTCACTGTCGGAGAAGAAAACAATCAGGTGTTACAAAAACTGGGGTGACGGGGAACGTGACTAAATGAGTTCAAGGTCAGACATTTAAGTTACCGCCGCCGTATACAGATACGCAGCTCCCTGTTAAAGAATGCGCCTTGGAAAGGGGGGGGGGGGGGAGAGAGAAAGAGAGAAAGCGTGCAAGAGGAAGACAACGCTACATGTATGTGGCCAGCGTTAAGAGAGGAACTGAAGCATCCCGTACGAGTACACCATGACGACGCAGGAAAGACGTTTTAGGAGTCCTAATTTCAGCAGAGCTTCAATGCGGAGATATGAAATCATGATTATGGATTCAGTGTTGAGGCGATATTTGCTGTCAGTTGAGTTGAGCCAAGAACCGCCATCACAGCACTTAGAACATTCCCAGACATACCCCGTTCTCATCTTCAACAGCCAGCGAAGAATCCCAATACTAATGGTACCTGTTGAAGTCTGATTATGTATCCGTCTGGCCTTTCCCTAAATTTACCAAATGTCAGTCAGATCTTCTAGTCCAGTGGTTTTAAGCCTTTTTGGCCCATGCACCCCTTCACCATATGTTCACGCTAGGAAATTAAAACCACTTCCACACAGTCTGCCTAAGGAAGCTACTGAAGATTAAATGGCAAGACAAGATCCCAGACACTGAAGTCCTAGAAAGAGCGTCCATGCCCAGTATCCGCACTATACTGATGAAGAATCAGATTCGCTGGGCTGGTCACTTGACTCGCATGCCAGATCACAGGCTCCCTAAACGAATTTTTTACAGCGAACTGCGTTGTGGTAAACGCTCCCAATGCGGCCAGAGGAAACGCTTTAAAGACACTCTGAAAATCTCTCTAAATGCTTTTGGAATTCATCATGACACCTGGGAGACTGCAGCCAGAGACCGAAATTCGTGGCGTGCATCATTACGCAAGGATGCAGTCACTTGTGAGGCAACCAGGACTGCAAGATCTGTAAAGAAAAGACAGGAAAGAAAGACCACTGCAGGAAATCCTCCTCCAGAAACGTCAAGCATTCTTTGTCCACATTGTCAAAGAACATTTCGAGCCAAAATAGGCCTTATCAGCCATCTTAGAACCCACGGCTCCATACTTTCAACCCCACTGGATGAAATGAATGGTCATCATCATTCTTGATGGACAAACAACAAAACAAACAAAAACAAAAAAATATGTTCAGAATCTCTCCCCCCTTCCCCTCTTTAGTACTTCCTCCCTATAAATCCCCCCGCCCCCTTTTTTCACAATTTACGTAAAAATGGAAGCTAAATTTAAAAACACATACTTGAACAACTTGAACGCCTACTTTCTCCTGATTTGCTGGTCTACTTACGTTATAAAACGAAGTTCAGAAGGGCGAGAAGTGCAGAGCTGTAAAGTATGGAGCGAAAAACAATATCAAGTAATCGGTACTTGTATTAATGCAATCTTGAAATATTCATAATCCCCCCTTCCCATGGAAACCCTAAATTTTCACACACCCCCTCCCCACTCCCTGGGGGGGGGGGGGGGATTCCCCACCGGTTGAGAACCACTGTTCCAGTCCCTCCCTGCCGCACCATTCTCACTAGATTATTATAGTTTATCTGTTCTTCCACACTGTTCACGTGATCCCAAAGTTTACAGCACGTGTGTGTCTAGTTATTAAGAGTTTACATTCCACACAAAAAAACTATGTGGACACTATGCTATTTACCCTATAGCCCTTCCACTGTGTAAACACGTCTGATTTACAATGCGCGCCCCGTCCTCTCCTGAATCACCACAGCCTAGTATTTGCTGATCCTGATCGCTGGAGATGAACTTGAACACCCGCAGCTTTGTACCGCACACACAGATTGGAGTGGCTTCTTATGTTCAAGGGTTTAGTGTCTGTGTACATGCGATGTTGTTACATGCCGGCCCTGTGTTTGTTTACGCCGCGCGTCTGAAGTAACCACTCGTCTGTGTTGTAACTAAAGCTGCACTCTGGTTTGTCTCTTTCTGTCCTTGGCAATTATTGTAACATAATAAAACACTTGATCAGTGTTACTTATAATTTCATTCCTTGAACGAGCGACTTGAGCAGCGTATCATAATTCCCTCGTTTATTCCACCACTGCAGTGCCCCCCACCCCCCGCGTGGGTGTGTGTGTGTGTGTGTGTCGCTTTGAACTCAAGTTTAGTCCATACACCTGCTACTAATAGTGCACTTGACTGATTTTTGTGTGTGGATTTGTTTTTCTTGACATCGCTGTCAACATCAGCATATTTCAGCTAATTGTTGATTTCTTGGCAAGATTATTACGCTCAGTAGTTTGCCATTGCTTTCTGAGAGACCGGCTCAATACCCCGTAAGTTACCGACGCGGAGAGAACCGCTACCGATTCTCGCACACGTCACGTTATTCACGAGAGTATAGGGATTACGGAGAAAGTCGTGTAACACCTAGGCCAGGGAGACCGGCGTGTGTGGATTAGCTTTATTACCAGTGTCCCTCGCCATCAGGCGAACCCACTCCGACTTCAGAGGTACCTTCTGCTGTGTATCCACCTTGTTGCAGAAGGGGGGGGGGCGTGTGCCAGTGACCCCAAAGAGCTATGTCGACGGTAGCGCGGCAACTGGTAGGGTCTCCCATGCCGGACAGATCAAGGGGTAGTGGTCTAGAGGAAGCGATTAACAAACCAGCTAGCTAAATTTTGGTAGACTTGGGACAAAGGCTAGGGCAAGTAAACCCGAACAAATGCTTGTCGAAGTCGGATGTACTAAGCCACAGACTTGACGAAACAGGACAACGCAGTTCATTTGATGTTCACTGTAGTGATATAAACCCCACCGCTGAAGAAGCACGTAATAAGGTTTCCAATCATCTGTTCTGTTCTCGCAGAACATTTCTGCTCTGTTAGCATCACAGTAACATTGCCTACGAGAGGGGAGAAAAAGATAAGAGAAGAGGAATACTTAAGCTAGCTGACATCATATCTTGGTGGTTCCACTCCTAAACTTCCCCAGCGTACATTCTAGAAGCTATATGCCTGTCTATACGTGGTATATCGTTTGATGAGCTCTATGGACGAAGATTCTGTTAACACTGATAAGAGCCGAATGTTGATTAGAAGTAATTAGTAACTTCTAGGACTGCGCATGTTAAAAAGGACTATCGTATAAGCAGTAACCAGTTAGGCAGATTTATTGAATAACCATTGGATTTGATTTATTGAAAAATCACTAGATTTGATTTATTGAAAAATCACTAGATTTGATTTATTGAAAAATCACTAGATTTGATTTATTCCCTTTTAAGCGATGTGAAGAAGTGGGCGGTGAGACAAGTTATATGTTGATCACGTACTTGTGCTTGTTTCTCGGCAGGATCTACACAAACCTATTTGTTTAATTGTATATTGTCTTATTCCGCTGCTTCATTATCATCAAATGTCACAAAGATGGTACTTACATTTTCTATAGAACACGCTGTGCTGTATGTCGGTGAATCATGGAATATGAATGTGCAAATTATTAAGAGCTTGGAAGCAACGGAGGTGTGGTTCTTGAGTCGAATGTTGCGGATATTTTGGACTGTCAGAATAGCTGACAACGAATGCCTGAAAGAAGCCAATGAAAGTAGAACATTATATACAATTGAGTATAGGAAAGAGACAAACAGCGTTCTTTTGTCTATAATGAGAAGAGAGGCACTGGAAAACACTGACGACTGGAAAGATCAATAAGAGAAAGGGTGGACCGAGAGTAATGATGCTGGATGAACGGAGACGGTGGAATGAAAGAATATCATCAACAGAGTCGATCTGGAACACCAGGGACCAAGATATGTGGACAAACATGAACACCAACTGGACAAACATGAACACCAACATCAGTCAGCAGGGCACGTTATAATTAAGATGATGATATCCTACAGCAGTCATGATCTCTATTTAAAGAATGCTGATCACATGGTCGCATCCATGTAGGCAATGAAAGCACTCATAATCATGATCTTAAAAAGCCGTGAGTGAATGGCTTGGGTGCTGGTTGTTTACCATCATCATGGGGGAATAGCTGTGCCCTTCTTGCCTGTACACAATTTGTAGCTTCATCACCGCGATAAACCACGGTCGGACCTTTTCTGGAGGTAAAGAGAAGTCTTAGTCATTGTTATCCCCGAACTGGGAACATCAGCAAATCTGCATCTCGACAGAGGAATAATTAGTATGTGCCATGCCAAGTTATGCAGGCGTTCATGTATCTTCACAGATCTCTGCCCTCGGCGTTGGTGGCCAGTTTTGTTAACATTCCTTCATACAATCGTCTATGACCGTCAAGCATAATATGTCTTGGTCTACTCCTGTTTCATTGACCGCCATTCGTTAGGATGTTCTTCAAGGCCACTCTTCTCATTACAACCAAAGAACACGGCTTGTCTCATTCTTATAGTTGTGTATAGTGTTTTACTTTCGTTAACCTCTTTTAGGCACTGGTTGTTAACTACCCGGCAGTCCAAGGTATTCGTAACATTCATCTAGACCAGTGGTTTTCAACCTTTGTTGGCCCAAGCACCTATGTCAGAATGCCATTCCTCCCTTTCCAGCGAACGAAAGAATTCCCCCATTTCCAAAATTGTCAGCCTCAAAAGGTGCATTAAAAATAATATGCCTATAATATTGAAAATCCTTATTTTCTTCCATATTTGTACATAACCTCTACACGCATATATTAATTTTATAGTTTATTAAAACGTCAAAGAATTTTCACTTAATAAACGACACCAGAATGCCAGAAAATTGTCCTTCATCAAACAAAACGCTCAATAGAAAACCAGGATATTGTGTCTGAAGCCATTTTGAGCCTGCGAATCTGTGGTCTTAATTCAAACTGGAAACCATAAAATTCCCCCCCCCCTCCCATCTTTGGGGGGAGGGGGAAATTCCCCACTGGTTGAGAACCACTGATCTAGACAGTGGCTAAAATAATGTTTGTGAGTAAACACGTCATTACAATCGGAAGTGCTTACTGTTATATAAGTAGAGTTGATAGACGTTGCGTTAAGAACCGACATACAGCACTCAGGACATTCCCACACGCGCTTCGTCCCCATCTTCAACAGCCGGCGAAGAACCCCAATACTAATGGTACCAGATTTAGTCTGATTGTGTACATCTCATATTTTCGTGTAGTACTGAGTGTTGGGCAGACCCTCTGGTCACTCCCTGCCTCACCATTCTCTCCAGGTCATGAAGATTTATCTGTGCTTCCACGCTGTTCACGTGATACAGGGCCCTGACCACACCTGCCATATCGTGCACCAATACCCCACCCAGCGGTAGAGACCCAGCCAACCTACCTCCAGCTTGTTTCCGACCACGCCAGAATGTCCTGGGGAACAGATCCAATGGATATTCCCTATTGATTGACGAATGGTTGGTTAGTTGACTGGGACGGATAAGTGAAATAGATAAGTGAAATAGCCTTGAAGACAGCATTGTGGCTAATGCGCTTAACTAACATTGCACGGGTCAGGCTTCAATACCCAGTTGAGCAATTTTTTTCTTTTTAAATGCCATTGGCTGTACTGTGAGATGCCGTGGGCTGTACTGTGAGATGCCGTGGGCTGTACTGTGAGATGCCGTGGGCTGTACTGTGAGGAGACATAATAAAAGCTGTACCAGAGATGTGTAGGGATTTGAAAGACAAAACGAACGCGAACAGACTTGAAAGCGAGGCAGCAATATGACGTGCTGGCATGTTTTGCATTATGATGAAGGGGGCCGATGACCCTATTTCATACTGATGTAATGTACTATATGAGAGTCTGTGATTGATTTCACACCTGAAGGCAGTGTCTGCTTCAGGCATTGTCGTTTTCAATGCAAGTTAAAAAGACGTGCTTGAGAATAGGAGATGATAAAACAGACAGTTGTAGTTAAACGTATTCTGATCTCGGGTAGTTGTTCAAACAGCTGAAACATCACCCCCCCCCCCCCACCCTTTTTTTCCCCTTTACCCTCTCGGCGTATTCATCTCTTGTTATGTCTGTCCGTCCTTCTCACTCTCTCTCTCTCTCTCTCTCTCTCTCTCACTCTCTCTCTCTCTCTCTCTCTCTCTCTCTCTCTCTCTCTCTCTCTCGTCAGCAGTGCCGTCAATGGCAACGGTGTTGCAATGAACGACTAGATTAAATAAGAGAGTTATGATAGTCTGCTGAAGTCGCCCGTTCAAAAAATGAAATGATAAGTAATATGGCTGCTACTGTACATGTAGGAGTGCTAACACTTAAACTAGCTGACATCAGGTCTAAGTGGTTCCGCTCCACAACTTTCCCAGCGTCCATTCGAGAAGTTGTGCATTGTGTACGCTTGTTTATGCATGGTATATCGTTTGATGAGTTTTATGGTCGATGATTCTGTTAATAAATAAATACCTTAAAAAATGTGTGTGTGTGTGTGTTTTGATATTAAAAAGTAAAGAACAAATGTGTAAATTTTCGATGTAGTCACCACTGCGTTCAATATAAGTCCTCCATCGCAGATAAAGTGCTTGGATTCCTGTAAACAAGACTTATCTAGGTGGCGTGTGTAACCATTCATGCACCATCTGCTGTACCTCTTCATCGAACCGAAGAGTCTTCCCTCCCAATTACTCTTTAAATTGTCCAAACGGGTAAAAATCACTTGGGGCAAGGTCTGGCGAGTACAGGGGATGTGGTACACACTGACAGTGAAAGTCTTCGATGGTTTCAACCGTTGCACGGGCAGTATAGGGTCGAACATTGTCATGTTGCAGAACGACACATTTACTCAGAAGCCCACGTCGTTTGGATTTGATTGCGGTCGAAGATTGCTTGCTTGCTTGTGTTCGTTGGCTTGAGCTCCAACGCGAAGTCCTGTATGTCGGATGAAGGCATCCTGTTGTCCAACATCAGTGTGATGTCATACAGGACCTGAGCTTTGCGTGAGTATCCGTTGTCCCATGTCTGGCTTATTGGTGTGCAGACTGGTGGTTCCTCGCCGTACAGGCAAAAACTCTCCGACTTCGGAGGAATCGGCGATCCTATTGACTTCAGCCAGGACTCCGAAGGGACCTGTTGCCCAGGACGCTCGACGAGGACGCGTCAATAGGTCTTGGCCAGTATATAACCCGGCCCTGGTGCCTTGGAAACACCTCTGCGTCCCGCAGTCGAAGATGATTCCTGAGAAGGTCTGTATACGTATTATTGGTGACAGTTTTCCCTCTTGGTATGTAGTGCTATAAAATAACGCCTAGTTCATCCAAAAAGAGAGTCAGCATAACCATCCCTGCAGAGGGCTGCGTGCGAATCTTCTTTGGTTTCGGTTAGGAGGAATGGCGCTATTCCTTGCTCGCTCTCTTCGTGGTAGTGAACCCAGGTTTCATCTCCAGTAACAAGTAACAATTCTTGAAAGAAAACTATCACCTTCTGCTTTAAAGCACTGCAAAAGTTCTTGACAAGCATCACTGCGTCATGTCATTTCTTGAGTCAGCTGCCGTGGCACCCACCTTGCAGACAATTTGTGGTACTGTAGCACATCATAAATGATGTGGTGTGCTGAACCTTGACTGATGTCAAGATGTGAGGCAATGTCACTCACAGTCAATCGGCGGTGTTCTTGTACGAGGCCTTCAAACCCTGCAATCTACTCTGGGGTCACTACTCTGTGTGCCTGACCTGGTCGTAAACAGGCTGTCAAAGAAGTCACGCCGTTTTGAAACTTCCTTCTCCACTCACACACTTGCTAAACTGACAGGCATAGACATGCATCGCCATACTGGACCTTCATTCGCCGATGTATTTCTATAGGTTTCATCCTTTTCACTGATCAATAAAACGGATAACAGAACGCTGCTCCTCTGTGGTGGATGTCAAAAGTAAAGCGGCCATGTTTAAACTGCCCTTATGACATCACCGTGTTCGTCTACACAGTGAAGTCACGTGCTTGCCAATATTGACATTTTTAACAACAACATTGACTGGTTTCAAGATAATGGCATGGTTATTGAAATTTCTATCACACTTTTAAAGTTTTCATTTGAAGCCCCCTCTAACATAATATTGTGATATTTGGCAGCTGCGGTTGCACAATGGCTAGCACACTTGCCTGCTGTCCCAGTGGTCTTGTGTTCCAACCCCCCCCCCCCCCCACCGAGGCGGGGGATTTGTTTCAAATTGGCGTCGGGTTCCCCGGTTGATTCAGCCCCGAATGGGTACCAGGAAATGTTAGAGAAAGTGACGACGGCCACGATACTGACCACATCGTCAGCCCAGCACCGAATCCCTCAGTGTCATGCTGACGGGAACTGTGATGTGTGGGACGCCACCAGTCTCTTCAGAGGGCGCCGAAGTCCTCCTGATCGGGGCTTCACCCAGAGCGGGTGTAAGACCTTTGCGAGTGCCTCTCTGTTCGGCCGCGAGCTTCTCACGAGTTGGGTTGTTTGGAAATGTAGCCCAAAGCGGGTGGTAAACTCCATCTAAGGCTAAATACTGGCACGAGTCCGATAGCAGACAAGTACCTTGAGGGAAAGTTGAAAACAACTTTCGAATGTCCTTCGAAACACCCGGGAAGGTTAACCCGGTCAACAAATTCCCGCAGAAGTCGGATGTATCGAACGAAAGACGCAAGTATCGCAGCTCTGCTGCAAACAGGCACGACGCAGTTACGTCCACACACACACACACACACACACACACACACACACACACACTCCAGATGAACGAAGAAGAAGAAGAAGAAGAAGAAGAAGAAGAAGAAGAAGAAGAAGAAGAAGAAGAAGAAGAAGAAGAAAAAAGAAAACAAGAAGAAGAAGAAAAAGAAGAAGAAGAAAGACAGACAGACAGACAGACAGACAGACCATATCACTAATCGAAAGCCAACTGGTGTATTACAATATGGGGTAAGGAGGATATACCCAATAGGCCCCAAGGCGCCAGCCATCCTGTACGGTTTTGTTACAATAACGGTACATAATTACTATCGGAAACACATAAGTGTAACACCCATGCATCTATCATAGATACGCGTCTGCAACAAATAGTACAGGGTATATTTTTAATGACAGTGCAGTGTTTGAAAATATTGCCGGTCCAAGTTTTGTATTTACCTTTATGTGTTGCATGAACTTTACAAAACGTGGACCGGCAATATTTTCAAACACTGCACAGACATTATATACACCCTATATAAGGCTGAAAGTTTAGCTCATCGGAAAAGGTACATTATTTGAACAAAAAGGTTAAATGTGTGTTCAAGTTCTAATTATTGTGATCAGCTTGCAGACGGACCTCCCATGTTTTGTTCATATCCGAGAAGGCTCAGATCTCATTAACCGAGAGATCAGGTGGACGAGTGATGTCATTAGAAACTAATGACGCTTGTTGAAAAAAATAATGCACAACCCGTGATGGGATTCGCATCCGGTAACTTCTCAGCCATAACCCCCCCCCCCCCCCCCCACCCACCCCCACACACACACACACTTATATTAACTAAGTTACTTGAAGACAACCGGCGTCTGTGGCTTAGGGCTAGTAAACGCAGTTCCACAGTACCGACATACAGGGTTCTAAGTCAGCCGCAGGCGATTTGGAAGCAGGTCAATTTCCGCAATGGCATGAGCGCCGGCCGTCCAGAAATCAATGGGAAATTACTGAAAGTAAAATTGCATAGAAAATCACAAACGGCGCAAAAGGGCATGGGTTGACTGCGATGTCCTACAAAAGAACATGCAACTATTAACATGAAGACAATCATTCCACACCCGTAGGTCAGCATAGCGGAATGGATAAGGGCGCATGTTCTTAAACATCCGGTGTGCTGATGCCGAGATTAGGGATTCAACCCCTACATCGGATTGTTGGACTAAAATGTTGACCTATCGTCCTTGACTTGGGGATGAAAATTACAAGTACCATTGAAGCCAGAGTGGGTTTACCTGATGGCGAGGGACACTGTTAATAGGGAAAGCTAATCCACACGCAAAATTCAGTCTAGCACTACTAGAAATAGTGTGTATGGACTACGCTTGAGTCCAAAACAAGCGAGCGCAAAACACAACAGAATTCCACACCCAGTGATGGCCTTTAAATTAGATCCAGTCCAGTTTGTGTTGTGACCAAGTCGAGGACAAGACTGTTGGAAGGCATGCAGTTGTGAAGAAGATCGACTGCTTAAGCCAGTCAGCATGACACATTAGTGGACTGGAATTTAAACACGCAAAGGACGTTGCAATCAACGCCAGCATTCATTGCCTGTTTGTGGTTTACTGAGCAAGTTTACCTTGAGTAGTTTTTCATCGCTTTCTCGACGGCTAACCCTCATGTCGTAACAATCAACGCAAAGCGGTCTGCTTCCAAGTCGCCTGATCTGATTTCGAATCCTCGAACTGGTGTGTCGGGAAATTGTGAAATTGCGTTCACTAACCCCTAAGTCAAGATACAGTTTTTTCGCATATCTTATTTACAGGACATCGCTGTCAGCACCAGCATTTTACCGCTGTTATTGATTCTTGGGAAGATTACTTTGATTTGCCATTGCTTTCTGAGCGACCGGCTCACATACCCCCGTAAGTAACCAACGCAACGCTATCCGCTAACGAATATCGCGGGATTACGGAGATAGTCGTTAAAGCCTTCGCCAGGGAGACGGCAATACACAAATTAGAAATCGACTATGTGTATCCCCCCCCCCCCCCCCCCCCCCCCACCTGGCAAAGCCATTGCCCTTATTTCATTGTTGTTGCTTTTGTGTTTTTCCTGTCAAGAAGCTATATTTGTATCAGAAAGTCGAAAATAGCCCAGCATAGAGAGAGAGAGAGAGAGAGAGAGAGAGAGAGAGAGAGAGAGAGAGAGAGAGAGAGAGAGAGAGAGAGAGAGAGAGTGAGAGAGAGAGAGAGAGAGAGTGAGAGAGAGAGACCCAAGAATTTTCCTCTTCAAGAGTATTGCCGCTCACATTCCTTCCAGTCGGTTAAGTAAAGAGACTGGCTCTCCCGAGCCCACGTCTCCATTCATGCGGCGCAGTTTACCTGTGGCGCGGAGAAACCGCCGTATGTCTGAACTAGGGCAAAGCATGGCGTATTTGCTGTACATTTTCATACAAATTGTTTCATTGTTTAAGAGGTTCAGGCACGGCTCTCAAGTAGGGCTAATGGTCGGAGTATTAGTTTGCTGATCGCTTGACTTGATGGTTGTTAACTGTGGTCCGTTTAATGGGCCATTCTAACAGTTCGTTTTTGTGTGTGAGACCTTGGCGCCATAGGTGGGCTAGTGTTATACGTAATGATTTTGTTTTCTCTTCTTCTTCTTCTCTCCCTCCTGCTCCTATCACACTCCTCAACCACCACCTCTTCCACCTCCTCATCCTCCAAATGTGTTCGTAGTCCTCCCTTCCACCTGCTTCCCCCTCCACCTTCTCTTCTTTTTTTCCCCGCATACCTCTACCGTATTCTCTCCCTCCCCCCTTTTTTCCCTTCTCCTTCCCAGACTATCTCTTCGTCTTCCTTCTTTCCCCATCGACCTTCTCTTCCTCTATTTCCTTCTCCACCCCTCTTCATCTTCTCTTTTTCTTCTTCTTTCTTCTCTCCCTCTTCTTTCTTATCCCCCTCCTTATCTTCCTCCTCCTCACCCCTAGCTTCTTCTACTGACAAACCACATAACTAACGTAGACTGGTGACATTTATTTAGCCAGTTCCCGCAAGATATCCAAGATACCCAACGTCTGCGTGTATTGGGTTTTATTTTAGTACAATGCTTCTGGCACCGTGAGCTGGGGTCACAGTGGCTAGTACTCTTGTCTGCCAAGCCAGTGGTGGGGGTTCAATCCCCAGTAGTGGCAGGATTCGTTTTTCCCACCAGTACAGCTCTGGGGTTGACCCAGCCTCATAAAATAGGTACCTGGACATTTTCTGACATTTCCTATAATTGTTTGGGAGGGACAGGTTGCAATGAGGGGAACTTGCTACCGCACCTCATCATGTCATGGCTTAGAATAGGTGAGGATCTAACACTTCATGCCCCTACGACAGTATCTGCCCCATGTGATTATCATCAGCTTTTTGTTAACAATAAAATACTCATAATCCGTAGATGCAGTAGCATTGGCCAGCATGTTTACCTATTGACCCGGTGGTTATGTATTCAAATCCCCATCTTGACGGATTATTTAAAATTAACGTAGTCTCCTAGGTAGGCCTAGTCTACAATCATCATCATCATCAAGTGCCCTGCCAGCTAGCCTGGGCGTTCATATCTCGCCACAGACCTCGGTCTTTGGTGTTCTGGATCAACTCTGCTGATGATATATACCTCTAAGCCACCACCTCAATCCATCCAGCATTAGTTCTCTTGGTATGCCTCTCTTCCCTTCGATCTTTCCAATCGTCACGATGTTCTCCAGTGCCTCTTATCTCATCACATGACCAAAAGGAAGCTGTTTGTATCTTTCTTTCGTTATGATTTTACCATCAGTAGCTGGATGACAGCCTGGTGCCACCTGTGGCTCATGACTGTCCCTACCGGACGAGGATGTCCTAAGACAGCCATTAACGTCGTTAACTGCCTTTGATATGTGACTATTCTTGAAATCTTGGGAAGATTATGGGTAGTTTCTCCTTGTCTTCCACATCTACTTTCACCTCTGCCTTTGACAGCCATGTTCGGCTGTCAGGACAAGTGATTGCCCTGCTCTACTCACCCGCAGAGTTATCCATTTATTCCGGTGCATACTCGGACCCCATGGATGCGTTTGCCACACCGTGGTGTGTTTTCCATCCTCTACCACTGGGAGGTGCAGTTGGTATTTTCCTTTCCTAATGTCTATGAGGTCAAGGTCTATGATGGTCAAAACTCTCCAGTACTTTTAGAGGACCAATATGAACCAGTTACAAATATCTAAGTGAAACTGCTATGCTGCTCAATATCTAAATGACACCGCAGTGCTGATCAATATAGATTAGTTACACATATCTAAATGACACCGATATGCTACTGAATATAAACTACTTACAAATATATAAATGACACTGGTATGCTACTCAATATAGACTAAATATCTAAATGGCACTGATATGCTATTCAATGTAGACTAGTTACAAATATATAAATGACATTGCTGTAATACTGGTGCCTCACATATATAAGTTATAGATATCTATTTCATTGACACTTACATTAGACTACTCGTATTCCATGTAAACTGGCCGAGAGGTTTAACACACTCTCGCTTAAATGTCCTGTGTGCTGATGGCGGGATAGTTGGGTCATTTTTCACAACGGTCAGTGGGACTTACTTACTTAAACGTTGAGTGGCAAACTACTGAACGTCAAATTGCCCAGAAAATCACAGCCTTTAGTGGCTGGAGTGGTTGTATCGTCCTGCAAAGGACAAACATTTGGTTAAAACTCACACCCCACGTAGACTGGCTACATGTACATATGTGACATGGTAGCGGGTTACCCTGGAACGACCCACCACGGGTCATAGGCAGAGCGATGTGGGCGTTGTTCTTGTCTGTCTCTATCGCTTGTCAACTACATTAGTAACAATACACCTAAGTCTTGTTTCTAACGTAAACACGCGCATATTATCTCGATTCACCACCAGTTCAGCACTCCGTGGAGGAAGCTGGTCCCACCGTAAAGATGCACGCTATCTCTCCACTAGAAATACGCCCTTGGTTCAGAAATACTGGCTTAAATTGTTTGGCAAACATCTCGTTTGCCGTAAAATCTGATGTTGGGGAGCATAATGCCCGCATAACGTTTTCTCACTTTGGACCCTGCGCCTACAACTTTGGACTGTAACAGTGCATACGTTAAAAGTAGTCAATATAAGGACAAGGCGCTAGCGGTATGTTGTGTGATGAGGTCATTTTAGTAACCAAGGCCCCCTGCATCATCGGTGGTTCAGAAATTGGACCTGGTCGTGAATGTGTGTAAACAGTCCAGGTGACAGTGAAGTCTTTTCTTCAGGAGTGTGGTCTATACAGAACTGTCTGGGCACAATTACTGGCCCTGGGTAATCTCAGAGATAAAACTGTATGGCGTTCTTAGTGTGAAGAAAAATAAGTTTATATCCATAACTTGGATATAATCATAAAATCGGGTTAAACGAAAGGTCAGCATTACCAAAACACATTCTGTCTGTCTGTCTGTCTGTCTGTCTGTCTGTCTGTCTGTCTGTCTGCCTGCCTGCCTGCCTGCCTGCCTGCCTGCCTGTCTGTCTGTCTGTCTGTCTCTCTCTCTCTCTCTCTCTCTCTCTCTCTCTCTCTCCCTCTCCCTCCCTCCATCCCTCTCCCTCCTTCCGTCTCCCCCATCTTCATTCTCCCCTATTTATCTTACTGCCCTGTAGTGATATATTGTCCGTTTTTTTAAATTTTATGAACGTTCTCCTGTACATTGTTAGTCGAAGAAGTCTGCTAGCTTTGCATTAATTATTTGTTTGGCATAAAACATGCGGTCTTATGTTCCAATTCTCTTGGAGACGTATTATTTTCAGTGACCTGGTCGACTCGCCTTAATAGTGGGTGCCAGGAATTCCCCAAGGAGTCGAGACTGCCAGCATGATCGCATCGCCTATCCAGTGCCGATCGGTACAAATATGGGGCTAGCGTGAAAAGGGGTCCTCTTTTACGTTTACTTCATCAATACAGGGGCTTGTCCTGTGTAGAAAGTTGACCAGATTTTACGCCATAAAGAAGAGTACTAAGGACACAGGCTTGGTTTGGTAGATCAGATTTTATGGCCATAAAGAAGAGTACTAAGGATACAGACTTGATACACCAGATTTTACGGCCATAAAGAAGAGTACTAAGAACACAGGCTTGATAGACCAGTACTTTTGTTTTGGCAGTAAGCTTCCTGATCTCCCAAACTCTATGTTAACCTGTTCATGGTTGTTGCTGTCTTGCCAATCCCAACTTTGCTTTCATGATGTTGGGATAATTTATTGTTGACCTCCACTAAAGTCCGCATGTCTGTTTGGTATTCCTGCCATGACTTGTGCTTACATCTCCTGCATATGATGACAAAGAAAGACAACGTTAGGAGTGGGGTTGACTTCTTCAAGGGGCGGAATGGAAAAGGCTTAAATGAATGCACACTGGTAGCCTAGATCAATCAGCAGTGTCGGGTAGTACTTGACCACGCACTGACTTCTCCTCGTGGGAAGCCTGCTTATATTGCCGCAAGGATTCGTGGCTGTAAGGATTCCCGTGTCTCAGTTACACAGGGGGGAAAAAAATAATAGATCTGGGATCTAATAACACTGATCGGCATGTTCACTTGCTTTCCTTTGATATTAGGACTACACTTGTCGTTTTATGTATTCGTGCTCAACCCTAGGTTGTGTGTTTGTGGGCTTGTACGCATGAGTGCGAGTGCATGTATGTGGGTGATTGATGTATGTATATGTGAACGGATATGTGAGAGAGGAGGAAAAAAGCAAGAAGAAAGAAAAAGATTGACTAAACAGTGCGATAGAAAAAAGAAATTGATATTCACTAGAGAGAGGAGAAAGAAATAGATCGAATATAGAGGGATTGAGAGAGAGACAGAGAGAAATCGACCAGTTGGAAGAGACAGCTGACAAAACACACTGTTCTATGTTGTCATAAATTCATAAAATGCGAACATTGATTGCCCAATATTTCTGTAATTGGTGGCGGGAGAAAGAGGGGAAGGTGGTTGCTTGGTGACAAATACAAATCAATATCCCCAACAGATGCACTGCTAGAAGACATCTGATAGGGATAGAAAATCATTTTCTTTATGAAGCATTTATCACATAGCTACCTTTTTTGCTTGCTATGGTTGTTGTATGAGGTGGAGCTGTGGTGGCATAAGTGGTTTGCCTTCCTGTTTGTCATGACATTGGTCTGAGGTTGATCCTGGGGAGTCTCCATGGTGAAGTAGTTGTGCTGCCTGAATCGCACTCCGACAGTTGTAGGCTCAATTTCAGGTCACTTAATTTTGGTTAACGAGTGCAGTTTTCTCGGAGACTACCGATGGTCGTCACTGGGGCTAGGGGATTCGTACTTTATGTGACGCTTTCGGCAGGATGCCCTATGGAAAGAGACCGAGCCAAGTGGGATAAAACCTGGTGCAATGAAGTCGATTCTCTAGCTTTTAAACCCTGTTCCCCACCAGTGGTAGGATTCATGTTTCCGACCAGCAGTCACAGGTTAAACCCAGCATCATGGGTACTGTGTTGTCTGTAGGATCGCCTGGGAAGTACACGCTGTGAGAGAGGAAATGAACTGGCCACTCCAACTTATCATGCCATGACCTAGAATATGTGAAGGCATAATATTTCAGACACAGATGGCAGTATTGGGGTTTGCCAGTAGACAGTATATTATATAGTGTGTTAAGGGAGAAAATGTGTGTGAGAGAGAAATGTGTATAAAATAGATTACTTGGTGTATGTGTTCGAGAGGAAGAGAGCGTGAAGGTGAGAGAGAATTATGAATGTATTAAAGAGAGAGAGTTGTTGGATAGGTGGTTGTGTTAGTGTAGAATAGATTATTTGGTGTATGTGTGTGTGTGAGAGAGAGAGAGAGAGAGAGAGAGAGAGAGTATGTGTGTGGGGTGGATGTGCATGTGTTTGATAATAAAGTAAATTAATGCATGTGTGGATTTCGGAGAGATTTGTGAATGGATGTGGGGGTGTTTGGGAGAGAGAAGGGGGAGGGTGAATACATAGTTCATAATAATTGGAGAGCCGGTCTCTCTGGCTGAGGGGTTACACCACTTTCTCCGTAATCCTGTTTATCACGCAGAGTCTCGTAGCGGGCGAGAACTGGGAGCGGTTCTACCCCCGCTGGTGACTTGCGGGATAACTGAGCCGGCCGCTCAGAAAGCAATGGCAAACTACTGAGCGTAATCTTGCCAAGAAATCAACAGACAGCTGAAAGATGCTGCTGTTGACAGCGATGTCCTGTAAAGGATATGCGAATTTAAAAAAAAAAAAAAAATTGGAGAGGCTGTGTGATAGCTGGCAGCAAAGTATTTGGTGAGAGGGGGAAGGAAGGTTGAGAGAGAGAGAGAGAGAGAGAGAGAGAGAGAGAGAGAGAGAGAGAGAGAGAGAGAGAGAGAGAGAGGTACATATGAGAAGTTTAGTTTAGTCGACAGATCAACATCACAGCACACAGGTGTAACCCATAAGTGCTCCGTTCTACTCCTAACTCAAGTCTGAGTCCAGAGAATCTCAGCTCAGTGCGCGAACCCCATAGCACCAGCGAGGATCCTGAAATACTTTGGGTAGATCTTTAACTCAAAATTTTGTGCCGTTATTCTACTCTTTTTAAATTTCCAACTGCCAAGGGATATTGTTACGTGCACAACATTACACAGGGGTGTCCGATCTCACTACCCAGAGACCAGGGGACATTTATGTTACTAGAAATTCATGTGAAAAAAATCCCGGCCTTCACCGGGGCTTGAACCCGGGACCTCTAGCACTTGAGGCGGACATCTTGCCCCGAGACCACTCAACCCCCTCTGGGCTGAGAAGTGGAGAGTTAAAGTGTATGGGCAAGTGAGACAATAATCTGGTGCGGGGGAGGGAGGGGAGAAAGAGAAGAGGGAATTGATTGTGAAGTTATGTAGTATTGTATATAAAAAGATACATAATAACGAATTTGAAGAGTGAAGGAGTTTGTGGGAGAGATTAGAATAAAGACGTCATTTGCTACTTATTGTAGCCAAATCAAAGGTACAATCAAGTACAATGTGATTATGCTGGGAACTGGAATCTTAGGAGATTTCTGTACAGAGAACATTGTAAACACTGTAAATCATTGTTTCTGTGTTGTCTCTCTGGTTTCTGTTCACGTCATGTCTATTAGGAGTACTGGCAAGTTCTTAATTTTTATGAATAGAGTGGGTGTGTGGATGAAGAATGGTATGTGTTGATACAACAAAGATAGGAAGTTAGGGACCAGGGGCACACATCTTCTGATAAGCGAAGCTATTACAAGGGGCTGGCCGCAAATCTGTACATTGACTATGAAGGGAATGTCATCATCATCATCATGTGCCATGCCGATAAGCGTGGGTGGTCATGTTTTGCCATCTCACTCGATCACCAGAATCCTGCATGTAGAGGAAGATCTCTTGTTTTCTGGTCACACCCTTTTGTTTAGTTTAGTCAGGAGTTAGTAAGTTTGGTCAGGAGTTAGTAAGTTTGGTCAGGAGTTAGTGAGTTTGGTCAGGAGTTAGTAAGTTTGGTCAGGAGTTAGTAAGTTTGGTCAGGAGTTAGTAAGTTTGGTCAGGAGTTAGTAAGTTTGGTCAGGAGTTAGTAAGTTTGGTCAGGAGTTGATACTGTCCTGTAACTGGTTGCCACAGGCAGATAATCTTTCAATAAAACGCCTCTGGCACCCAAAAAAAAACAGCCAGCATCACTTTTCCTGCAGATGTTTGCTCTCGGCTTGACATGTGTCATAGGGCCCGAGGTTTTCCATTGGATGGCTTGATGGACATTGTGGATTTAGAGTCGTAATGATAAACACAAGTATCATCTCTGTGGCGAAGGGGTTACGAATGCAACTCATAATCCCGCATACTTCGTTTGAAACACAGCTGTGGGTATTTGGTAGCAGACTGCCTTGCATTGGTTTCCATACAAAGGTATGAGTGCTGGTTGTTTAGAAAGCAATGGCAAACTACTGAACACAAACTTGCCAAGAAATCACAAACAGCCAAAAAAAATGCTGGCGGTGACTGCTATGTCCTGTAAAGGATATGCAACTAACTTTAACAGGTTAACAACAGCACACAGTAAAGATAACATACTTCCTACACCAACACCATCGCAGTCACATATTAATGTCTTATCTCAAACGTCAGTGTGCAAAATGTCATCAGATATTGTGTTAAGGCCTCCTAACACCCAAAACCCACAGAAGACACACTAGTAACCTAGGCTTCATCCCAGCCAGTCTGTATGTGCTGTGCTGAATTATAGCCTGGTTACTTCCTGAAATGAAAAGTTCCAGTACCGGTCTGGAACATGGACTTGGCAAGGGGAAGGAGAGTCCTGTAACACAGTCCCCTTAGAAACTGTAAATTGATACCAGGTCAGGTCAGAGTCTACACCAACCTCTCCAGATGTGCTCACCTAAACGCAGATGCCTCAGACTTCAGTGTGAAAAGTTGCTGTCTTCAATAGGATTGATGAAGCCTACATCAGCCACAACAGCAACAACTGTTGTTGGCTTGGTTTTGTAGAAGAATACTTTCATTACACTCTTGGATATGTCTATAAGAGCTCCCTTCCATAGATCACACAAAGAGAATCTCAGCACAGCGCACAAACTTATTAGCACTGCCGAGTGTGTAAATGTCTGTATAGCAGAGCCATGCATGCTTCAGTATTATTTTGTGGATTTTCATCCAAAGGCCTGTTCTGTGCAGAACTTTACTCTCATAAGTCTTTTGAAATGTTTCTCCATCATAAGCCAGATGTCCCACCTCTGTTGCTATCAGGTGTAAATTATCTATCACATCTTGAACCCATCTATACTGTGGCCATCCTCTTTTTAATTTGCCCAGTACACTTCCATCCATAATGATCTTTTCCAGACATTCATGTCTGTTTACATGTCCAAAGTATGTCATTTTCTTGAATTGTTATTTTCTCTCAACCAATCTTCTTCAGTACAGAGTTCTTGTTGGACAGATGTGCTTGTTCACTGTTTCATAAGGTGAATTTTTACACTTCTTTTGTAGGTAGGTTGACTTATTAAACTATTTTTCCTGGTCAGCGTTCTGTTTGACTTATTCTTTTTCAAATTCCAGCTGCCAAGGGATGTTCAATATGCACAGCTTGTACACAGTGCTCCTGGTTGGTGGCCATTATCCTAGAAACCTTTGACTGTAAAACCTGCTGTGTCTGATGATAGGTTCTGTTGTGTGTCCAACACCACACTTTCTGGAGCAACTGCAGGAAAGGGAGAAGACTAGGTGTGTGTATTCATACATGTTCAGCAAAAACCCTGGAGAGAACTGAATTGCCAGCAAGAAACAGGCACATGGAAACAGGTCTTAAGATTGAAGTGGGGGATGTTTCTCTAATGACACCCTGCTTCATGGGAGAACACAAGACTTGCCTGAATCTATTTTTGCTGTTTGTGTGGGTTTTGTTTTAACACATTTCATGGTGTCTTATTTTATATAAATAGTAATATAATGTAATTTTTTTTTTTGTATTTCCAGAAACAGAGCCATTGCTGACTATCTCTACACAAATGGCTTTCTGAGTTCACTAGAGCATTTTCAGAAAGAAGCTGGCATGGTATGTTGATTTATTGCTTGCTGCTGTCCCACTGTTGTTTCATTTGTTAAAATGAGTTAGTCCTGTTTTTATGGGTTTTACTTATCTTTTAATGGCGTAATAAGATGTGGTGGTCTCCCTTCTATGGCACCTTTTCTTATCAGACAATTCCTGGAAAAATCTGAATGTGGCCCAGTTTTATTGCAGGGTGCTGGCTCAGTAATAGAGCCCTACTGGTAGGATAATATTTTGTGTGTATGTGTTCGCTCGGTTTGAACTCAAGCAAGGTCCACGCATATGCTACTAATTCTAGTGCACTGGGCTGATTGTTGCGTGTGGATTAGTTTTCATTTTTACCAGTGTCCCTAGCCATCAGGCGAACCCACTCCGACTTCTGAGGTATTTGAACTTTACGTCCTCAGGAACAAAATAAATGCTATCATTCTTAAGCATTGAACCCAGCTCATTGTCTTGACAATCAAGTACACTAACCACTATGTCGCCACAGCTACCAACCCATGAAGTCATGTTGACGGTTCAATCGCTCAAAGTTTGCAACATTTGAATCAGACAATCTGAATCAGCTATTTAAAGTGGTTGCCTCAGAAGACATTGTTTTGATCAAAGTATGTAGGAGGTTGGCATGGCTGAGAGGTTTTCAGCGATTAAACTTCTGAACGCACGCGGCTTGGTGGTTTGTTCCACATGCCGGTCAGGTGGACTGACATGGGTCGCGTTGACTAAAAGATGCACAGTTCCAGTACAGTACTCGAACGTTTCCGATACCCAGGGCGAACTAGATCGAATTTCCTCATGGTGTGCTGATGCCGATGCCCTTGTCAACCCTGCAAAGGCATCAGTTACATGGTTCTCCCTAAACAACCATATTGTGAAAACAGACATGCCGGCAGTAAGAATGGATGGGAGCATTTTGAGTAGAACCCAGTCAATGACATATCTTGGCGTGAGGCTTGATCGTAGCCTGTCCTTCAGAGATCATGTAGATCATGTAGAGTCACCACAGGAGGGATGAGATCAACCCCTATAGTGGAAATGGAGAAGATGGGGAGGACACAGGCACTGAGTGAGCGCAGAGATACGAAAACGCTAATACAAGCAGAAAAGTTCCTCAGCTTGCCAGGCCACCCTATGAAGAACAGATTTGAAAACCTAGCTATGGGGCGGTTGAAAAGAAGTAGTTTTATCCACCAGGCCAAACGACTCTGCAGAGAAACCACTGATCTGCCCACAGTTGGTATCCCCCTAACAACTATTCCAGAGCGAACTCCATGGAAAGATGAGCATAGACTATCGTTACAAATCCAGACAAAAGTGAGAGGAATATTTGACAAGGAAGAACAGAACAGTGTGCAGCGCAGAACAGCCACTCTCAGCTTCCTTGATGAAGAATACCCACAGGACCTCTGGATCCGAGTCTACACAGATGGGTCAGCACAAAATGCTGTTCGAAATGGAGGAGCGGGAGTGTACATAGAATACCCAAATAATACTAGGGACACAGCCAGAGTACCGACAGGAAAGTACTGCCATAACTATGATGCCGAAATTGAGGCAATCAAGATAGCAACAGAGAAATTACTAAATAACAGCAATGGTACACAACCTGTGGTGCTACTAACAGATGCAAAATCAGTACTCGAGGCGCTCCTCTCTGGGAAATTGCCAGTACTAAGGACACTACTTTCTGAACTTAGCAGTCAGCATAAAGTCACCATACAGTGGATACCATCCCACTGTGGAGTACCCGGAAACGACAGAGCTGATCAATTGGCTAAGGAAGGAGCCAAAGAGGAACAGCCTGATGTGCCCGTTACATACCACCAAAAGAAAAGAATGATCAAATCAGTCAGAAAGCCACCAAAACTGCTCAAGATGACTACCACATTATGGACAGACCAGAACAAGTCATTATTCTGCGCCTCAGAACAGGACACAATAGATTACGCAACCACATGTATACAAAATTCAAGATTGGTGAAACAGCCATGTGCACATGTGGATTGGCGTCGCAGACACCAGAGCACATACTCCAAGACTGCCCAAAATATAACATATCTAGGCAAACCTTCTGGCCTAGAGAGACGACAGTGGAAGATAAACTCTTTGGACCACTGTGTGAACTGAAAAAAACAGTTCAATTCATGCAAGAGACGACATTGCAGATATAGACATATTTCAAGCGAACGAAAGAAGAAAAAAAAATGTAGATTATGTCATAACGAAAGCTCGAAAAGGTTTGTCAACAATGAGAGTTATGGCGACTGCCAATATCGAACAAAGACTGCTAATACTTCTGTTCCAAGGACTTGTGCTTTCACGCATCGAGTATGCCCTGGCCATCCTCACTGTCAGCCCTACACAGATTGGAAGACTTGAAAAGGTACAAAACGAAGCCATGCGCATCATTTTGGGCTGCACGAGAGACACCAGCTGTGTAGCAGTGACATACCTCCTTGACTTCCCGACAATGGAACACAGGATCAAGATCTGGAGAGCTCGTGCATACTTAAAAATAAGTGCAGATGAGCAGCACCCTCTGCATGACGCTATATTCAGAGAAAAGGGTGACAGGCTAAAGAGGGGCAAATCTGGATGGGTCGGGCGGAAGATGTCGTCAGACAGGCCTGCAGTCTTACCAGTATCAACCCCGGCAAGGAATGGGTGCCGGTGCCTCCAGCTTTTAAGTGCACTTTCTCCTGCATTATCACACTCGACAGACGGTGCAGAGAGCAGAACCCTGCCGCTGTCAGTGCTGAGGTTAACGTGCTCATCTATGAACACTCAGATAGCCCCGAAGTGCTCATCTATACAGATGGATCTGTTGTAAAGCAGCAGAGAAGTGCGTGGGCATTTACAGCCCGTTCAGCGGGCCGAACCGTTCAAGAATCTTGTTGTGCCCACTCTATGACCACGAGCAGCATGACAATGGAGGTGATGGCAGTTACACAGGCTTTCATATGGCTGGAATCACAGCATTATACCAACGTGTGTGTACTAAGTGATTCAATGAGCATGATTCAGAAGGTCGAAGCTGGATATGTACGTAGACAGTGGACTGAGTCGCTGCGGAAGTCTGTTGTCCGTAAAGTCACCTTCATCTTCGTTCCGGGACATGTGGGAGTCGAGGGAAATGAACGAGCTGATAAACTGGCTGGCTCTGCACCCCCTGTAGATGGCCAGCTCATGGATCGTGCCGATGTTATTAACGTCCTCAAAGATATGGCGAGAACAGAGGACTTTGACGTCAGTGATTCCACATCGCTGTCCAGGATGAAAGACTTGGGAGTAAGAATCGGCACAGCCAGGCGCGAGAGGTACATCGGGAAAACAAAGCGCCTCGTCAACCAACACAGAACTGGCACTATTAGCCACCGGACGCTGAAGCATATGCTGGGGGGAGGATCTGAGTACCTATGGACATGTCCGGAGTGCAATGAAGATACCCCAACTGATAACTGATAACTGATAACTGGACTGAAATGTTGACCTCTTCTCTTTGACTTGACCATGTAAATTACAACTTCGGATGGCAAAGGACACTGGTAATATAACATGCAAAATCAGTCTAGTGCACTGGTTTCAACTACTAGTCAATTTCTAGTAATAGTAGTACATGTGTCGCCAACTCAGAGGCGGACATGCAACATAATGTTTCAGCTTTCTCACATGCCTGTGCCAACTTTGGGCTCAATATCAACTTGGAGAAGACTGTAATGTACCAGCCAGCTCCAGGGAATAATCACACTGTGCCGAATATCAAAGTGAATGATCATAGACTAAGTGTTGTGGACAAATTCACCTATCTTGGCAGCACTGTGTCACAAGCTGCCACAATTGATGACGAAGTGAATGCAAGAATCTCCAAGGCCAGTGCGGCCTTTGGCAGACTGTACAAGAATGTATGGGACAGAACTGGAATAAGCCTGCAAACAAAGCTAAAAGTCTACAAAGCAGTTGTATTATCCACACTGCTATATGCTTGTGAAACCTGGACTGTTTATCAGTGACACGCTAGGAAATTAAACCACTTCCACACAGTCTGCCTAAGGAAGCTACTGAAGATTAAATGGCAAGACAAGATTCCAGACACTGAAGTCCTAGAAAAAGCTTCCATGCCCAGTATCCACACTCTACTGATGAAGAATCAGATTCGCTGGGCTGGTCACTTGACTCGCATGCCAGATCACAGGCTCCCTAAACGAATTTTTTACAGCGAACTGCGTTGTGGTAAACGCTCCCAAGGTGGCCAGAGGAAACGCTTTAAAGACACTCTGAAAATTTCACTGAAGGCTTTTGGAATTCATCATGACACCTGGGAGGCTGCAGCCAGAGACCGAAATTCGTGGCGTGTATCATTACGCAAAGGTGCAGTCATATGTGAGGCAACCAGGACTGCAAGAGTTGTGAAGAAAAGGCAGGACAGAAAAACCACTGCAGGAAATCCTCCTCCAGAAATGTCAAGCATTCCTTGCCCACATTGTCAAAGAACATTTCGAGCCAAAATAGGCCTTATCAGCCATCTTAGAACCCACGGCTCCATACCTTCAACCCCACTGGATGAAATGAATGGTCATCATCATTCTTGATGGACAAACAAAACAACACAACAGTACATGTGTGGACTATGTTTGAGTTAAAAGTGAACAAACAATGAAGACAGAAATCCAATGACATTAAGTCTTGCCCTTGTGTTATTGAGGCCCATAAGTGAAGCAAAGAATAGTAACACTAAACACACATGTATTGTTTGGTGCTCATAAAAGTAGAGTAGAGAAACCGGGATTTTAATACTTGTTTCTTTCCTCTACTTCTGTGAATGCCAAGCAATTAAGTTTTATTTTTTTTTTTATGACTGATTACATCTGGTGATAACAGAATTCCATACATCCATCATGTGCCATGCTGATAAGCGTGGGCAGTCATGACTCGCCATTTCACTAGATCACCAGCGTCGTGGATCAGCTCATTGTTCTTGTCTCGACCATGCCATGTGGTCAAACCATCCAGGTATTTGCTTCTCTGTCTTCCTCTTGTTCTCGTTCCCTCGATCTTGCCAGTTGTCACCAAGTTCTCCAATTTATTTCTTCGCATAACATGTCCAGAAAATTTTGACTGTCTACATTCAATTTATCTAATCAGTTTATGATTTTCATTTGTTTCTTGTAGGACTTGGTCATTGGTTTTTTCTGTCTGTCCATGGTATTCTTTACATTCACCTCAGTAGCCACACTTCCACAGCCATCAGATGTTTTTCAGCTTGACTGCTCATTGTCCACGCTTCACTTCCATACAAACGTACAGGCTCTATGTAGCACCTCAACACTCTTTTTCTCGTAGTAATTGACATCTTTTTACTGGTCAGTATGTTTTTCATCTTGCAAAAGGCTACTTTGCCATGGAGATTCATGTTCTAATCTCTTCAAGGCATCTCCCATCAGATGTTATGACTGTTCTGAGATAATTGTACTGATTCACTTGTTTAAGAAGTGGTATTTCATTCTTACTAGTGACGACCGTAATCTGTGTTTTCTTACAATTTAATATATATAACAGAATTGCCGAAGTAAATTTTTGAGTTGATTGTAAGTAGGCAAAACAATTCCCAGAAGAGTGTTAATTTTTTTAGTTTTGGTACTTTAATCAGGCAATAAATATACATTTTACATATCTGTATGTAATTTTTCTAGTGAAGAAACAGTTTAAAATGATTTTGGTAGTTTTAATTGGTTTCTTTGTTCATTTTTTGGGTTAGTGTTGAGTTGTGCATATAAATGTAAACAAACAGCCTGAAGCCTGTCTGCTCTATAATGAGGTTTTTGCTCCAATCACACACAGCTTGTGAAATCATCAGCCGAAATGGAAAAGTGGTGAGCAGGGGATTGGTAACCCCATCACATAATAAATTAGCCTGGGATCAGACTGCCTTGCAGGCATGGCCCACTACTGTGATTTGAAGTCCTGAATTAAAATCCAGTTGAGCTCAATCTTCTGGGGAAGAGTTTTGTATGGGGCTTCAATAGTGTCATAATATTCCCTGATGTTCAGATTGTTGGTAGATTGGGAGACCAGGAAATAAAAGAATAGCAGTTTCCATGTGCACATTGCACAGGATGAAAATGACTTAATAGTTGTCAGTCATGAAGTGTAGACAGTGCAGTGTTGGAGGACTTGGTTCATGAAAACAGAGGCTGGGTCGACCAACACAAAGATGGACAGGACGTTGAAGACAGGTTCAGCACGTAGATATTGAATCCCAGCAGAGGCTTGCAATTTGACATGGTTATATTCATCTTTGTACCAGGGTATTTGGGCATCATGGGCAACGAAAGGGCTGACAGACTGGCTGGTTCTGCCACTGTACCATTACATCAAGCTGACATTATGAATGCCTTTGGAGAGTTGAACTGAAACCATGACTTTCAACTAAATGAGTTGAGTTGAGTTAACCGACATCACTGCACTCAGGACATTCCCATACGTGCTCAGTCCCCTCGTTCAATAGCCAGCGAAGAGTTTTCAACTAAATGAATCATCAGTTGGTAGAATGCAACATTCTGGATCATAGTGGCCAGAGGAGAGCAGCACACAAAGTGCATGGGCAGATTCAGTACCCAGCTGGCACAGTTTGTCTACATTCACTGATGGATTTGATTTAGTATATCAGAGATGAAGCACCTGGGGATATGTCCGGAGAGCAGTGATGAAAATCCACATTGAACTGAATTGAGGTGAATAAATACATCATGCAGCTTCATATAGTCTAGCTTAGGTTAGCAAGGCAGAATGGATAAGAATATGTGTTCTTAAACATCCGGTGTGCTGATGCCGTGGTAAGGGATTCGACCACTACACTGGACAGTTGGACAAAAATGTTGACCTATCATCCTTAACTTTGGGAGATAAATTACAAGTACCCCTGAAGTCGGATGGGTTTGCCTGATGGTGAAGGACACTGTTAACAGGGAAAGCTAATCAACATGCAAAATTCAGCCCAGCACAACTAGAAGTGGTGTGTTTGGACTACACTTGAGTTTAAAGCAAGCGAGTGCCAAAAAAAAAAAAATATAGTCCAGCTGTGCAGTTTTTATTTGTATTGTTGATATCCTTTTGTGAACCTTTTTGTCTGTCATGTGATGTGTTTTTATAAGACATGGTACATAGTGTTGAACACTTCTTACAGTCCAGTAGGGTTTTGTTAAGCTAGATTCAATCTTACTCCAGATTTGTCCAGTTGGTACTCTTTTATCCCATGCCATAATCTCTCCATCTTCCTCAATTTTTAGAGGATTACCTTATGTGTGTTTATTTTATGGTTCACTAAATATCTACTAAGTATTAGAGATATTGATAATTTTTGTGTTTGTACCTATGTGAAACATTGTTAAATGCTGGACTTGAAAAGAAAATTCAAGCAATGATGTGGTTCTTTAGACACATTCTCAGAATAACATAAAGATCACACCTTTAATGTCAGTATCCAAAATATCATAAAACAGTATGTCGGACTACATACTAGATCAGCGCTTTCCTCTTGTGTCCTGAAATGAGCTTTGGTTGCACTGCATTAGTTTACAGCAAGGCTGTGTTATTTGACTCTTTGGGCCAAAACTACTGGCATGTTTAAGACCCAGCAGAGACAATTATGAAAGAAGAGAATGGAGTAAATGGAAGTTAATACGAAAAAGGTTAACTGGAAACCATTGCAGCCAACCTTCAATGTGAACACCTGGTTGGTTGTGAGACCTCAGGAGAACTGAGTTTCAACTCATGGGGTGAGTTGAGATTAGATTCTGATGAAATTTGGTTTGTTTTGTCTTTTAAAATCTATAAATTTATGTTCCATCAGGAACCTCCATTTTGTTACACCTGTAACCATTTCCAGTTTTTCTTCTTATGATCTGTACTCTTGTTTTACCTGTTTACTTTCTGCTTCTTTCATTATGACAGCTTTGTAATATGCAATTTACCTCTCCAGCCTCAAGAGATAGAAAAGAAATTCAATGGTCTTTTGGAAAAAAGATGGACATCTGTGATAAGACTTCAAAAAAAGGTGAGTCCAGTTTGTTTTGAGGTCATTTGCATTTAGTTGAAATGAAATCATTTAATACCTTGCTGTTCTGTGTTATAATGACTTTGATGCTTTTCATAACATTTCTCTTAAAGTGTATCTCTTGATGAATCCTCCAAATTACAACTGTTGGATTTTGGAGTCGAGTATAGAACTAAATGCAATAAATACCGGAGAGTACAGATGCCATGCAGCTGACTAGTTTGTAACAAGAACAACCAGCACCCACACATTTTAACTTCTGCTGGAGAGACTGAGGATTTGTAAGCTTGTTTCAGGTGCACTGATGCTGTTTCTTTATGATATTAAAGCTATGAGGTTTTGAAATGGTTTAAGAGTATTGTATTGATGTATTGACTTCACACTTGAAAAGTGCAAGTTTAATTTTAGTTGGGGACAATATTTTCTAGACAATTTTATTTCAGAGTAGCCTGATCTTATACATGCTACTCCTTGACCTCTGGGTTGCTGTAGATAACTGCGATAAGAGCATTAAATGGGAGATTCTTTGGAGCTGCTGGTAAAATTTAAAATCAGAACAGCAATGCACAAAAGAATATTTATAGAGTATAATTTCCATTGATTGGTTCTCAGTGGAAACAGGAGTGAAACAGGGTTGTGTCTTATCACCGATGCTCTTTGGAATAGCTATCGACTGGGTCATGTGCAAATGCACAAACAACACAAATAGGGGTATCCATTGGGTTGACAAAATTCTAGAAGACCTGGACTTTGCTGATGACATAGTGCTTTTGAGTTCAACACACCCAGATGCCCAAGACAAAATAAACCATCTCCAAAATGTTTCGGGACAAATTGGTCTCCATATTAACACTGCAAAAACAAAAACTATTGATCTTACCAACAGTCCAGACAACACCAAATTAAACAACCACGTTCTTGAAAAAGTCAACAACTTCATATACCTAGGAAGCAAAATGACATCTACAGGGGACTCAACACCAGAAATATCATCTAGAATTGCACTGGCATCTGGTGTCTTCAATAAACTGTCAAACATCTGGAAGTCAAAGACACTCAGCAAACACACGAAACTTAAAATCTTTAACTCTTGTGTGATTCCGTGTTAACGTATGGATGTGAGAGTTGAAAATCAATGATAGCTATAGATAAAAAATTTGATAATTTTGAGAACAAATGTCTTAGAAGAATTCTAATCCTCCACTGGACAGACTTCAGAACTAATATGCAAATAAGACAAGAGACTAAGCAAGATATTGTATCCAATTTTATAAGAAAACGCTGTTGGAATTACATCGGCCATGTACTCAGAATGGACAAGACAAGACTCCCCTACAAAGCCCTCATATGGACACCCTCATATTTATTCAGAATGGACAAGACAAGACTCCCCTACAAAGCCCTCATATGGACACCGGTAGGGAAAAGAAAACGGGGAAGACCAAGAGAGACCCTGCGTAGAACCATCATCAGAGAAGGCTCATTCAACGGCCAAACAAACATCCAAGATCTACAACAGGTAGCAGCGAGCTGCCAGGCATGAAGAGCCATGACTTCTGCCCCTGCAAAAAGCCTTGGGCTCAAGAGGAAAGACTAACTAACTAATAATTTCCAGGCTCTTCACTGGTGCTATAGAATTTTTGCACAGAGATAAGATTCTCAAAATATGTGGAGGAGGAGATTTAAGCAGTAATTGATAATTTCACTGTGTGATGAAGTTGGTTTTTGAATTAATAATCAGTTTAGCTGTAGGCTGTTAACTATTTTAAAGACTCACTGAGGTATCACTTTCACCAACATCTGTAGTTTTTGTGTCTTCTTTTTGTATAATTTTCCTGCAAATATCAAAATGGACTATCATCACTGCATACTGACAAGTCCATAGATGAAGAGATCTCCACAAAATCTCTCCAGGCATGAAATGGATACAGTTAGGTGTACAATTCATAGAGGGAAGACACAGATAATAGCAAATCAAGCAAACGATATTCCTGTTCTCCCTTGGTGAAGTCTCACTTCAAACAGTGGAATCACACACTTATTTACGTAGCAATGCAGACAAAGTTGGAGAAAAAGGTAGATTGAAATACAAATACAACACGCTAGAGAAGCTTTCATAACAGAGATGTAGGGATCGGAAACGTGGATAACGCCAAAGATAATTACAAATAAACTACAAACATGAATTAACAGGTGCCTGCACAAAATATAACTAAAATGGTATCACAGAATTACTAATGTGGAGCTTAGAGAGCTAGACAGATTCTAGTGAATTAAGAGGTTAAGTAGAGATTCAGGTGCTGGATAGGACATCACCTTGAAAACCTGATAATAGTTTTACTAGAAAGTTCTGAAAGGCACAGGACAAATCAAATAGTAGAAGACCTAAACACACATGAAGAAGAAAATTAGAGAAAGAGATGAAGACTATGTGGAGGACACTGCAGGAGATAGCAACAGAAAGGATAACCTTGCATGGGATGGTTGAGGGCCAATGCTCTGATGGGGAAATAGAGAGCATGAGAAAAAGAAGAAAAGAATGTGATGAACGCCATATTGATACATGTGGGACGCAGAGGTGTTTCCAAGGCACCAGGGCCGGGTTATATACTGGCCAAGACCTATTGACGCGTCCTCGCCGAGCGTCCTGGGCAACAGGTCCCTTCGGGGTCCTGGCTGAAGTCAATAGAATCGCCGATTCCTCCGAAGTCGGAGAGTGTCTGCCTGTATGGCGAGGAACCACCAGTCTGCACACCAATAAGCCAGACATGGGACAACGGATACTCACGCAAACCTCAGGTCCTGTATGACATCACACTGATGTTGGACAACAGGATGCCTTCATCCGACATACAGGACTTCGCGTTGGAGCTCAAGCCAACGAACACAAGCAAGCAAGCATTGATACATGTTTGTATATGTTTCTGTGTTGTTACTGTTAACTATTTGCATGCCTTTCAGTGTTGTTACTGTAAACTTTTTGCATGTGCCTCTGTGTTTTCACTGTAAACTATTTGTATGTGTGTCTGTGTTTTTACTGTAAACTATTTGCATGCACAAACCAGTGCCTCTATACTATATGTACACAGGTAATGGATCTAGAAACAAAACTGGCCGAGGCAGAGGAAGAGGTCAACAGTGGTGCCCCAACTAGAGACCGCCGCACTCCAGGGGAGTGGATACCTCGGCCACCAGAGCGCTACTGCTTGACCGGACACCGCAGTCCTATAACACGTGTTGTGTTCCACCCTGTTTTCAGTCTGATGGTCTCCAGCAGTGAGGATGCCACCATCAAGGTATGCCTGATTATGCTAGTTTGTCTTTGCTGATTTTGTAGTAGCAGTTGTAATGGACCTACTGCTTCTGCTGCTGCTGATTCTTCTTCTTCTTCTTCTTCTTCTTCTTCTTCTTCTTCTTCTTCTTCTTCTTCTTCTTCTTCTTCTTCTTCTTCTTCTTCCTCCTCCTCCTCCTCCTCCTCCTCCTCCTCCTCCTCCTCCTCCTCCTCCTCCTCCTCCTCCTCCTCTTCTTCTTCTTCTTCTTCTTCTTCTTCTTCTTCTTCTTCTTCTTCTTCTTCTTCTTCTTCTTCTTCTTCTTCTTCTTCTTCTTCTTCTTCTTCTTCTTCTCCTTCTTCTTCTTCTATCTGTCTTCTTCTTCTTCTTCTTCTTCTTCTTCTTCTTCTTCTTCTTCTTCTTCTTCTTCTTCTTCTTCTTCTTCTTCTTCTTCTTCTTCTTCTTCTTCTTCTTCTATCCGTCTTCTTCCTCCTCTTTCTTCTTCCTACTCTTCCTTCACCTTGAGATGACAGCATGAATAAACCAAAGAAAGAAGTAGAGCTCTCTAGCTTCTTGACATCTCCATGGACTTTGTCTTCAAATGTAGTTGGTGTAGCTAAGATAGTGTTCTCTAGCTGCATGTACCAAGAGGTGAAGAACAGGCGCTAGATAGGACATACATTGATAAGACCTGAGAACGGTATAACTAGAAAGGCCATTGTCTCGAATCCACAGGACAGAAGAAATAGAGGTAGACCTAAAAAACACCTGAAGAAAAGTAGAAACAAATTAATAATATAGACAGGGCATGGACGGAGGTGCATGGAATAGCTATGGATAGGAGAACTTGGAGTTAGGTGGTAGGGAGTCTATATCCTAACTGGAAATAAGGCGTGAAAGAATAATAATAATAATAATTCTGCATATGTTGGACATATGTTGTATTTCATGGAAACTTCTTTTTCTTCTGCGTTCATCCAGAGTTTTTTTCCGGATGTGATTGCATTGTCCCTGTTTTCACATCCGACTTCTGGGGGAAATTGTTGACCGGGTTAACCATCCCGGGTATTTCATGGAAATAAAAACAAACAAATACAGAGGTTCTAAAAACAAATCTTAGAATGAAAAGAGTGATGACAGAAATAAAATAGAGGCAAGTTAAATATTTCGGCCACGTTAAAAGACACAATACTCTTATTAAAAACCATACTGAAGGGTAAGGTTGAAGGCAAGCGAGGAAGAGGTAGACAATGATACAAGTGGGAAGATAATATCAAGAGATGGACAAACATCAATCTGACAGGATGTATAGTCACGGCGAGAGACAGACAGTGTTGGAGATCCATTGCAGACCACCTTCATTGTGGAGACGGCACCTGATTGATTAATAAGTTGGATATTCATGCAATTAATGCTCAACTGTCATTGTTGTCAGTTTGACAGTTACATTAATTACTATCTCCTATCTTTTGTTTAATAAACAATGTGTATAGTTAGCCTTCTGTGTCCTTTCAGAGTCTAAAGATTGTTACTTGTTGTCTTTGATAGAGTGTGTAATCATGATCAGTGCTTCCTGAAAGCTGCACTAATGTAACTGGTGGCACATTTGTTAGTATTTAGCGAATACATTTTTGACAGAGCACACTAGCAAACATAACAATAAAATGTAGGCAACAATCATGCAGTGGCTAGCTCACTACTCTAATACTAGAATGAGGGGAACTGCAGTCAAGCTGCAGTAAGGCAATTTTATAATGTGGAGGGTTGACACAAGACAGTCACCACAACCTGCAAGAGCTGAAGTGGCTCTACTGTCCAGGTCATGCCGCCATATGTGGAAATGCCAGGGCACATCAGCTGGCTTTCAGTGGGAACTGAGGTTCAGCAAGGAGGATGTGATACTGTCTACAGATTATCAGGTGTTGCATGAGGAAACACAAATCAGTGTCCACGTGTGGCTGTGACTTATGGAGTCTGGAACTGAGTGGCATTGGCTGGAAGGATCATGGTAG
The DNA here is from genome assembly GCA_963921405.1 of Cepaea hortensis. Taxonomy (NCBI): domain Eukaryota; kingdom Metazoa; phylum Mollusca; class Gastropoda; order Stylommatophora; family Helicidae; genus Cepaea; species Cepaea hortensis. The sequence continues at coordinate 50,044,688 of OY992890.1, forward strand.
AGGAACAAAACAGGTGTGTGCAGCCAACTGGCCACTAGAGTTGTAAGTACCTATACTCTTCTGAGAACTTGAAAACAACAGATGTGATTCCTAAGACAAATGTTGCGAACTTCTTGGACTGCCAGAGTAACTAATGATGATTGCCTGAAAGAGGCTAATGAAACTAGAACAATACAACACAATACAACAATAAGAAAGAGAGAAAGAGCTTTCTTTGGTCATGTGATGAGAAGAGAGGCATTGGAGAACACCTTGATGACTGGAAATATCGAGGGGAAGAGAGGCAGAGGCAGACCAAGAGAAATGATGCTGGATGGATTGAGACGGTGGCATGAAGGAATATCAGCAGCAGAGTTGAGTCAGAACACCAAAGACCGAGATCTATGGACAGACATGAACACCTATGCCAGCTGGCATGGCACTTGATGATACACTCTTCTACTTTTCTTTAGGCAGACTGAGCACATATGGGTATGTCCCAAGTGCTGTGTTAGGTCACAATTTCTGAAGTAGAATGTTTGCTCGTGACATGCCACAACTTAGGAGGAGCATTGGTCCTGACACATTGAATCACAAACAATCAGAAAATTGGTAACGAATTACTTGGAGGTTACAGTGATGTGGTTCTAAAGAAGAGTGCTCAGTACAGTGGACAAACAGAAGAGTAGTGAAGACACGTTGAAAGGAACTCAAACTCGGCTCACATCAAGCAGTAGACAATCCACACTATATGGTCATGTCATGAGATGGGAAAACTGAAATATATCGTGACAAGAGAGGAAGAGAGACTGTAAACGACTTCAATAAGATACTGGAAATGAGGACATCTGTATCGGAAATGATTGACATTATGCTAGACAGGGTTTAAATCCATCTGTAGGTGGGTGTAATGTCATGTCCACATGGTTCCAGAGTAGCCAGAATAAGTGTAACAGCGATAAAAATTGCCTGATAGAAAATGTGGAGTACATATCATCATTGTCACTAGTCCTACCATATGGTGTAGGTACTCTTGCCTCTCTCAGATCTTGATCTTTGGTGCTCTGGATGATTTCTGTTGATGATATTCCTCCATGTCACCATCTCAGTCCACATAGCATCATTTCTCTGTCTGTCCCTGCCTCTTCAGCCGCTGATCTTTCTATTTTTCAAAGTGTTTTTGAATGCCTGTCTTCTCATTACATAACCAAAGAACACTGAAGCACAATATACACTGTAGAATATCAGTCACTTCACTGTTTGAGTAAACTAAAATAAAAACGACTATTTGAAATGGTAAGAGATATATTTTGCAATTATAGCCAACAATTATGAATATACATAAGGTACAAGAGGGATGAGATGAGATGATCATGAATATAAAGATTTTTTTCTTAGAAGGACCTTTTTATTGTGTTGCAGTCTTCTTTCTCCTGTTCTTGTATTCTCCTTTATCTATCATCTTTTTCTTCATTTTGAAACAGAGTTGTTGTTGTAGTGATTATTGATGTTCATAACAACCTTGTTGTACCACCTCCAGGTCTGGGACTATGAAACGGGTGACTTTGAGAGAACACTGAAAGGTCACACAGATTCAGTTCAAGATGTTGCTTTCGACAGCACTGGAAAATATCTTGGTAATGGAAGTTGATGTCTGGAAATTGTCTTATTCACGGGGAGGGGGACACCTCAGTGGTAGATCTGTAGTGCACATGCTGACTATTTTGTAAACTCAAAGGTTTTTCTCATCTAAAGCTTCTCTCTAGCTTGATTGTAAGTCAAGGATCCTCTAACACGCTAGGGGGTGTGTTGGGTATATGGTGCTAGGCCCATATTGTTTATAGACAATCAGGATCAATATCACGCTGGCCATCTTTGCTGCCCAGGATATGTCCTGCTGCCTCATTAAGTGGGGGGTCACTAATTTCTCTAGGAAAATCACGGTGGCCAGCAAGATACTGGCCATTAAAGTCTTAAAAGTCGAGATGGTCGACTTAATTGCACCAGGTGTAATCTCATATGGCTCGGTCTCTTTCCACGGGCGGCCTGTCGAAAGTGTCACACAAAGCATGAACTCCGTAGCTCCAGCAAAAACCCCCAGGAGTCTCCAAGAAAAATTCACTCGTGAAACCGAAAGACGTAGCCCGGAATCATACCCACAACCTTCGGAGCTCAAGGCACACAGCTTGACCACTTTGCCACTGAGACTCCCATGATTCCATAACACCCCTTATGTGGAAGGGGATCACACAAAAATGTCGACATACCATTGTATTCCCTGCAGTGACTTAATGCCGCATGATCTGTCTGACTTGCTTGTGTTTTACTTATGTGGACATTGTGTGTATTTGTTTAAGCTGACAATTATGTTCATCTGTTGAAGCTGTCTCCACGCGAACACATTCTGTAGCAACTCACCAACCATATGTAGATCAGCACCCAGTGGCTTGACCTATGATGAACTTTACCACTATAGCAGTCTATCCCCATAATTTCTTTGACTACTTTAGTTTTCTTGGCATATGTAAAGAAAGTAGTCTGTCATTGCATTCCTTGTTTGCAGTGATTATTTCATGGCTATAGCCTTTGTCTCTTTACATAGATGTTCTGCCTATCTATCCTCTTTTACTACATACATTATGAAAATATGTTCTTGATGCTTTCATTCCTAGATAATTTATACTTGTAACCTTGTGATTCCCGTTCTGGACTTTAGGTTAAGGTCGATGAACATTGAAATACCTGAAACCCAAGGACACGACCAGCCCAGGTCTGATACAAGCCAGTCTGTACATGCTGTGCTGTGCTGGATCGTAGCCTGGTGACATCTGAATCTGTTTCACTGCCAGGCCTGTATACCACACTGGTTTCTGAGCTTTGAGAGGGGGATGAGAGGTCTGTAGCAGCAGTCCCTGTGGAGATGGTACCTGGCTGGGAGGAGAGACTCTACATTAATCTCACCCCAATAGATGCAACCCCAGTTTGGGGCTCACATGATCTGAACAGCACTGCATGGGGCTTCAGTGTTAAAGCTCAGTACCCCCAGGGGATTCACCTTAACACCCTAGTTGTTGCTCTTCATGTTTTAGTTCTTGTTGCTAATGTTCTCCAGTGCTAAACAACAATTCCTTTATTGTCTAAGTACATTATTATGAACTGTTATTACTTTACAGTAACAATTTCCTCAGACACAAAGTGTCTCCAGTCCTACACAACTATTCCTTTATTGTCTAAGCACATTATTATGAACTGTTATTACTTTACAACAACAGTTCCTAGGACAGAAAGAGTCTCCAGTCCTATACAACTATTTATTTAATAACTAAGGACATTATTATGAACTGTTATTACTGTAAAGTAACAATTGCCTGGGGCAGAAAGAGTTCAGGTGCTAGCATAGTTTCTCATAGGTTCTTCAGGTAGGACAGGATGAAAGATATAAACCAGTCCAGGGAAGATACAAACCTGCTGTCTTACATGTGGCTTCTTTTTCTTAAATTGTTGCTATGGGTCTCATGTAATAGCATCATCACATTTTGTAGGCTGAGAGCAAGGAGGAATCGGTGGCCAGTCTTTTCCTCACTTTGGCAAGCTACGAGCCCAAGTCCAACTGTGCTAATGACATTAACAGCACAGTTCGCTATCGGCTTTGATAGTGTACCTGCCATATAGCTTACAGCAGTGGTTCTTAACCTTTTTGGCCCATGCACCCCTGTCACCATATGTTCAGAATGTCATTCCCCCCCCCCCCCCTTCTTTGTTTGTCCTCCCTGTAACACACACACCCCCGCCCCTACACAGTATATGTAAAAATGGAAGCTAAATTTAATAACACTTACTAGACAAGTCTAGATGTCTACATAAAACGTGATTTGTGGGTCTACTTATGTTATAAAACTAATTTCAGAAGGGTGAGAAGTACAGAACTGTAAAGTATGGAGGGGAAAAACAATATCAAGTAATCGGCTATTGTATTAACGCAATCTTGAAATAATCTTAATTACTTCTTCCCCCCCCCCCCCCCCTCCCTCCTAAATCCCCACAGGAGTGGGGATTCCTGACCGGCTGAGAACCACTCGCTTAGAGGCTATTAAAGGCTGCAGAAGACAGACCGTTACACATTTTTTTAAAAAGCAAATAAAATTTAATAACTTTAGGCCTAACAGTGCAAGGGGATTCACATCATGATGATTTTATATGAATATGTATGTTCACATGAATCCTGATACAGCTTCTTACATTATCTCTTTCAGTTTCATGTTCAGCAGATTTATCTATAAAACTCTGGGATTTCAATGGTTATGAGTGTATCAAAACAATGTATGGTAAGTGATTCTTGTTGACATATACATGTGTTATTCTGTAGATGTGACCAGTTTTTGTAGGCATATGTATGTGTACAACATAGTTGTTACACCAATTCTTGTAGATGTGTACAACATAACTGTTACACCAATTATTGTAGATGTATACATGTGTACAACATAACTGATACACCAATTCTAATTCTTGTGTGTACATCTGTTAATCAATTCTTGTAGACATATGTGTGTACAACAGCTGTTAAATGAATTCTTGTAGATATACATGTGTACAGCACAGCTGTCACACAAGTTCTTGTAGAAATAAATATATGTACAACAGCTGTTAAACATCAATTCTTGTAGATATACATGTACATACAACACAGCTGTTAAGCAATTCTTATATATATATATATATATATTAGTCGCGGTTCCAACTTCACAGCAACGGGTCGTCCCCATTATGCTCCGTTCCTGTGCCAGTGAATATCACACAAAACACTCCCCACTGCCCAATGTGAAAAGTGAAAAAGATAGGAGTCTTGACAAACAACAGCCCGCACAGATACACTGTGCATAATGTCGCTGCCAGAATGTCAACACACCAGTCCGCCACGAAACACCCAGTTCATCTCTGATGGAATAGGCAGTCATTCTCCCATCTCGATGTTTCCTAGATATTCACCCACACAGTCCACGCATGAAATACAGTTCATCGTCGATGGCAGTGGCAGTCAACCAGAAGCCCAGCAGCCACACATTTCTGCATAAGGCAAAAACCGGTCAACTCTGGGACATAGCCATCTGCCATCGCTCCGAACATGCAGTCACGTTCCAAACAACCTCGGGCAGATTCAAAAGCATTTTACACGAAACTCACAGCTCACAGTGTCGCACCACGCACTCAGTCAGTAGCATATATATATATATAACATAGCTGTTACATAAATTCTTGTGTATATATATGTGTGTACAACATAGCAGTTACACACATTCTTATAGACATGTACAATGTACAACAGCTGTTGTGCACGCAACATAGATGTTACACCAATTCTTATCGTTATATGCATGTGTACAACAACAGCTGGTAGCCAATTCTTATAGACATAGATATGTGTACAACAGCTGTTTCACCAATTCTTGTAGACATACAGTGTACCTGGAGAATGACTTGTAAATGGGGTCTTTGATGAACTCCAGCTGAATGTTGCCATATTTTCAGACCAAGCATTTTCATGTCTGCTTTATGTTATATGTTACATAATAAAGTAATTTGTTGTGCATAACTAGCCAGAGTTTCCTCTCTGTTTGAACAGGACATGACCACAATATATCCAGTGTGACATTCATGCCGTCTGGAGACTTCATTGTGTCTTCATCCAGGGACAAGACAATCAAGATGTGGGAAGTGGCCACGGGGTAAACGTTTGTGTATTTAGCATTGTCATTGAATTATATCTGTTATATAATCACACTGTGGATCAGTGGGAGTGTGAAGTGATAGGGCTGTCACTTTTGTAGGCCTGGAGGCGGGAATAGGTGGCCATTCTTTGCTGTATTGTGAGATGAGGAACGTAGGCACAGAACCCTCATCCTACTGTGCTCTTGACATTATCAGCGCAGCTTTCTATCCACTTCCTAACCCACCGCCTGTTTATCTGTTACTGATTCATATTATTAATCCATTTATTTAATACTTTTTCACATTGTGAATAAAGTTGTGTGTTATCTACTCACATTGTAAATCAGTTTATTTATCTCCAACAGTAAAATTGCTGTCAGTAAATTTATTTTCAGTGGTCCACATTGGTATGTGTGAAGTTTGGTTTGATCTAACACCGGATGTTATCATTATTTTATTTCTGTTGGTTTCAGCTTCATCTTTAATTAAGTAACGTTAAATTGATTCTACAAGCCTGTGGCTCTGTACAGCCAGTTTTGATAAGCTTTTTCGTGGGTTTACTTTCCAAGTCTTTACAGTCATGTGCCTTTCTTATGGTATTGATGATGTCGCACCCATCCACCATTCTACACTGCTGCTCCATGAACACATGCCATACATGTATATCTTTTGCCATCTCCTGCAGCTCCCTCGATGTCTTCTCCATATTATTCATCTCTGCCTCCAATTCTGCATTATCACCATCAGCATTTGTAGGTCCCGTGTCAAGATGCTTAATCATGTATGTATCAACACCACAATCATTTGTAGGTACTGTGCCCAGACATTCATTATATATTAACACCACAGTCATTTGTAGGTACTCTGCCCAGACATTTATTTTTGTATTAACACCACCTTCATTTTTAGGCACCGTGTGCAATCATGTATGTATTAACATCACCTTCATTTGTAGGTACTGTGTGCAGACATTTATGTATTAGCACCACCTTCATTTGTAGGTACTGTGTACAGACATTTATGTATTAGCACCACCTTCATTTGTAGCTACTGTGCCCAGACATTCATATATGTATTAGCACCACCATTATTTGTAGGTACTGTGTCCAGACAAGCATTTATGTATTAACACCACTATCATTTGTAGGTACTGTGTCCAGACATTCATTTATGTCTTAACACCACCTTCATTTGTAGGTACTGTGTCCAGACATTCATTTATGTATTAAACACCACCTTCATTTGTAGGTACTGTGCCCAGATATTCATTTATGTATTAACCCTTTACTGGGCAGACGTTTGTCTGTTTTGTAGCCCTGAACGGGCAAGAATAATTTTGAGGTGCGGTAACATTTTGGGTTATGTTAGTAAAAATATCACGTATAAGTTGTTAGTCAACAGATTTTAGTCAAATAAACAGCAAAAGGAAGGGAAAAGCATGCAGAATATTTTACTCACGTGAATAATGCTGCTAATCCACACATGAACACAAATATTTACAAAATACAACATATTGTTTATGATTGTCAGTCATCTATACGGCAATTTACAAACACATTTTCCGAATCATAATCACTTTCTTTAAAGTCCGACTTATGACTGCTAACACAAAGTAATGCTGATGACTGATATCTAGCTCCGATTAATGGTCAGTTTCGTGCCTTTCAATGTCACTTAAATTGAACCCATCGAAATCTCCACTAGCACTTGAAGAATCGTTGAAATCCCTTTTGAAATACAAAGCGTAAAACCCACAAAAACAATTTTAAAAATCCGTTCAAATTCAATGTACATGCTTGCAAATGGCGGCCACATTGTCAAGCTATCGACGAAACCGAAAGAAGACAATCGGAAAGCTGAGAGATCGCGTTTTTACAATGCATAATAGTCACGGGCGCTTTCAAACGTTTTGCCCGTTGGGGGTAGAAATGTTCCCGGATGCTTTGCCTGCTAAAGGGTTAACACCACCTTCATTTGTAGGTTCTGTGTCCAGACATTCATTTATGTATTAACACCACCTTCATTTGTAGGTACTGTGTCCAGACATTCATTTATGCATTAACACCACCATCATTTGCAGGTACTGTGTCCAGACAATCATTTATGTATTAACACCACCATCATTTGTAGGTACTGTGTCCAGACAATCATTTATGTATTAAAACCACCATCATTTGTAGGTACTGTGTCAAGACGTACACAGGACACAGAGAGTGGGTTCGGATGGTGAAGGTGTACCAAGATGGATCCTTGTTGGCCAGCTGCTCCAATGACCAGGTAAGGATTGACTAAGATGAATGTGTTCATGAATGTCAAGATAAATAATGAAGTGTTCTGTTAGCCCAAAGGTACAATTTGCCCCAAAAATATCTTCACATTAACCATCATATGCCATCACCTCGATAAGCATTGATGATCACGGTTTGTCATCTCACACAATCATTAGTCTTGAATCAGGTCTGTTCATTACTATATGGCCAAACCTTCTAGGTATTTACCTTTCTGTCTTTCTCTTGTTTTTCCCCTGCCATCATGTTTGTCAGTTATCACTAAGTTTTTAAGCTAATTTTTCCTGGTGTAGTAACTGTAGCTTTCAATTATTATATTATTAAACCTAGTGTGTCCTCTATTTCTACTTCTTTCTTCTGCTTCGATGAGAAACGATCAATATCTGTCAATTTATTTGTGTTATTTCTCATAACATACCACATAAATCTTGATAGCATGTGTCATTTTGTTTGTTTATGATCACTGTATTGGATGATTTCATCAACTGGTGAGCACTCTTAATGAACTTGATCATTTCTTAGTGTTCCTCTACATTGATTTCTCTAATAAATTTGCAGTTTTCCCTATGCTTCTTGAAGGACTGTTCCTTTTGTTTTATTGTTCATTCATGATATTCCTTGCATTTTCCTTAAAACCCATATTACTGCTGCCATTAGATTTTTGTCACAATTTGGCAGGGAAAATGGCTTCAATATGTGTAGCTTTTTTTCTTTCATTGTGTGAGATATTCTTTTAAAAAATGCTTCATAAAATAGAATCTTGAAAAATTATGGTGCTTATACACACATTTTAATTTTACCTGAAAATTTAGTGCTAAATCAAGCATATGCGTTTTAAATGCAATATTGTATGGTACATCTTTTGTAGTCTCATTTGACATTGTGTTCTTTCCCTCTCCTGTCTCGATCTCTTTTCTCCTCTGTTTCTCCCTCCCTCTACTTTCTTCTCTCTACCAGCCAGTCTTCCTTCATTTATGTGTTTTTACCTCACATAGACTGTCAGAGTGTGGGTGACAGCCACCAAAGAGTGCAAGGCAGAACTTCGGGAACACGAGCACGTGGTGGAGTGTATAGCTTGGGCTCCAGACTCGGCTCAACCTGCCATATGTGAGGCTGCTGGAACTGAGGTGAGTGGCACTGCTTTGGTTCTGTATCGCACAGAAGATGCATTGTATCAAATGAAAAACAAGTATTTGTTATTAGAAGTTGGGGGGAAAAAAGAAAACTTGTTACACAAGATCCAGTGTTGACATCTGGCGGCATATCCGGGCCAATTAGTAAACAAGACAATTACCTGAAGCTACATAAATGTGGTTTTACAAAATAATGTTAAAATACTATGTTTTCACTCACTCACTCACTGGCCATATTGACAGATGATAGATGTTACATTGTGCTTCAATAAAGGAATAATAACTACAACCCATGGTGGAGACCAGGGATGGAGTTATACTTCTCTATAACACAAAGCTTGGGCTGAATTGTAGAGACCATCTGTTGCCCTTGCTGCATGATCCCCTCTCTTGGCCTGATTAGGTAACTCCATAGAAAAGGTAACAACAATACATCTGGAACAAGACAAGTTGCAGAATTTGCTGGATCAACAAAGCAATTTTCTTGCTGTCTGTCTGTCAGAGCTTCGATCATAGACCATTTGCCAACCAAGGCTTTGAGCCATAAGATTTAGTCGTTAGGTTGCATTTTCTCACAATAGGATAAGACTTGTATCCTCCCGTTTGCACTCCTCCACTCGAAGCCATTGGCACAATGTGGGGTGTTGGGTTTGGCATGTGCCGCCCAACATAGATGCTAACAGATAACAGGTAGTACCGTCCACTTATATTGTTGCTCAGTCGTATCTGACTGAGACCTGACTCTCTATGGTACCTCAGTCATATCTGATTAAGACCTGACTCTATGGTAGCTCAATCATATCTGATTAAGACCTGACTCTCTATGGTAGTTCAGTCACATCTGATTAAAACTTGACAATGTTCGCAGACAGCATGAATAACCTTGAAAGAGTTTGAAGTTCTTGTCACAGACACCAGAAGAAAAGTCAAAATTCTATAGCCACGTTTTCATAGTAGAAAAAATTAGAATATTCTGGTAAGGTTAATGGCACCCATATGTTACCAAGGCCCTTAAGAGAAGCAAAAAATAATGAAACTAAACTAACATGTAAAGTGTCATAAGCTGTGACTAAGAAGGGTTGGTTGCCCCCATCTCATTGAAAACAAGCTGCAAAATCCAACCAACCATGCACAGGGTGAATGAAATAGAGTCAGGTCTAATAACACACGGGGAAGCGAATTTGAGATGAATAATGTGAGGAAGGAATGGAGAGAGCTGCAGAAGAGAAGACGGCTTGGTGTGAGGTGGTTGAGTGCCTGTGTTGTAATGGGGGATACAGGGCAGGAGAAGAAGGGTAATGGAAATAGAGGGCGACGATGCTTAGTTTTGTATTGTGGATTAAGATGATGTCAGCACATCAGTTGATAAACAATGCTGCGAAATAGAAGTTGTGGAGAGACAACATCACCCATGCCAGTCAGAAAGGCATGTGATCATATTAATGTTGCATAACTGATTTTGGTATCACTTGTGGTCATCATTATCAAGTGCATTCTTCTTCTTCTTCCTCCTCTTCTTGTGTCTCAGCCTATTTCAAAATATTAAGATTATGCCTTTTGGCTGTCCAAATAATTTTTCTTGTTTTTGTTTACAAATTGCCCATCATTCATATCCATTCATGGTAGAGACATAAGACTGCATGGGCAGACAACTTTGGCACTTTCACAAACAATGTGATATGAGAACAATCAACAACTCTACATTTTAACACCTGCCTTTGGAGACTGAGAGTTTATATGTCTGCTCTCAGTGCTGTCTGGAAAAGAACATTTATAGGGGGTGGTGTCCATGGGAAGCAGAGAAAAGGAAGACCACAACTTAGATGGACTCAGGATGTGATAGATAATTTACATATGACAGCAGAATATCTGGCTTATGATAAAGAGAAATATTAAAAGCCTTAGGCTGGCAAAGTTCTGCACATGGCAAGCACTGGATGATGATGATGATGAGTGCTGTCACACTGAGGTATTGACAGTCATTCAGTGATTACTATTTTACTTCACATGTCTAATTTACTTTTATTCTTGTTGCTAGGCATACTGTTTTTGTTTTGTTTTTTCAATAGGGATCTAATTTTCTTACTTACAATGTTGACTAAAATTGACAAGACAAGTGTGGACCTGTGGCTGTAGTTTAAGGAGTAAGAAGACATCATTCTGTTAGGCCTTGTAGCTGTATTTGTTTGGGCCTGTGGCTGTAATTGTTTGGGCCTGTGGCTGTTGTTTATTGTGGGGTAAGAAGACATGATGATGTGTGGCTGTAATTTATTAGGGGGCAAGAAATGTCTGGACCTGTGGCAGTAGATTGGCTGGGGGAAGGAAAGCATAGTGCTTGAAGTATTGGCTGTAGATTATCAGTGAACAGGGAGACACTATGCTTGTAATAGTGGGTGTGATGCCTCTATGCTGGTGTATAGGGTCCATGGTGCAGTTTTAGCAACTGAGTTGTTTGGAGCTCAATCATCAAAGAGTGGCAGGGCTCTTTTCTGGCCAGTGCAGCTGTATAACCATATTAGAAGATGAGAAAAACTGGAGCATATTGTATTAATTGGTCAAATTAATGGAAAATTTAATATAGGATGACATCAAGAGAAGGTTCTTGACATTCTTTCATTGCATTATCTAAAGATATCAGCTTCTAAATTGTTGATTCTGCTGGAGATGGAGTCATGGAGAAGTAGGCTTGCCTACACCAGTTGGTTCAGACTTGTAAAATGGGCATGGACAATTTTTTCTGAAGCTGCCTGGTTTCCCATCTTATAAAACTTGTAATCTAGTATGTGTTAAGTGACATCACTTCAATTCATTGTAAATTGATGAGCTACTTCTGACTCACACTAGCAGTATCTTCTGTGAAAATTTTACCTGTCGCCTTCTTGGTAAGCAATTTTATTGTTTCTGTTATTGATCAGTTCTGTTGTTTTTGTCTGAAAAAAACTGCATAGTGAAGTATGGATGTGTTATATATATTTTGCCAGAGTAAGAATGCCAAGCGGTCAGGACCGTTCTTGATGTCTGGCTCCAGAGACAAAACCCTGAAGATGTGGGATGTTAGTATTGGGATGTGTCTCTTTACTTTGGTAAGTGATTTTTGCTATTTGTTGAGTAATTTCCAAAGTGTTGACTCTGAAGAACACTTTTGAATATGAAAATATTTTAGATGTTTGTTGGCAAAATGTACTTAAATTTTTAGAGATTTTTTTGTGTTCACTGTGTCCGTATGTATTAGAATTAAGGGCCCCGATTAACAAGATGGAAAATGAAACTGTAGTGTTTGAAATGTGGGTCTTCAGAAGATTTCAGATTCTAAGTTGGAAAGGACAGATGAGGGCATTTAGAACACAACTGACAAATACAATTCAGAAAAACCGGACTCTTTGGTCAGATCGCAAAACATAAGTGGATTGAAAAGTTGCAGAGTGTCGAAGATGTGAACAGACAGGCAAAATCAGCATAAAGCCTAACAGAATGTACAGCAAGACTTTGAACAGAGATTGCTGGAGATCCACTAACGGCAACGTTCATTGCAAGGTAAATAGTAAAGTAAGTAAAAGTACCTGTTATGTGCCTCGAGGCACATTGGGCATATGTTCATCATCAAGACGTGCCATGCCTATAAGCATGGACGGTCATATTTCGCCATCTCACTTGATCACCAGAGTCGTGGGTCAACTCTGTGTTCTTGACTCAACCATATCACATCGCCAAGCCATAGGGTATTAACTTCTCTGCCTTCCCCTTTTTATTTTCCCCTAAAAAATCTTGCCAGTTGTCACCAAGTTCTCTAATTTATTTCTTCTCATAACATGTTCAAAAATTGTGACTGTTTACATCTAATTGCTCTAATCAGTGTGCTAGGCACATATTGTTGTAGACTAGTTGGCACTCATTAGTGGTGTGGTCAGTCAACTGATCATTGCATGGTCATGACTAAAAATGATGATGGTGATCTTAGGTTGTCATTGATTCATTAGGTCACAGTTGGTACTCTCTTACTTTGAAAATACCTATCGATCCTTGATTGTTATTTATTCTTCCAATGACATGTGCCAAATACATTGAAAATATCTGGTGATCTTAGATTGTCAGTGATTCTTCCAGTCACATTTAACCCTGTCATATTTTGAAGATATATGGTGATCTTAAATTGGTAGTGATTCATTTAGTCACATTTGACACAGTCATATTTTGAAAATATCTGCTGATCTTAGATTGTCTTTGATTCTTTCAGTCACATATGACATTGTTGAACTTTAGAAATGTCTGTGAATCCTTGAATTGTCTTTGATGGTCCACATTTGCTGTTTTTGTTTATTGTTCTGTGTCATGCAGCTAAACTGATTCCATTGGTTTACTTGATTGGTTACACCATACAACATCACATATTTGTCTACAGAAGCTAGAAATGGTTTAGTAATGTCATGGATGAAACAGGAAAAGTGAAGGAATCCTTTCACATGTCTTAAAGCTTGTTGGTCAGATGGTGCTAGATTGATATTTTTATAGGCTAAATTGTACGAGAGCTGATTTGATCCATATTGTGCTGGTCGCCTTCACTTTCCAAGATATTTTCTGGTACCCTTATTAGTTTGACTTGACCTGGGAGACCAGGTCAATTTTTCAAAATTGATCATGATGTGAATTTGAACCCATAACCACAAAACCGGCAGGCAAGCGTCTAGCCACTACGCTACCACAGTATCCATTGTACTGAGTGGTTCATCAGTATGCAATGATTTTGAAAGCAATTTATTGCCTTTGGGAATTTAAACACAAAAGATATAAATAATGGGTTGCAAAATGTCTTGTCTAGCTTCCACCAATCAGTGTTTAAAACCACTATTGTGCAGACAGAAAGCCTTAGTAGTTAATCTGCCACGTGGGGATAACAAATCCTCCACAATCGAATAGTATTTGTGACTACATGTGCTGTGTATTTCAGCCTGAAAAGGCTTTTCCTGTTCACTACATATGTTATCTACCTTTATAGTCAACACACTGTGCAACTTATTGTTTATGGCTGCTTTGTTTAAATGCGGTGATTTGTTTGGTACAATGAGCTTGTGTTGAGAGGGTTCGTAGTATGGGATTGGGGCACTTACCTTGTATTATCAAACCCTTGACACGTGAATTGGTGTTTCAACCACTTGGCCTCCAATGGAAATGAACTATAGTGGTGTTTAAATGTAGAAGTCATAAAATTCAGGTTACGACAGTCTACAATGACAGATCAGTCATAAAACTATGGCATCCGGGCTGTAATATGAGCACTGACCAGTGGGGAGTGCATTTCTGTGAACCCAGCCTGGACTCTCTAGTATAGTGATCTTCTCAAGAGCTGAAAGGGAGATCAACATGACCAGTTGTATAAGAGCGCTCATTAAACTTCTGGTGTGCTGATGCCGAAGTAGCAGGTTCAACCCCCAAACCGGACAGTTGGGGTAAAATGTTGACCACTTGTAGTTGGCTTGGGGACATAAATCATAAGTACCACTGAAGTTGGAGTGAGATCGCCTGACGACGAAGGGCACTGGTAGTAGGGAAACTAATCCACACGCAAAAATCTGTTCAGAGCACTAGGCGTAGTAGCTCATGCATGGACTACACTTGAGTTCAAAGTGAGCAAACGCCAAAAGAAACAAAAAAGCTAAGAATCGAGCCTATTGCTCAGCAGTGGCAAATGAAGACATGCCCGTTGTACCTTTTGCAATGAAGACACTTGCAGCACCAATTCAACACCAGAGACGAGTTAATGTAATGTTTGTATGTGTCACACAGGCTGGACACGATAACTGGATTCGAGGGGTGGTGTTTCATCCTGGAGGCAAGTACATCCTGTCTGCATCTGATGACAAAACTGTGAGGGTGTGGGACACACAGAACAAGCGTGTACACAAGGCTTTACAGGCACACCCGCATTTTGTCACTTCAATTGGTGAGCTACATGTATCTGTCTGCTTGTGTGTGTTTGCTGTTTGCTTTGTGTGTCCTTATGCTGCTGATTCTGATACCTTATTGTGTGTTTATGATGTAGTGCCTCTTGTCCCTTTGTTCTCGGAGATATCCTCTCCTCTTGTCCTATAATTCTCTGAGAAAACCTCTTGGCCTATAGTTCTTAGAGATATCCTTTTGTCCTGTAATTTTCTGAGAAAGTCTCTTCTTGTAGGTCTCAGAGATATCCCCTCCTCTTGTCCTATAATTCTCTGAGAAAGTCTCTTCTTGTAGGTCTCAGAGATATCCCCTCCTCTTGTCCTATAATTCTCTGAGAAAACCTATTGGCCTATAGTTCTTAGAGATATCCTTTTGTCCTGTAATTTTCTGAGAAAGTCTCTTCCTGTAGGTCTCAGAAATATCCTCTCCTCTTGTCCTATAATTCTCTGAGAAAACCTCTTGGCCAATAGTTCTTAGAGATATCCTTTTGTCCTGTAATTTTCTGAGAACGTCTCTTCCTCTAGGTCTCAGAGATATCCCCTCCTCTTGTCCTATAATTCTCTGACAAAACCTCTTGGTCTATAGTTCTTAGAGATATCCTTTTGTCCTGTAATTTTCTGAGAAAGACTCTTCCTGTAGGTCTCAAAGATATCCTATCCTCTTGTTCTATAATTCTCTGAGAAAACCTCTTGGCCTATAGTCCTTAGAGACATCCTTTTGTCCTGTAATTTTCTGAGAAAGACTCTTCCTGTAGGTCGCAGAGATATCCTCTCCTCTTGCCCTGTAGTTCTCTGATATGTCCTCTCCACTTGTCATGTAGTTCTCTGAGATATTCTCATGGCCTGTAGTTCTTTGAGAAAACCTCTTGCTCTTGGCCTGTAGTTCTCTGATATATCGTGTCCACTTGCTATGTAATCAGAGATATTCTCTTGGCCTATAGTTCTCAGAGATATCCACTTGCACTGTAGTTCTCTGAGATATCCTATCTTCTGGCCCTTTGGTTCTCAGGTATCCTCTTGCCCTTAGCTCTCAGACATGTCATGCCCTTTAGATCTCAGCAATATCCTTTTGTCCTGAAGTTCCAGAATTACCCTCTTGATCTGTAGTTCTAAGCAGTACCATCTTGCCCTCATCTTTTCAAAGTCACCCCAATTCATTCATCTGTACCTAGTATGCGTATGAGGTCTTCCCCATTTCACAGCACAGTATCTGATTAGCCAGTATGTAATAATTGATTGTCTTTTATTCATATTATGATGAACTCTGATTGACATATAGCAACTTCTGTTCAACGTAAAACATTTTCTGTCTGACATATATCTCTCAGATACATATGCTAGGGCAACTTCTGACATATTCAAATGATGAAAATGGACTGTCATTGCATGCTGGGCAAGTCCATTGATGCTAAGATCTCAGAATTTCTTTGAGCGTGGTATCCGATTAGTTCCTTCTTTAATCCTTAGTCTACTCGTTTAACATACAAAGTCCTCAAGCCTTGTAACTCTCTGCTTGACCCTAATGTCTATTCATTCTGAGCCAGGCTGTTGTCTCACCCATGTAATTGAAATCAGTAGTTGCACAGAGATATTTAAGAGCCTGTTTCAGGCCTATTCAGGGACAAAGAAGTAGACGGTTGCTATTTCTGAGGAAATGTTTATCATGTACTTGTTGCTTGCACACACAGATTTCAGATTGTCATTGTTGGTGCTATTCCAAATGAAGTCAAGGTCAGTAAAGGACTTTTACTCACCTTAACCCTTTACAGGGCAGACGCTTGTCCATTTTGTAGCCCTGAACGGGCAAGATTTTTTTCAGGTTTGGAAAAAGTTCGGGTCGCGTTAGTAAAAACATCACAAATAAGGTGTTAGTCAACCGATTTTAGTTAAATAAACAACACAATGAAGGGAAAAGCATGCAGAATATGTTACTCACGTGATTGTTGCCGGTAATCCATACATGAACACAAATATTTACGAAATACGGCATGTTGTTTGTGATTTTCCGTCACCTATACGGCAATATACAAACACATTTTCAGAATCATAATCACTTTCTTTAAAGTCCGACTCACGACTGCTAATGCAAAGTAACGCTTTGCGCTGATATCTAGCTCCGATTAATAGTCAACTTCGTGCCCTTTAATGTCATTTAAAATTAACCTAGCGAAATCTCGGCTATCACTTGAAGAATCGCCGAAATCCATTTTGAAAAATAGCGTAAAAATCCCGAAAACTATCAAAAATTGTCCTTAAAAGTCCGTTTAAATTGATACTATCGCGTTTACAAATGGCGGCCACGTTGTCAAGCTGTAGGCGAAAGCGAAAGTAGCCGTCGGAAGTGTCGGAAAGCCGAGAGATCGCGATTTTACAATGCATAATAGTATCGGCCGGAATCGGCCGTTGCGATCGTTTTCTCGCATCGGCCGGAATCAGACGCTGTGCCTTGTAAAGGGTTAAGGTGCACTGGACGCAAGGTGCTAAACACATATTTGTATAGACCAATGGGCAGTGGGTGAGTGATATGGTCAGTATCATTCTGGCCAACTTTGCTTCCCAAGCCAATGCCTGGTGCTCATTTTAAGAAGCTGGGGTAGTATGGTGGCTGGACCTTGCTTGCCGTCCTTGTGGTCAGAAGTTTGATCCATATTGTCAATGAATTAGACTTTTTAAAATTCACTAAGCTCCCGGGTCGACCCAGCCTAAAATTGGTACCAGAAAAATGCTTGGGAAGTAAAAGCAGTCGTCACAATACTGACATCATCACCCACTGAGAGCTGAATGGTCTATAATAATGTGGGTGGAGCACCATATGCCCAATGTATAATAACATCGTTGAGAGAGTCCTTGACTTAGTTACTTACTTGACAATGAATACATAGCATGATCTGAATATTGAAGGTTAACTTCTAAAGATGATAAAACAATGAAAATTGAAATGTTCTGGTCACTTGAAACGCCATGACAGTTTGGAGTGAACAATAATAAAGGGGTATATGCCCGATAAGAGACGAAGAGGAAGGCCACAGAGAAGATGGGTACAGGATGTGGCAGATGATCTCCAGGTGGGTGTATCGGACATGGGATAGCTTGCTTATTTTCCGGAAGGTTGTTATGGGAGCGAGGTTCTGCTAAGGACATGCTACTGAATGAATGAATGAATGAATAAATAAGTTTTATCAATTCTTACTGCCACAACTAATTATGCTCCATAATTTATTCACAGATATGCAAAGGAATGGGCCCTACGTGATCACTGGGAGTGTAGATCAAACTATCAAAGTTTGGGAATGCCGCTAGAGATTTACTCGTATTCGTGCCAACACTAGAGATACCAGAACTGAGGCGGACTGACCAGATAAAAGACAGCAGTAGAAGTCAATGAGAGAGCTGTCTCACAAAGATAACATTATTTTCATAGTTCTTCTACCAGCTTCCCCCATTCAGTTTTTGCAGTTTATTTTGGAATAACGGGCAAACTGGCAGGCTCTGCCGTGTTGTGTTTGACCCCCATCTTCTTTGAGACCCAGCATAAACAACATTCCTTGTAGGCCATACTTTGGAAACATGAAAAGCATAAGATACATGATCCTCAGCATGCCTTCCGTGGCTGTTATGTGGGTTGAAGATTTCGACAAGTTACTGCTTGTGTCCTTTTCATTTTTAATGTGGTTGCATTACTGTAAAAATTGTTAATTGCTTATATCAAATCAAATTCCGGCTTTTCATGAACAGCTGGAGGATTGTGATTGCCAGTATTTCTGAACCTTTTAAGTGAAGGATATTAAACTTAACAAATGTGATCATGGAAGACATTTGGTGTGTTTACAGATTATCTCATATATACAGTAAATTAGACTTAACCAATTACTGCATGATTTCCTATAGGGGCGGACAGAACTTTCCCCTATATTTGCACGCCAGTTTGGATTAATTTAACTTGGGTACTTTATTCCAAAGTAAAGATAAATCTCTGTTTTAATTTGATGCCGTGTCTAATTCCAAATACAACTTCTGTGTTACTTGACTGCTTTCAAGAAAAACACCCTTTTTTGACATGAAAATATTGTCCAATTCTAAGTAAAACATCTCTATCTTCTTTTTTACTTAGTGGCTTTGTCTGATTTCAAGGAAAACATCCTTACTTTGCATGGAGGCATTGTTTGATTTCTGAGTAAAACATTTGTTTTACTTCTGTGATTTCAAGAAAAAAACATGCTTATTTTGCTTGGAAGCATTGTCTGATTCCAAGCAAAACATGTCTACTTTACTTGTATTACCTGATTCTAAGGTATCTAAGGTAAAACACATTTCTATTTTGCTTTGCTGCTTTGTCTAATTCTAAGACAGACATGTCTGTTTGCTTCTTTGTCTAATTCCAAGACAGACATGTCTATATTACCTTTGCAGCATGTCTGTTGTTACCAGTTGCAATCATAAGATAAAGGGGGGGGGGGAAAAGCATACGGCTTAAAAATGTACAAACCATTTTATTACATTGTATGCACAGATAGGGTTAAATTATACATATGGCAAAATATGTAACGTGTGGAGTGGGTTAAAGCTCTCGGTTGATTGAAACCACACCTTGAGATGTAGATTTGTGATGTAGTTTGCCTAGTTTTTTGTGTTTACCCCGCCATTGCTTATTTCATTTATCCCAGTACAGCATCTTTACGTTATGGAGATTACTATTGATTACCTGTCATTGTGATATACATGTATTTGATGTGCGTTGTTGTTTTTTGTTTGTTTCATGTGTGCTGTTTATTTTCTTTCATAATTACAACTTGTTGATTTCAATCTTTGTGCATTTTTGGGCGAAACTCTGATGATGTGAATATGCATTTTGTTTCATTACTGGTTGCCAGTTTCCTTTTTGCTGTGTATTTTCTTCATCTTGCTGGTGTCTGAATCAGTGCTTCCTTATTCTTTTCCTGATCACTTTTTCAAAGGCTAATAATACATTGATTGTCAGTGTCATAGCACTCAGAACTGATGTATATGTGCTCTGTTTCCATCAGCAGACATTGCGGTGCAAAAACACTGTTCATTTGTGCACAGAGACTGTTCATTTGTGCACTGATACTGTTCATTTGCGCACTGGTAACACAACTTTCAAATATAGTACATTTTCAGTTATCTTTAAAGTACGTAATGGTATCTTTAGAAGACATCTAGACATTTGTTACTCAGTTTGTTTACCTTTTAAGAATTATTGTAATAACTAGTTTATCCTTGAAATAAATAACCAACTAACTTGAAGTTGACACTTGTTCATTCACAAATATGTTTTGTTGTGGCCAAGTTGAAGTGTGAGAATTAAAACTGAATATAACCTAGTTAATGGTTGTATGAATGATATGGGAAGGACACGTAGGAACTGCAGGAGATAGTAATAGATAGGATTGGCTTGGCATGTAGTTGAGGGTTTATACTTCTGTGGGAGATAAAGGGCAGAAGAATAAGGAAAAGAATGGTTATTAATAGAATTAACATCAAAGCAGTCTGGGAAAATCCATCGATGCTTTGTGTCCATCAAAAAGGGTTGCAAGTGTGGATGCTGGCTATTCCAATAATATGCTGGGAGTAAAGATGTATTCCTCTTTGCCAGAACCACATTTACATCCAAACTAAAATATCCCCACACATTTGATTTCATCCATTACTGTATCTTCACTCAGCATTTGGTTGTAGATAATTTTCACAACATTCATGTGTATCCATCAAGTATTTCAAATTCCCCCTTATCTGTCCATGAGTATTCCAAATTGTCCCATATCCATCTCGACACGCATCTCTTCTTCTTCTTTTCATCAATTAGCCCCAATTGGGGCATAGGTCCTCCACCAACTCACTACAAGCCCTCCTGTCCTTAGATTCTTTGGATTTGTTCATGATTGCTTGGATTTTCCCACTTAAGTTTTTCTGTGGAGTAGGAAAGCCCAACCCTCTCTCATGGCCTGTTGTGACCTGTATGGTAGGTTACAATGTGATTCTGTTCTTTACTTCCCTTAAGGATTCTGATAATACATGAGGCCTGGTCTGTCCCAAGTAGGATATATTCTACCTTACCCAATTAGAGTATTTCATATTCTACCTGCCATGCGGCGCACGTCAAAGATAAAGTTTTGAAAAGAGCTAAAATTACAAGTGCGGCACGGACAGTGAACACACACGGTAAATATTGGAAACGGGACGTCATAGAGAGACAGACAGGGAACAGCCATGAAAGGAGGAAGGCACACTGTTATCAGCAGGATAAGATCTTTGTGAAGCGAATGCAGAAGACTCAACATACAGAAAATATAATGAAAATGGAGGAAGGAAGAAGCAAAGACAGATTGAGGAATGAACGCGATCCGGCACAGAATATACACAGAAGTAGAGGAAGGAATAAGATATGATGGGCCGACATTTCAGTTAGACAATCACCGAAAGGTCATACAAGAACTAACACCCCAAGATAGACGTGAGTAATCAAATATAAAGGTTTCTGTGAGCTAGGAATATGATTGTTACATGTGATAGGGCAGGCAACATGTTTGACTTTAATGGTAGTGTTATTAAGTACGGCAGCATGTGGAGTTATGACGGAATGCGTGATGGGTGCGTCATGTGGATGGCCCACATGTCATAAAGAAGACATGGGTTACTGCCCGAAATAAAATATACACACTAAATTGAAGCACTATGTCGATGATGTATATCACCAGTTCGGTTACTAAGTTCAAGTTGTTTGATTCAGAAACTAAAGCTAGACCTACGAGCAAAATTATTGCCAAGGAAAGTAAGCAACTACGTGGCAGAAGGGTATTACTTCATGGCACTACCTTACCCAATTAGATTATTTCATATTCTACCTTATCCAATTAGAGTATTTCATATTCTACCTTATCCATCTCCTAAGTATTCCATTCTTTCCCTCATCCATCTCAAGTATTCCATAACTAATTGCCTCACAGTCCGGCATGGCCCGGACATTACATCCATGTCAGTTCTTGTTAAAGCATAAGTTGTGCCTATGTATGACAGCTGGCCATGCCACATTCATCTGTTTTCAACTTTCAGTAACACAGCTGTGAGGAGCGGCTGGCCGAGTAGCTAATAATGCCGGGTTTGAATCCTCGGTAAGGTGTGGATTTTTTTCTGTTAGGGGGCATAAAGAAAACCCTAACCTGCACAGTTCACTGCGACTGCACTAACCAGGCGACCTTAATTTCTGAGGCTCAGATCCCCTTGTCCTACACCGCAAGGTACTATAGGCAGTAATGATAGGTTTTACAGTAACACAGATGGATATACCCTGCAGGGTTGATGTGGATTATTGATAAGAGAATCAAGATACAATGAAATCCAACGGAACCAAAATAAGAATGCATACTCGACAATGTTCTTCTTGCATGGATACAATGGCAGCTGACCTTATACTGAAGTCTTGTCATACTTCCGAGATACAGTGACAACATATATGGGCCACATCAGTAACGGCAGAGTTCAAATTGTATAGTGGTTGGAGGACTTATAGGACTGCTGATGTTATTGACAGTATTCATAATGACGTCAGAGGATATATACAGGTGATAACTCTTTTTGTCACAGGCATTTGTCACTTTAACTGTTTAGTCACAATCTGTGGTTTCTTGAACTCTACACGTGCTGCAGTAAACAAGCCATGTTACTGGGCATTTTTTTTTTTTTACTTTGACCATGCGTTTTCCTCCTTGATTATCTGACATCCCCTAAACATAATATTTGGACAGGCAGTTGTAAGAAGTGTGTTTATTGATTCCAGCAGGGGCTTTTGAGCTAACAAAAATATAGCCAATATTTCAGAAGTAAAATAAAAATTGAAATTCCACCCACAGGCAACAAAAACAGTACATAGATGTAGTGTTGTCTAATTCACCTTAGTTGCTACTTGGCCAAGTTAAAATGCATCGAGAACTTCCCTTTGTTAAGGTCTCAGCATTTCCTGGTAAACTGATTTTGATTGGGCTTTCCCCCTGATTCAGAGTCGATTTTTAATCACCTACAACAGTTATCGCAAGTAGCTATATAATCGGTCATATATAATAATCCAGTTTAATCAGTCCTGGTCTTCTGCGAAACTAGACACCATTTTAATTGATTTTTCATATTTATTGAGTTAAAGAAGTGATAAATATGTAAGAAGACTGTCGTTTGGTTCACTAGTACACTTTTTTCGGAGACTCCTGGGGTTCATCACTGGAGCTAGAGTTTGTGTGTTGTGTGATGCTTTCAGCAAGCTGCCATGTGGGATAAAACGATGCAATGAAGCCGATTATCTCGCCTTTAAACCCCTTTATATGAATGAAGAAATTAAAGGAGCTAATGGCTGTGGCAAAATAACCAGTGTGGAGCTCGTGTAGAGATGAGGACAAATCTCATTGAATCAGGGGGTAAGGAGGTGGTATACAGAAGCCAGATGAGAGATGAATCATCACAGTCCTGTTTAAAAATGAAACAGTGATAAGAAAGGTCTGAGATAACTAACCAGATTTTTAAAAACAGTGCTGTAAAATAAAAAGAAATAAAAAAAAACATGTCATTCATTACTCTGAGAAATGAGTAGGCTTCCACATTTTCTGTTGTATTTTTCTGAAGATAACGTTGTTGGCATATTCTCAGTATGGATGAAGTTGTCAGTTGTTTACTGTCCTGATGTAAAAAATGTCACCATGTAGCTGTTGTAAAATTACTGTATAATATGTTGTATTTGTTACATACTAATATCACTGTTTATTTGTTAAGTGTTGTTTACAGTTAAGTAACTTATATGACATATTTCTAATTTCCTTTATTATATTAACTATATGTTGTGTTATTATTGACTTAAAGAAACTGTATATGATCCAAAGATGCGTGTGCTTTGTGCTCTCTTACCCTTATGTATATTGTCTTGTTTGTTTTCTGATATTTTCACTCTGCATTTTTCATTAATCACTCACACTCACACTCAAATTGTTCCATTTGGATTTAAGTTTGTTGAAAAGCCTGGCTACTTGTCTGTGTTTAAATGCTTGTTCTTTTGAGGAAAGTAAACAACATGGGCGCAGCATCCGAGTCTGCCTACCTCAGTATGTTTTTCTTTTTTTTTTAAAGGAAGGCCAGAAAGAAATGTGTAGGCACAGTGTTGGCATTTCATTTTCAATTGCACTAGTTGCACTGCCAGTTTTTTTTTTTTTTTTTGTTGCCAAAACCATGCCTGCTTGTCTTCTATCCCACTCCCGGTTGAAATTTAGTTGTTTTTTTTTTTTTGGTTCATTGCTCATTATTTACGACAAATCCATACCCTGTTGGTGCTTTTTATTGTATATCATTACATAAATATATGATAGTACATGTTTACATTCTATTTATTGCCTGATGTATTTTATTAATTCATTTAAATTTAAAATTTGGTAAATCTGAACACACAAAAATATTCAGAAATATCAAGAACTACTGATTCTATGAATTTGTATATTCTTGAGGCTCAAGATGGCCAATTTCAGATTGTGAGTCTTAACCCTTTGAACCCTGTTACCTTGGCCTTCAGATTCCCTGAACCTCAGCTCCTGTGGAGAAAAGGTCTGATTTCGTGTCAACTTACATATATTCATCATATAACCTGGGAAGGCTAACTCAGTAAATAAATGCCTAAAGAAGTCGGATGTTATCGGCCGAAAGGTGTAAATATCGCAGCTCTGCTGTAAACAGACCCAGCACTATCACACCCAAAAACAAAAATACCGGATGAATGATAAGAAGAAGAAATGTCATTTTGTGATCTAATCTGATGAGTAACACTGATTTTAACAAGTCTTTATGGAGATTGTTCTCCACTGTATATACCACTTGTGAAATCAATCAAATTAGGTCTAGTACATATTCCTCAAGTGAACATTTTTGTCTGCTTCATTTATCTGCGAAATTCACGGAGAAGTGCAAATTCAAATAACAATCAGATTTTGCTAGTGGGAGCAACCATCTGTTTTGTTTTTAAACTATGTCACCAAACCATTAAAGCTAAGGCTGTGAATGGTCAGTATTTTAAGCCTTCTGTTTTTAGTGTAAGATATGAATGATGCCTCATTGTCTGCAATAGTGGGCTTACAGTGTACGGTGGAAAAGTGATCAGCCTACAATAAAAGGCTTGTGGTGTATTGTGAAACAATTCTCAGCCCACAATAGAAGAGTTGTGGAGTCTAGTGAAACAGTTCTCAGCCCATAATAGAAGGCTTGTGGTGTCTAGTAAAATAGTTCTCAGCCCACAATAGAAGGCTTGTGGTGTCTAGTAAAATAGTTCTCAACCCACAATAGAAGGCTTGTGGTGTCTAGTGAAAAACAGTTCTCAACCCACAATAGAAGGCTTATAGCATCTAGTAAAACTATTCTCAGCCCACAATAGAAGGCTTATGGGTTCAAAGGGTTTAACTGTACTCAACACCCCCATCTCCCATGTCACAGTGGTGGTAACGTTTCGTCCAGTGGGGACTGTTAGTTGGCCCAACTCCTGTAAGTTATTCTTAAATCTTATGACATAATCTTTTCAGACACCTGTATTTTTTTTTAAAGCCATGGTTTGTTTGTTTGTCTGTTTTCCCTCATGTATAGCATTGACAAGATGTGTGTGCTAAGTTCGCTTTATTAACATAAACTCATTTGCTGGTGTGTTTAACATGATCCAGTTTTCATATATATATATGCTGTGACACCATGTTCTTTCTCATGTTACTGGATCAGTTACAACATCCTCCATATTTCCCTATAATCTGTATATGACAGTGGTTTGGTAAGGGCCTATGGTATAAGACCTTCCCGTTATCAAAACTACATGGAAGGTCATGATGGCTTTGTGGTTAATATACTCATTTACCATCTTGAGTTTTTCCAGGCTTGATTCCCAGTCGAGGCGAGAGTTTATTTCCAGCCAGTGCTAAACCTCAGAGATCAAGCCAGCATCATAAAACGGGTACTAGCTATTTGATTGTTGCAAAGAATTCAACAGGTAACTAGTGTGATTTTGGCCACTCATCACCTGTGATATGGCCGAACACTTTAAGCCTGGTATGCCTTGATGGTATATTACTAAACAAGTGCATTTGACAGCAGAGAGGACACAAACAGCACGATCTGTATTACAGTCTGATTATCCAGTGTTTCTAAAACAGATGACATAACAAGTCCTGCTTGTATTTTTGCTAGTGAAGAGTTGGGACAGAAATCTAAGCTTTCGACACAAATCTTTCAATTGGTTTTCTACCCAGAAAGCCCTTCACTAGAGTGAAAACTTTTTCGATTAGTTTTCTTACCATAAAATGCATTAATCAAGTATTCACACAGGAAGTGTGGGGACTCCACTTTGAGAGAACCATTAAAAAAAAAGTTTCTTTATTGATTATGAAACAATATATAATTTATTGTGTTATATAATCGTTATTGAGGTTTTTGTTCATGAGTCTGATTTTGTTGTTGTAAAAATTAAGTATAATCATCAGTAATTGTGTCTGTGTAACTTTGTGTCCCTTTGCTGATTTAGTTAGTCAATAAAATAGCTATATGGTTACAGCTGCGTTCATTTGTCACATTTTGCTTTGTATGAGTGTGTTTACAATTAACAGTGAAGAAATTGAAGATGTCACAAACTTTGAAAACCAACTTTGATGACCAAGAATCAGTTGATTAGATTCTATCAGTGTTTGTGTCACAAACTTTGATGACCAAGAATCAGTTGATTAGATTCTATCAGTGTTTGTGTCACAAACTTTGATGACCAAGAATCAGTTGATTAGATTCTATCAGTGTTTATTTATGTTTATGTCACAAACTTTGAAAACCAACTTTGGTGACCAAGAATCAGTTGATTAGATTCTACCAGTGTTTATTTATGTTTATGTCACAAACTTTGAAAACCAACTTTGGTGACCAAGAATCAGTTGATTAGATTCTATCAGTGTTTATTTATGTTTATGTCACAAACTTTGAAAACCAACTTTGGTGACCAAGAATCAGTTGATTAGATTCTACTAGTGTTTATTTCACAAACTCAATTCAGTTCAGGTGCCACATTTGGTTTCAGATTGGAAACTTCAACCCTACCCGAAGGTTCCATAATGATTTTATATTGTATATGTTGGGGGAGTGAGTGGTTGGGGACTCACAGAACATAGCATGGTTGTATATTAGTCATTTGAAGGCAGAAGTACCCACACAAAAGCAGCTGGTCAAATTAACTAAAGTATACGTTCTTCTCATGTTTGGGGCATTGTTTCTTATCTGGTCTATGTTGTTATTCTTCTGTCTTTAACACTCCTAATAAAGTATAGGCCCACAACCACACATGCCAAGGTCTTTGTAGACCAGTGCATTTAAGTTGGGTGTCAGCTGAATTTATCTGCAGTTTGAAATAGCCAGACACACCAATCCTCTTTTTATGACCTGCACAGGATGTTTACATTGTTACTATTTTTTACTTTCATTTCGGGGTCCCAGCAAATTGACAGATAATAAATAGCATATTGTCTCAAGCCCTAAGCTACCAATGTCAAAATTGGACATTATCCAAATCACATTTACACAAAATCAACACCAGTGAAATGAGATGCTTGAGGAGAGCTGCCAACTGAACATTTCTTATTCGGTCTCGGATAGTTATCAGACAGACAGAGGGATCAACTTATGCCACTTACATTAAAAGACAGAAGGTCAAATGGTTTGGCCATGTTGTTAGAATGCAACACCATCAACTACCAGCACTGGCCCTACATCAAAGAACATCTGCTACGAGAGCAAGAGGACGCCCGAGAAGAAAATGGATTGATGACGTCAAAGACATTGTGCAATCACATGGAATGACATCCAGTGCCACTCATCAGACGCTGAAACGTCAACTATTCCTCCCCACAATGCTTGACGGCAACAGTGGAAGATGATGATGATTTTTTACCTATACTTGAGTAATATAAATTTCTGAGACCAACTTTGCTATTTCAGAGTTTGAATTCTGTCCATATTCCATATTTGTAAGTTAAATGATATGGCTATAAAGACACTTGTTTAAGGAATGTCCAGTTGGACATACTCCTGTTCCTTCAGCGAGGTGCTGTTGTCATACGGAGGTGTTAGGTTTGAATTCCTGTGTAGCCACAATTGCTCTAAGAAGCTGCTGCTGGATGAAATGAATGGTCATCATCATACTTGATGGACAAACTCCAGGAAGGGCTGCTGAATGAAATGAATGGTCATCATCATACTTGATGGACAAACACCAGGAAGGGCTGCTGGATGAAATGAATGGTCATCATCATACTTGATGGACAAACACCAGGAAGCTGCTGCAGCACACTTGCCCTCTGGACTAGTAGTCATGTATCCAGTGAACAGCACACTTACTTGCTGGCCTAGTATTCACATATCCGGTTCTCCATTGACCAGCACACTTGCCCTCTGGCCTAGTAGTCATGTATCCAGTGAACAGAAAACTTACTTGCTGGCCTAGTAGTCATGTATCCGGTTCTCCAGTGACCAGCAAACTTGCCCTCTGGCCTAGTAGTCATGTATCCAATGAACAGCACACTTACTTGCTGGCCTAGTAGTCACGTACCCAGTTCTCCGGTGACCAGCACACTTGCCCTCTGGCCTAGTAGTCACGTATCCGGTTCTCCACTGACCAGCACACTTGCCCTCTGGCCTAATAGTCACGTATCCGGTTCTCCACTGACCAGCACACTTGCCCTCTGGCCTAGTAGTCACATATCCGGTTCTTCAGTGACCAGCACACTTGCTCTCTGGCCTAGTAGTCACGTATCCGGTTCTTCAGTGACCAGCACACTTGCCCTCTGGCCTAGTAGTCACATATCCGGTTCTTCAGTGACCAGCACACTTGCCCTCTGGCATAATAGTCATGTATCCGGTTCTCCAGTGACCAGCACACTTGCCCTCTGGCCTAGTAGTCACATATCTGGTTCTTCAGTGACCAGCACACTTGCCCTCTGGCATAATAGTCATGTATCCGGTTCTCCAGTGACCAGCACACTTGCCCTCTGGCCTAGTAGTCACATATCCGGTTCTCCAGTGACCAGCACACTTGCCCGATAGCCTAGTAGTCACGTATCCGGTTCTCCAGTGACCGGCACACTTGCCCGCTGGCCTAGTAGTGACATATCCAGTTCTCCAGTGACCAGCACACTTGCCCTCTGGCCTAGTAGTCATGTATCCAGTGACCAGCACACTTGCCCGCTGGCCTAGTAGTCACGTATCTGGTGGGAGATGTGTGTGTGGGTGAGAAGATGTGTGTGAGCGGCGGATGTGTGTGGGTGGGGTATATGTGGGTGGTGGGGTGTGTGTAGGTGGGAGATGTGTGTTTTTGGATGAGGAATGTGTTGGTGGGTGGGGATGTGTGTTTGGGTGTGGGGACGTGTGAGTGTATGGGTGGTGAGGTGTAGTAAAGGGATGTGTGATTGTGGATTGGAGATCGGGGGGAGGGAGGTGATTGGCGAGTGGGTGGGTGGAGGATGTGTGGGAGGGTGAGTGTGTGTAGGTTGGGGGATGTGTGTGTGTTGGTGCGGGATGTGTGGGTGGGGGAGATGTGGTTGGGGGATGTGTGTTTGGCTGAGTGGTTGGAGTGTGTGGCTGGGTGGTGGGGGATATGTGGGTGGGTGAGTGTTGGTAGGTTATGGGATGGGTGGAGGATGTGTGGGTGGGGAGATGCGTGAAGGTGGGGGATGTGTGGGTGGATGCATGCATGTGTGCCTGGGTTTGTGTGTGGGTAGGTGGGGGATGTGTGTGGAGGGAAGTGTGGTGGGTGGGAGATGTGTGTGTGGGTGGGGAGATGGTGTATGTGGGTTGGGGGATGGGTGGATGGATGGGAGCATGTATGTGCCTGTGGGTATGTGTGTGGTTGGGTGGAGGATGTGTGTGTGGGGGACACGTGGATGGATGGGTGGGGGATTTGTCTCATACCATGGTAACATGCATTGTTTATGTTTACAACATTCATTTGACAATATTTTTTTTTCCTATGTGAATGCACTATGCACTAATGAATGAAAGATGAGTGACTGGAAGGGCTGAATGTAAGACGGGCCTGCGTGCCCAATTTGTTACCCTTTGAAAATAAAGTTTGTTCATTCGTTCGTTCGTTTCTCCAGTGACCAGCACACTTGCCCTCTGGCCTAGTAGTCACGTATTCAGTGACCAGCACACTTACCCACTGGCCTAGTAGTCACATATCTGGTTCTCCAGTGACCAGCACACTTACCCACTGGCCTAGTAGTCACATATCTGGTTCTCCAGTGACCAGCACACTTACCCACTGGCCTAGTAGTCACATATCTGGTTCTCCAGTGACCAGCACACTTACCCACTGGCCTAGTAGTCACATATCTGGTTCTCCAGTGACCAGCACACTTACCCACTGGCCTAGTAGTCACATATCTGGTTCTCCAGTGACCAGAACAGTTACCCACTGGCCTAGTAGTCACGTATTCAGTGACCAGCACACTTGCCCTCTGGCCTAGTAGTCACATATCTGGTTCTCCAGTGACCAGCACACTTACCCACTGGCCTAGTAGTCACATATCTGGTTCTCCAGTGACCAGCACTCTTACCCACTGGCCTAGTAGTCACATATCTGGTTCTCCAGTGACCAGAACACTTACCCACTGGCCTAGTAGTCACGTATTCAGTGACCAGCACACTTGCCCTCTGGCCTAGTAGTCACATATCTGGTTCTCCAGTGACCAGCACACTTACCCACTGGCCTAGTAGTCACATATCTGGTTCTCCAGTGACCAGCACACTTACCCACTGGCCTAGTAGTCACATATCTGGTTCTCCAGTGACCAGCACACTTACCCACTGGCCTAGTAGTCATATCTGGTTCTCCAGTGACCAGAACACTTACCCACTGGCCTAGTAGTCACGTATTCAGTGACCAGCACACTTGCCCTCTGGCCTAGTAGTCACATATCTGGTTCTCCAGTGACCAGCACACTTACCCACTGGCCTAGTACTACTAGTAGTCACATATCTGGTTCTCCAGTGACCAGCACTCTTACCCACTGGCCTAGTAGTCACATATCTGGTTCTCCAGTGACCAGAACACTTACCCACTGGCCTAGTAGTCACGTATTCAGTGACCAGCACACTTGCCCTCTGGCCTAGTAGTCACATATCTGGTTCTCCAGTGACCAGAACACTTACCCACTGGCCTAGTAGTCACGTATTCAGTGACCAGCACACTTGCCCTCTGGCCTAGTAGTCACATATCTGGTTCTCCAGTGACCAGCACACTTACCCACTGGCCTAGTAGTCACATATCTGGTTCTCCAGTGACCAGCACTCTTACCCACTGGCCTAGTAGTCACATATCTGGTTCTCCAGTGACCAGCACATTTACCCACTGGCCTAGTAGTCACGTATTCAGTGACCAGCACACTTGCCCTCTGGCCTAGTAGTCACATATCTGGTTCTCCAGTGACCAGCACACTTACCCACTGGCCTAGTAGTCATGTAATCAGTGACCAGCACACTTACCCACTGGCCTAGTAGTCACATATCTGGTTCTCCAGTGACCAGCACACTTACCCACTGGCCTAGTAGTCACATATCTGGTTCTCCAGTGACCAGCACATTTGCCTGCTGGCCTAATAGTCACATATCCAGTGACCAGCACATTTGCCTGCTAGCCTACTAGTCACATATCCAGTGACCAGCACATTTGCCTGCTAGCCTACTAGTCGCATATCCAGTGACCAGCACATTTACCCACTGGCCTACTAGTCACATATCCAGTGGCCAGCACACTTGCCCTCTGGCCTAGCAGTCACATATCTGGTTCTCCAGTGACCAGCACACTTACCCACTGGCCTAGTAGTCACATATCTGGTTCTCCAGTGACCAGCACTCTTACCCACTGGCCTAGTAGTCACATATCTGGTTCTCCAGTGACCAGAACACTTACCCACTGGCCTAGTAGTCACGTATTCAGTGACCAGCACACTTGCCCTCTGGCCTAGTAGTCACATATCTGGTTCTCCAGTGACCAGCACACTTACCCACTGGCCTAGTAGTCACATATCTGGTTCTCCAGTGACCAGCACACTTACCCACTGGCCTAGTAGTCACATATCTGGTTCTCCAGTGACCAGCACACTTACCCACTGGCCTAGTAGTCATATCTGGTTCTCCAGTGACCAGAACACTTACCCACTGGCCTAGTAGTCACGTATTCAGTGACCAGCACACTTGCCCTCTGGCCTAGTAGTCACATATCTGGTTCTCCAGTGACCAGCACACTTACCCACTGGCCTAGTACTACTAGTAGTCACATATCTGGTTCTCCAGTGACCAGCACTCTTACCCACTGGCCTAGTAGTCACATATCTGGTTCTCCAGTGACCAGAACACTTACCCACTGGCCTAGTAGTCACGTATTCAGTGACCAGCACACTTGCCCTCTGGCCTAGTAGTCACATATCTGGTTCTCCAGTGACCAGAACACTTACCCACTGGCCTAGTAGTCACGTATTCAGTGACCAGCACACTTGCCCTCTGGCCTAGTAGTCACATATCTGGTTCTCCAGTGACCAGCACACTTACCCACTGGCCTAGTAGTCACATATCTGGTTCTCCAGTGACCAGCACTCTTACCCACTGGCCTAGTAGTCACATATCTGGTTCTCCAGTGACCAGCACATTTACCCACTGGCCTAGTAGTCACGTATTCAGTGACCAGCACACTTGCCCTCTGGCCTAGTAGTCACATATCTGGTTCTCCAGTGACCAGCACACTTACCCACTGGCCTAGTAGTCATGTAATCAGTGACCAGCACACTTACCCACTGGCCTAGTAGTCACATATCTGGTTCTCCAGTGACCAGCACACTTACCCACTGGCCTAGTAGTCACATATCTGGTTCTCCAGTGACCAGCACATTTGCCTGCTGGCCTAATAGTCACATATCCAGTGACCAGCACATTTGCCTGCTAGCCTACTAGTCACATATCCAGTGACCAGCACATTTGCCTGCTAGCCTACTAGTCGCATATCCAGTGACCAGCACATTTACCCACTGGCCTACTAGTCACATATCCAGTGGCCAGCACACTTGCCCTCTGGCCTAGCAGTCACTTATCCAGTTCTCTAGTGAGGCAAAGATTTTAAAAAGTTAAATGTAGCTTCCAGGTCCACCCAGCCTAAAATTAGTACCAGAAAAAGTCCTGCCCACATCACTTGCCAGTTGGTCTGTAAAAAATATGTAGATATCACCATGTACCTAATACATCAGAAGATATGGAAAAGGGTCCTCATCTCATCTCATCATGTTCCTCTTGTACCTTGCGGTGTCGAGGTGAAGTATAAACAGCGGGAGAGTGTCCATTTATGGGCTTCATGTATCGAGATTCCCATGGACTCTGCTATTCTTTCTGTCCATTGTTTACGTGGCCAGCCTCTTCTTTTGCTTCCATCTGGTCTGTACATCATTGCTTGTTGTGGGATACTGTTAGTTGGTAACCTAGTTACATGGCTAAACCATTTGACTTGCTGCCTTCTAATAAAATCTAGCCCTTTATTTATACTATAGCTTTCAATTGTTATACTGTCTCGTGTGTCCTCTATCTACTTCTTGAAGTCAAGAATCAACATTACTGCTCTCCGGATATTAGCATGCGTGCTCCATCTTCTTCTTCAGTAGTCAATGATGAGTTGCCATGCTGATTATACCAGTGACAGACTGATTGAGGGTCTGCCTTTGATTTCTTGCACATGTTGTCTCCCAGACCTGCTGCTCACCGACTATGCTACTTTCCTCTATTTGTACAAGTATGGATCAATAGCTGTGAATTTATTTCTCATGCAATTTCATTGGTCTCAAGGGTTTCCTCAACAGTTCATGTTTGGAAATGTGTCCTTTCAGGTGCCTAAGCTTGTAACACTGCAACAATAGTTGATGTTTGGGAATGTATTCTTTGAGTTCCCCCAATCTTTTAACACTGAAACAGTTGATTTCTGGAAATACATCCTTTCAGGTGTCCAATCTTTTAATACTGCAACAATAGTTGATGTTTGGGAATGTATTCTTTGAGTCCCCCCAATCTTTTAAGATAGAAACAAACAAATGTTTGGGAATGTATTCTCTCATGCACCCAATCTTTTAACACTGAAACAATAATCAAAAGTAACACTTTCCAGATCTGTTGATGCTAAATTTATTTCCCAACTTTGCTAACTGAGCTGTCGGACTTACAACAAAACACATAAATTGTTTATCAATTTGCAACATGGGCTTATTGACGGAAACTTATCTTTGATTTTTAAAGTTGGGTTCCTTCTATTCGCTACTTAATTCCTATATTCAATGACATATAAAAGTTTTTCAGTCAGTTCTTCTTCCTTGATAGGTAATTTTATAATAGAATTAGGATGCAGTGTGGTATCTGGCAACCTCTGTAGGTAAATGTTCATACACATGCCAAACCAGAGGATTGGCCAACACTTAGTACTCTTCAGTCAAAGCAAAATGGACATTTGGTCAGATTGCAGCTGGTACCATTAGTATTGGGAATATTTGCTGGTTGTTGAAAGTTATGACAGCATGCATATGGGAATGTCCCTAGTGTTGTGATGTCAGTTTTTAACCCACCACATGCCATTACATCTTTTAGTTCCATTGGATCACAGCATATGTCCAATGAGGCAACGTACAATAACAATGCCACAAATGAGGGCCAAATACAAACTCTTGTAAAATACAAAAAAATTTTGCCAGAGGAGAGGTTGGTGTGGATTTTTTTTCTGTCAGGGACAAAACCAAAACCCTAACTTGCACAGTTCACAGCGACTGCACTATACAGGCAGCCTTAATTCCTCAGGTTCAAGACACCCCTGCCATATACCACAAGATACTATATAGGCAGTAAATGACGGTTGCCAGATTTCTTTAGTGTGCTTTGACTAAAAATAAGAAGAACAATCACACAAGAAATTATGGATTTGGCACACATGCAGAATAGGCAATCATATATGGTGTCATGCTTGAGACATACAGAGTCAGGGATACTGGAGAGACCTGTTAGACCCACATGTATTAGTGACCACAGACAACACAGGATAATGGGATTTACAGCATTCTTCTTCTTCTGCCCCCTATCCTCTATTGGGACATCTGCTCTCTATCCTCCAGTGGGACATCTGCTCTCTATCCTACAGTAGGACATCTGCTCTCTATCCTCCATTGGGACATCTGCTCTCTATCTTCCAGTGGGACATCCACTCTCTATCCTCCATTGGGATATCTGCTCTCTATCCTCCATTGGGATATCTGCTCTCTATCTTCCATTGGGACATCTGCTCTCTATCTTCCATTGGGACATCTGCTCTCTATCTTCCATTGGGACATCTGCTCTCTATCCTCCATTGGGACATCTGCTCTCTATCCTCCATTGGGACATCTGCCCCCTATCCTCCATTGGGACATCTGCTCTCTATCTTCCTTTGGGACATCTGCTCTCTATCCTCCATTGGGATATCTGCTCTCTATCTTCCATTGGGACATCTACTCTCTATCCTCCATTGGGATATCTGCTCTCTATCTTCCACTGGGACATCTGCTCTCTATCCTCCATTGGGATATCTGCTCTCTATCTTCCTTTGGGACATCTGCCCCATATCCTCCATTGGGACATCTGCCCCCTATCCTCCATTGGGACATCTGCCCCCTATCTTCCATTGGGACATCTGCTCTCTATCCTCCATTGGGACATCTGCTCTCTATCTTCCATTGGGACATCTGCTCTCTATCCTCCATTGGGATATCTGCTCTCTATCTTCCTTTGGGACATCTGCCCCCTATCCTCCATTGGGACATCTGCCCCCTATCCTCCATTGGGACATCTGCCCCCTATCTTCCATTGGGACATCTGCTCTCTATCCTCCATTGGGACATCTGCTCTCTATCCATTTGGATATCCACTCTCTATCCTCCATTGGGATATCCACTCCCTATCCTCCATTGGGACATCTCTCTATCCTCCATTGGGACATCTGCTCTCTATCCTCCATTGGGACATCTGCTCTCTATCCTCCACTGGGACATCCGCTCTCTATCCTCCATTGGGATATCCACTCCCTATCCTCCATTGGGACATCTGCTCTCTATCCTCCATTGGGACATCCGCTCTCTATCCTCCATTGGGATATCCACTCCCTATCCTCCATTGGGACATCTGCTCTCTAGCCTACATTGGGACATCCGCTCTCTATCCTCCATTGGGACATCTGCTCTCTAGCCTCCATTGGGACATCTGCTCTCTATCCTCCATTGGGACATCTCTCTATCCTCCATTGGGACATCCGCTCTCTATCCTCCATTGGGACATCTGCCCCCTATCCTCCATTGGGACATCTGCTCTCTATCCTCCATTGGGACATCCACTCTCTATCCTCTATTGGGACATCCACTCTCTATTCTCCAATCGGACATCTGCTCTCTATCCTCTATTGGGACATCTGCTCTCTATCCATTTGGACATCCACTCTCTATCCTCCATTGGGACATCTGCTCTCTATCCTCTATTGGGACATCTGCTCTCTATCCTCCATTGGGACATCCGCTCTCTATCCTCCATAGAGACATCTGCTCTCTATCCTCCATTGGGACATCTCTCTATCTTCCATAGGGACATCTGCTCTCTATCCTCCATAGGGACATCTGCTCTCTATCCTCCATTGGGATATCCACTCCCTATCCTCCATTGGGACATCTGCTCTCTATCCTCCATTGGGACAGCTGCTCTCTATCCTCCATTGGGACATCTGCTCTCTATCCTCCATTGGGATATCCACTCTCTATCCTCCATTGGGACATCTGCTCTCTATCCTCCATTGGGATATCCACTCCCTATCCTCCATTGGGACATCTGCTCTCTATCCTCCATTGGGACATCTGCTCTCTATCCTCCATTGGGATATCCACTCCCTATCCTCCATTGGGACATCTGCTCTCTATCCTCCATTGGGATATCCACTCCCTATCCTCCATTGGGACATCTGCTCTCTATCCTCCATTGGGACATCTGCTCTCTATCCTCCATTGGGACAGCTGCTCTCTATCCTCCATTAGGATATCCACTCCCTATCCTCCATTGGGACATCTGCTCTCTATCCTCCATTGGGACAGTTGCTCTCTATCCTCCATTGGGACATCTGCTCTCTATCCTCCATTGGGATATCCGCTCTCTATCCTCCATTGGGACATCTGCTCTCTATCCTCCATTGGGACATCTGCTCCCTATCCTCCATTGGGATATCCGCTCTCTATCCTCCATTGGGACATCTGCTCCCTATCCTCCATTGGGATATCCACTCCCTATCCTCCAGTGGGACATCTGCCCCCTATCCTCCATTGGGACATCTGCTCTCTATCCTCCATTGGGACATCCACTCTCTATCCTCTATTGGGACATCCACTCTCTATTCTCCAATCGGACATCTGCTCTCTATCCTCTATTGGGACATCTGCTCTCTATCCATTTGGACATCCGCTCTCTATCCTCCATTGGGACATCTGCTCTCTATCCTCTATTGGGACATCTGCTCTCTATCCTCCATTGGGACATCCGCTCTCTATCCTCCATAGAGACATCTGCTCTCTATCCTCCATTGGGACATCTGCTCTCTATCCTCCATAGGGACATCTGCTCTCTATCCTCCATTGGGATATCTGCTCTCTATCCTCCATTGGGACATCTGCTCTCTATCCTCCATTGGGACATCTGCTCTCTATCCTCCATTGGGACATCTGCTCTCTATCCTCCATTGGGACATCTCTCTATCCTCCATTGGGACATCTGCTCTCTATCCTCCATTGGGACATCTGCTCTCTATCCTCCATTGGGACATCTCTCTATCCTCCGTTGGGACATCTCTCTAGCCTCCATTTGGACATCTGCTCTCTATCCTCCATTGGGACATCCACTCTCTATCCTCCATTGGGACATCTGCTCTCTATCTTCCATTGGGACATCTCTCTATCCTCCATTGGTACATCCGCTCCCTATCCTCCATTGGGACATCCGCTCCCTATCCTCCATTGGGATATCTGCTCCCTATCCTCCATTGGGACATCCACTCCCTATCCTCCATTGGGACATCTGTTCTCTACTCTCCATTGGGACATCTGCTCTCTATCCTCCATTGGGACATCCACTCTCTATCTTCTATTGGGACATCCACTCTTTATCCTCTATTGGGACACAGAACCTCAACCAACTCTCTCCAAGCCTTAAAACCTACGGAGGAAACAGTACCAAAAAAATGCATGAATTTGTGTATCTGTGATGTGTTAGAACCATCAGGTGCCGACAAACAGCAGTGATGTCCATACCCCATAGTTGTGGGGTCATGTGGATGATAGACCTGGCTAATGAAGACACCTTTTCTAGGAGTGTCTAGTTGGTCATGCGTCAAAGTACACGTGTTCCTGTAGCGAGGCACTGTTGTCATTTGGAGGTGACAGGTTTGAATCCTGGTTGGTAACTACAGCTTTCAATATTTATGTTGTCTAGTGTGTGCTCTAGTCTCTAATTCTTGCCCCTACTTCTATGTGCACCAAACAATGCGTATGTGTTTATTTATGAACCGTTTTAGTGGCGTCAAAGGGTTCCCCACTTGATATTTATGTATAATATATGTACAACATTGGAACCAATTAATCATTTTTCTCTTTAATTGTTCGTTACTCTACTGGACACAGCATAATGGTCTGATGTTTGTGTGTTTGTTATTTGATCTATGCTGGTTTAATATACAATTCTGAGACCTATGGTGCTATTTTTCAATGGTTAGAAACGAATTCTGTCTGTATCCCATAGTTGTGGGTTCATGCGGATGACAGACCTGGCTAATGAAGGCACCTTTTCTAGGGATGTCTAGTAGGTCATGTGTCAAAGTACACTTGTTCATTCAGTGAGGCGTTATCATCACTTGGAGGTTACAGATTCAAATCCCGCTCAGTAACTATAGCTTTCAATTTTTATGTTGTCTAGTGTGTCCTCTAGTCTCTAATTCTTGCCCAAACAATATGTGTGTATTTATTTATGAACTATGTTGGTCACAATCCTGACTGAATGACTGTGCAAAGTTCTGCCATTGGACGGGAGAAGAAAATCAGTCTAAATCATTAGGATTGCAAATGTGAACAATACATAAAACAATTAAAAATGATACAATGATAAAAAAGTGAAAACAAAATACATGCACGAAAGGTACAGTAGAAATATAATACTACATCTAACATGGATACAAACAAATTTACAGTAGGAGAATTAAAAGATCTCAATTTCATTTTATTCTAAAATAAGAAATTCAACAATCTAGCAAATCTAAATGGTATATGGAAAAAACATGCTAAAAGAATATACGAGTATGTAGTTAAAAAACTACCTGTACACATCTTGAGCGGTAGTGAGTGTGCGGTACCAGCCCCAACTTTTTACACACCAATTGGCACTCAATGGGTGGTGTGGTCAGTGTCATGTCGGCCATCTTTACTTTTCAGGACATTTCCAGGTAGCCATTTTAGAGTGGCTCAATCTGGGAGACCAGGTCAAGTTTTAGAAATCTGCCTCAATGGGGGTTTGAAACATGACCACCAGGCCTTCAGGTGGGCCACTGGAGCTCCCAGTATGTGTACTACACAAGCGGAAAGAATCATTAAGTGCATTATGTGCCATGCCAATAAGCGTGGGCGATCATGTTTCACCATCTCACACAATCACCAGAGTTATAGATCAGCTCTGTGTGTTTGTTTCAACTATGCCACATGGCCAAGCTATCGAGATATTTATCTCTGCCCCTTGCTCTTTTCCCATGTCTTGCCAGTTGGCACCAAGTTTTACAATTCATTTCTCCTCATAATGTGCCCAAAAAGTCTTGACTGTCTACATCTAATTTCTCAAATTAGTTTACAGTTTTCATTTGTTTCTTGTAGGACTTGCTCTTTGGCTTTTCTGTCTGTCCATGGTATTCTCTAAGTGAAGTAATAAACAAATTGAAATACCAAAAAGATATTACAGTATGGCAAATTAAAATTTGTTGCATGGTTCTGTGCTCTGTGTGGCTCAGCATCTAATCTTTTGTTTCCTTGTTTGACTTCAGTTTTAAAGGGGTATTTACTATGTCGACATAAACAAAATGGGCTGGTCGAAATCTAACCTCATCTAGAAATCTACAAGCTTTATTAAAATATGTTGTATGTTTTCTTTTTAACAAATGTTTAGATGATCAATGCAAACAGGATCCCTGCCAGTCATATAATATTACTCAAATTGGTTACAATTTAAAAAACAAACAACACATGAAATATAGTCACCAAACAACAAATATCTAATTTCAAATTAAATTATGAAAAATGACTATAATTTCCATAAATTTAGTTACAAATAAACAGTTAAAAAAGCATTATTTGTAGTCATCCACATCTGTACAGGTGTATTAGATATAACCTTTTTTAAGCTAAATAAACAACAACAAATCATTAATGCAGGATTTCCCAAAAAAAATGAGGCTTCTGTAAGCATGAATGAAGATTAATACAGACAAAAATTGATGATTTTCAATGAAAATGGCAGTTTTGGTAGACAAATGAGTCAGCAATGTAATTGACCTTCTACACCCCTTATGAAGTATTGTCATATGGTGCTAGACCCTTGTTTTCATAGGCCAATCAGTATTCAGTGGGTGATGTCAGGAACATACCAGCCACTTTATTTCCCAAAACATTTTAAGGTATCTATTTTAGGCTGGGTTGACCTGGGAGGCCAGCTTTAAAAATTCAAATCTGAACCCATGCAGATCAAACCCATGACCTCCAGGCTGGCAGGTGAGTGTCTAACCCCTTCACTACCATGATTCCCGCCAAAACAACAACGCAGCAGGAAAATATTGTTTGCCACTGTGTTGTCCCCTGCACTACCATGATTCCCACCAAGACAATAACGCAGCAGGAAAATATTGATTGCCACTGTATTGTCCCCTGCACTACCATGGTTCCTGCCACAACAACAACGCAGCAGGAAAATACTGTTTGCCACTCTGTTATCCCCTGCACTACCAAGGTTCCCACCAAGACAATAACGCAGCAGGAAAATAGTTTGCCACTGTGTTCTTCCCTGCACTCATCTTGTCACACTTAATCGCTGAACATATATATATTATTAAATATGCTAGTTTCATTCTGAGATAAATAGCGTTTTTTTTTTTCATTTTCTTTTCATTGTGCTTATTTTTTTAATCTTTCCATTCTTCTCATTTGGTTATTGCCTTAATGTAGTCACTGCAGTGTCTTCCCTGTTGTTTATATGATGTATTTTGTGTATGTGTTTGTTGATGAAGGCTA
Organism: Cepaea hortensis; assembly: GCA_963921405.1. Taxonomy (NCBI): domain Eukaryota; kingdom Metazoa; phylum Mollusca; class Gastropoda; order Stylommatophora; family Helicidae; genus Cepaea; species Cepaea hortensis. The sequence continues at coordinate 50,086,135 of OY992890.1, forward strand.
ACAGCGTCAACGTCTAATGTTTTCCGTAATTGTGTTGTGCAAAGCTGCATTAATTCATGTTATTTTATATTATTTACATTTCCACAGCTTTACCACGGTTCCACTTATGTTGTTATTACTTTAACTAGTTTATGATTATGACATCAGAGATTATAGTTGTCTCCAAGAAGAAAGAAATACGACAACGTGACATCCAAGTAAATGAGAAAATGCTTAAACAGGTGAATCAGTACAACTATCATTGAACAGTTGTAACATCTGAACAAAAATAAACTGTCAGATGAAATGAGAAAAACGGTGTTCAAGTCCTATATAGAACCTATATTGTTATATGGATGAGAAATATGGACAATAAGCAGTCATGCTGTGAAATATCTAATGGCAGTAGAAATGTTGTTCCTGAGGGGGAAAACAAGAATACCATAGACTGACAGAAAAGCCAACGAGCAAGTCCTACAAGAAACAATTTTTTTTGGTGCTTGCTCGCTTTGAAAAGTTGTTGTTAATTACTCTGGCAGTCCAAGGAATTCGCAATATTCATCTCAGGAACCACATCTCTTGCTTCCAATTTCTTACTAATTTGTTCATTTACATTCCAAGATTCACTGCCATACAGCAAAGCAGGTTCTATATAGCACTTCAGCACTCTCTTTCTTACATTACATAATAATGACTTATTACATAAGATATCTTTCAGCTCTCATATAAGGAGTAACAAATCAATGGGTGGTATGTTGCATGGTACAGAAAGAGTTAACATGTCAAGCATACTGATCAATAGCTTGAATTCTTCATACATAATTTAAGAGTAACTCCCCCTGAACAAACAACTAAAATTAAAACTAACATCATGTAATATTACTGGTAAACATGTTAATGTTGCAGCTGCTGGCATTAAAACTCTAAAGTGTTATTTTCCTTACAACAATTAATTACTACTTTATGCTATATTTCTGTCACTTATTTGAGTGTCCAGCTTTAACAGATATCAGGAAATGGTTACTTCCATCAATGTCAGATACACGGAACACTTTATATGGAGTAACACTACAGATGATGAACACTTGGCGCTGGGCCAAAGGGCGGAAGCTCAGGCTTTGCTGGGCGGATAATAATAACAAGCCACACTTTTGTATGAACAAACTTCACTTCTGTATGAACAAGCCACATTTCTGTACGAACAAGCCACATTTCTGTATGAACAAGCCATACTTCTGTATAAACAAGCTCTGTATGACAAGCAATAATTCTGTATGAATAAGCTCTATATGAACAAGTCATACTTCTGTATGGACAAGCCATACTACTTTGTGAACAAGCCATACGTCTCTATAAACAAGCCATATTTTTGTATGAACAAGCTTAACTTTTCTATGAAAAGCCATACTTATGTATGAAAAGCCACACTACTCTATAAACAAGCCATACTTCTGTATGAACAAGCCATACTTCTGTATGACTACATCTGCAGATTAACTATTTGGGGGGAAAAGTGTATAGACAAAAATTACATTTAATATATATTTACTTCACTCACAACGAAATCTTTCTACATTATTAATCTGGAATGTGATACACAACAACAGTATAAGACCATTTTCTGAATGCAGGTTCACAAATATTATAACAGTATGAACAATATACACAGATTTTGGTCTAGTTCATTTTGTGACGTAATTTTCTACGATTTAAATTAATCTTCATGTATTAGTATCGCTACCTGCACCAAACACAACCAAAGAATTCTACAGAATTTCTACATATTAATTCAGTAAAGAACAACAAATCAAAAGTAACTGTAATTTGTATTATGTTTATTGCAGGAAGTAGTTTTTTTCTTAAACTTTAATAATCTGGTCTTTACTAGTTTTAATTCTGAGGTCTCTTCTGAAACTGTGATCGTGTGAGAACTGATTAATTTACTTAGTGGAGGGGGATTTCTTTTCCAAGTTGTGTTCATCTCTTTGTTTATATCCTTAAAAACACTAAAATATTGACAGCTTTTTTTTCAGAATGGGTCTATTGTTTATATCCTTAAAAACATTAAAATACTGATAGCTTTTTTTTTTCAGAATGGGTCTATCCATTTTACTCCTTCACTAATGAGCTTTCAAGTAATTTCTGGCTGTAATTTTCTTTTTTGAATATGTATCTTGTTTATGCCCACTTAAACTGCCATTTTGTGAAATGTGGTCACGTTCTCCCTCAGAAAATCTGGTATAGCGCATCTGAAGGTCAGAGGGAACAGGGTCAAAGGATTCAAGTAATTTCCAATATAACAGCAAGTTTTTCAACCCTAGCCATTGTGAAAGAAAATAGATTATGACTAAAATAAAAATAAAAACAATAATTAAAATTCATGCTGGCTAATACTTATAAAGCAAAAATATAATGCAAGAATGGTGTTACAAGATAGCTTCTTTAGCCTGTAACACAAAACAAATATGACATAGGAAAAGGACTTAACAATAAACAACACATAGAAAACCATGGAAGTGAAACATAAATCATAAATGCCAGTCAAATGCCATTTCAATCAACTAATGTACAAACTTTCTGGTGGTCATCATCATCATCATCATCAAGTGCCTTGCCTGGCATAGGCGTTCATGTCTCTCCACAGATCTCAGTTCTTGGTGTTCTGGATCAACTCTGCTGATGATATTCCTTCATGTCACTTTTCCAGTCCATCCAGCATAATTTCTCTTGGTCTGTCTAAGCCTCTTTACCCACTCATTTTTCTAGTTGTCACAATATCCTCCATCACATGACCAAAGAATACTGTTTGTCTCTTCCTTATACTTGTATATAACGTATGAGTTTCATTAGCCTCTTCAAGGATATTATTGTTAGTCACCCTGGCAGTCAAAGATATTCACAACATTCATCTCACGAACCAAATTTCTGCTGCCTCAAAGCTTTTCCTAATTTTTTTAATTTATGTTCTATGATTCCCTGCCATACTGCAAAACAGGTTCTATATAACATTTCAGCACTCTCCTTCTGTCCACCGGGATGAGTGGCCAACTCTTCAGCTATGCAAGGCACTCACTTGTCCGGACCATCAGAAATGGCTGTCAAAGCCACAGGTAAAATACCCCCATGTGGATGTGGAAGTCACGGGGAAACCACATTATCTTCCCAAGAATTTCATGTATTCATGTAGTTCTGGTCATCAGGATTAAAATAACAAGCAAATGAAAAATAAATATATAATAAACCAGATGATAAATATATATATATACTACACACAAGTCACAACAGGCAAAACAATACAATCAATGGTAATAAAGAAAAACCACACATGTTATCGCCTACAAGAAACAACAATATTTTACTAAAACATGACATGTTTAATTATATTTTTACACCAAAGGCTATTGCTCAACGTGATATGTTAATTATTTAGCCACCATATTTAAGATATAACATACACAAACTATAATAATTTCCAAAATTTCTGTGAAAATCGCCCCCATAAATAACACGCTTATTTTTACATATATGGGCACTGAATTAATCTTTATTTTCAATTTTTTTGTTCAAAACAGTAGTATCTTCAACATTCTAAAAAGTTACCTTTTCTTTGCAAATTTCCCCACCAAACTTTGTCGGTGATATTGCCAAATTAAGCAATTTAATTAAGCTATATATATTTGCTATTGCAAAGAACTTTGGCACATAAACCCTTAAAATATTTTCTTGACACATTAATTGTCCCCTTAAAATAAACTTAACCTGTTTTCTTTTAAACAAAGAATAATACACTGCCAACATTAGAGAATTTACATCACTGATGACTTTTTACTTAAGCCAAACTGGCACTTCACAGCTTGTTTAGAAGTCCTGAGTCTGGTGCTAGTGTCTTGATCAATCCTTGTATGTCCTTGAACTTTGGATGATCTTTATCTCCTACCAGCTGAAGAAGTATAGCCTCAGAGGTCGTCACTGTAGCTCCCATATGTCTAAATCTCTGGAAATAAGATGCCAGAATTACTATTTGAGAAAATGTGACACATAAAACAAAAGACTGGCTTATTTTCAAAGCCAATTTTAAAACTAAAAAAGTAAGACTAAACAGAGGTTGAGGTCTTTACATAAATTGTGTTTTAAAGGTATTTCTGAGTTGTAATAGAAATTTCAATGATAATTGCTTTACATCTTCTTATTCTTCCTTTCATCTTTTCCTTTTTAGAGGGAAGCATGCCACACCTAGTTATGCATCTCAAAGCGAGTCTAAGAATTCCAAAAATATTTCACATCTATGCAAGCCTTCTGACCTATAGAAACAACAGTACAGCTTAAATTCCATGGAGTGAAATGAAAAAGACAGTGAAGTTTATATAAGAGGCAACATTGCAGATGTAGACAAATTTCAAGCAAAAGAAAGAAGAAGTAGAAATAAACATCACAGTAAATGGGTTGATACTAGAAAAAAGTAACATGTTTCTTCAAAGGTGGTGGTGGTGGTGACAGGGGTGGAGGAGGAAGAAGAGGAAGAGGAAGAAGAATAAAAAGACAAATAAACTGTCTCTTCAATGTATATAAGACTTAACTGATTCAGTGCCATACAAAACAGTAGGTTTGGACCTAACATGGTGCACAACCAAATAAACAAGAATTATAATGTAAATTTTCATTCACTGAGCATTGACATTGCAAAAGGTACCACAAAACGAAACAAATAACAGTGATCCTGGTACGGTGATATAACGCCCTTCGGTCCAAATGGTAAGTGACATTTGGCGATATATTATCCTTCAGCACTGAATCACTTAAATAATCACAGAAGTAAATGTAAGAATGCAGCTACCTCTAAAGCTATCATTCTGTCCACTTGGTTCCGTGATGAAACTGCGTCTGCCAGCACATGAACCTCAATATCTCTGTTTAGTAGATCAATAACAGTCTGCTGGATGCATACATGTGCCTGGAATATTGAAAAAAGCCAAATAATGTCTCAGAAAATAAGTCAATCTCTCATTAAATCAACATCACCAAGAGCATTTCCTATTGACATGCTTGTCCACATCTTGTGAACTCCAACGGCGTGTATCAATTTGTGTGCTGACACCCTTTCATGCCATGATACCAGACTGTCTAGTATTTTCTCACACTGTCTTCCTCTATCACTCTTTCCACAAATCTTTGCAGTTGTCACTGTATGTTCCAGTTTTTGTCTTCTCATAATGTGACCAAAAAATTAAGACTGCCTTTTTCTGATGTTTGTGATGTTGTCTTTGTGACTTAGCCTGTCTTAAAATGTCCAGACTGCTCATTTTGGCTGTCCAAAGAATTTTTAGCATTCTTCTATAAAACCACATATCCAAAGTTTCTAGGGATTATTTTGCTTCTTTATTAATTGTCCAGGATTTACAGCCATATGCTAGAACTGGTTCTATGTAATATGCAAAAATGTTTCTGATTAAATAAAATAATTTAAAAAAAGGTTCAAGATGGGGGAATCGACTATATTATGCCTTGTTTTACCCCATCTGGCAAGTCGCCTGTTGAGAGCATCACACAAAACATGAACTCTGTAGCCCCAGCAATGACCCACAGAGATCTCCAGAACAATTGCACTCAAGTCCCAACAACCCAGTCCACAAAAAATCCATGATCTTCAATACATTAGGCAGGTGGCTTGACCCCTTCACCATGGATATAGTATAGTCTTTGTGAAAAACATGGTCCCAAGGCAGATACTGCTGTTGAAGGGTAAACTGTTAGGCTTTCACACATGCTGGACTATTACTTGAGGTAGGGTGACCAGTTCCTGTTCTCATGGACTTTCCTGGCCAGACAATTTCCAGATAATTGGGAAAGTTGTTTGATACTCACTCTAATGTCGTAATAATTCTTCTTCTTCTTCAGCGTTCCGAGCCATTGATGTCGTAATAGTCAGAAAAGATAATCCTGCCACTGCTGAGGATTGAACCCAGACCATTATCTTGGCATGCAAGCTCGCAAACCACTATACCACTGTTGAAGAAATTGTCTCTTCAATGTCTTCTTCTTCTTTCACTATGTATCCTCCACTGAGACATAGACACTCAGCCAACTCACTCCAAGCTTTTCTATCGTTAGCTATCCCATGCAGTTCCGCCCATGTTGTCAGAATCCCTTAACAGAAGGAAACGGCAACAACATTAATTTTTTATAAGTTAGTCAATGGATCATCCTTACTGCACATCAAACTATTAGTCCATGCATGCTCAGATCCACTCTTAAGTATCTCCCCTAGTGTGTAGCGAGTGACGAGACCAATTCTTTGTTGGTTGCCTATTATTCTTTGGCTTCCCGCATGGCATTCAAGTCAAACCTGACCCAGTTTGACTTGATGTGCTTGCAAGTCTGGTCAAAGTTGCAGAATCACATCCACCCCTTGAGTCATTTACTCATCCTGTATCCCTGATGGATGTCAGTCTGGTTCATTGCTCATCCACTCCCCACAGCAGCTAAGCACACTAACCATTAAGACACTGTGGCTCCATTCCAGCTCTACTCCATATAAAATAACATGATATATGTGCAATCAAATATGTAGACTCAGAATAACAAAACATAACTCTCATATCTCTAGCTCAAATAAAATAGCATAATATACATATTAAAAATCTGTGAAACTGGAAAAATAAAAACATAACTCCCATCTATACACCACAGAAAATAACATTATATATATATATATAAGAGAATGTTTGTTTGTTTGTGTGTGTGTCCTTTATGCGTTCCCGAACGGTCCATCCGATTGAGATGAAATTTTGTACAGATGTTGTTCTCACTCCCATGGATCCAACTGAAATAGTTAGTTAGTTTAACCCTTTACAGGGCAGACGCTTGTCCGTTTTTTGGCCCTGAACGGGCAAGAATTTTTCAGGTTCGGTAAAATTTTGGGTAGCGTTAGTAAAAGCATCATAAATAAGGTGTTAGTCAACCGATTTTAGTTAAATAAACAACACAATGAAGGGAAAAGCATGCAGAATATGTTACTCACATGATTGTTGTCGGTAATCCATATATGAATACAAATATTTACGAAATACAGCATGTTGTTTGTCATTTTCCGTCATCTATACGGCAATTTACAAACACATTTTCAGAATCATAATCACTTTCTTTAAAGTCCGACTCAGACTGCTAATGCAAAGTAACGCTTTTCACTGATATCTAGCTTCAATCAATAGTCAACTTTGTGCCCTTTAATGTCACTTAAGTTGAACCTAGCGAAATCTCGGCTATCACTTGAAGAATCGCCAAAATCCGTTTTGAAAAACTAAGCGTAAAAACCTCGAAAACTATCAAAAAAAAGTCTGTAAAAGTCCGTTCAAATTCATAGTCGGCATTTACAAATGGCGGCCACGTTGTCAAGCTATCGGCGAAAGCGAAAGTAGCCGTCGCAAGTATCGTAAGGCCGAGAAATCGCGCTTTTACAATGCATAATAGTATCGGACGGAATCGGCCGATTCGCTCGTTAAAGGCATCGGCTGCAAATGGCCGTTCTGCCCTGTAAAGGGTTAAAATCAATTTTTAATTTTACATGAAAGAAAAAAGCATTACAAGCTTCAGAAACAGACGAGCAACGGGAATAGGAACGGCAGCATCAGAAACAGATGAGCAACGGGAACAGGAACGGGAGCACGGGCTGAACGTGTACTCTGTGCGCTTAGAGAAATGTATTTGAATGTATAATGACTACTTATATGAATTCAATGAGACGCTCCCCGCCAGGGCCGGGTCGTCAGCTAGTGTGTATGTGTATGTGTGTGTGTGTATATATATATATATATATATATATATATATATATATATATATATATATATATATATATATATATATATATATATATATATGTTTTTTTTGTTTTTTTTATTTAAACAGTGGAACTGGGAACAACAAAACACAGCCCTTACCTCTACTCCACACAGAATAACATGATGTACATTTCCACCACATAGAGATCTCATTTTCTCTTCCACCTCAGGAATCAACATGCTGAACTTTGTCTTGGGGAAAATTCCAACTGCATTGGATATATTCACCTCATGTACAGTGCTCCCGAGACCCTTTGGGTACTTAAAGTAGAAACACACAAACAGTGACATCAGAACTTTATGACCACTACTATTATTACACTATTTTCTGGCACCTGGCCATTTTGACAGATGATAGTTTGTTACATTGTGCTTCAAAAAACGCATAATAACTACAAAATATGGCGGTTTTAAAGGATATAAACAAATTTAAGGTGAGAAATCGTATTACTTCTACCATTATCGCATTATTTACAAGCACTGGTGTTCAAAGAAGGGTTTTGGTGATCCCAGAAATACTTCTCTGTCATCCTCAGTTGTTTTATAAAATCTGTCCAACAAGAACTCAGGACTGAAGAAGATTGATTGTTAAGAGAAACAAATATTAGGAAAATGAAACATTCTGATATGTAACAAGATGGCCCAGTTTATGGTAAAAAAGGAACGAGTGAGAAGGCCAAGAGATGTGAGCTGTTCAATATGGATGGCATGATTGACCAGAGAAGTGTGAATCACGATTGACTGGAAGTTGTTGAGAGAAAGTGAGGGAACAAGGTGAATCACCATTGACTGGAAGTTGTTGAGAGAAAGTGAGAGAACAAGGTGAATCACGATTGACTGGAAGTTGTTGAGAGAAAGTGAGAGAACAAGGTTAATCACCATTGACTGGAAGTTATTGAGAGAAAGTGAGAGAACAAGGTTAATCACCATTGACTGGAAGTTATTGAGAGAAAGTGAGAGAACAAGGTGAATCATGATTGACTGGAAGTTGTTGAGAGAAAGTGAGAGAACAAGGTGAATCACCATTGACTGGAAGTTGTTGAGAGAAAGTGAGAGGACAAGGTTAATCACCATTGACTGGAAGTTGTTGAGAGAAAGTGAGAGAACAAGGTTAATCACCACTGACTGGAAGTTGTTGAGAGAAAGTGAGAGAACAAAGTGAATCACCATTGACTGGAAGTTGTTGAGAGAAAGTGAGAGAACAAGGTGAATCACCATTGACTGGAAGTTGTTGAGAGAAAGTGAGAGAACAAGGTGAATCACCACTGACTGGAAGTTGTTGAGAGAAAGTGGCTAGCAGTCTTGCCTGCTGGCTTGGCGGTCTTACCAGCCATCTTAGAACTCAAGGCTCCAAACTTTCAACCCCATTGGATGAAATGAACGGTCATTATAATTCTTGATGGATTAACATCTGTAAAGTCAAGGGAGTCTCCCTGGCAAAGTGGTCAAGCCATTTGACTCGGGCTCCGAAGGTTGTGGGTTCGATTCCGGGCTGTGTCCTTCGGTTCACGAGTGAAATTTTTCAGAGACTCCTGTGGGTCGTCGCTAGAGCTATGGAGTTCGTGCTTTGTGCGACACTTTCCGCACTGTGGAAAGAGACCGAGCCGTATGAGATAAAACCTGGTGCAATGAAGTCGACCCTGTTGACTTTTAAGCTTTTTAAGCCATTTAAAATTAAAATAATAAAGACAGTAACAGTACCTGCTCGGTAACTATCAGTGGAATGTCCAATATGCGTGATACCTCTGTCTGTTGAGTAATGTCAATAGAAAAAAAGACATAATTTAGCATATATCTAAACAACTATGAGAAATCATTAAACAACATAAGCCTATTAACTTATGAGGGTAAGCTAATAAGTAAGTCACAAATGGCTGTAGAAAAATAACTAAATATGATAACAACTTGAAACCAGTTTATTTGTATACATATATTGTCCCTTTATTTCTCAACATAATTTCCACCAACATTGATGCACTTATCCCATCGTTTTATCAGTTCTTCCAAACCGGCTGCGTAGAACTATGTGCTCTGTTTTATATACCACGTTTTCACTTCACATTCAATTTCGGCGTCACTCGTGAAATGTCTCCCGCCAAGGTGGGTTTTCAGTGGACTTAGCCCCTAGTGATTTCCAGTAAAGCGGTGCATAGCTGGGTAGAAAAAGTTACGAGGGCGAGTCAATAAGTAAGTCACACAGTTCTGTGGGATGACTGGTAAACGAAAACAGGGCACTCAGATTTATACAGTCGGTTTGAGAAAACTGATAAAACTATTGGATAAGTGCATCAATGTTGGTGGAAATTATGTTGAGAAATAAAGGTATTATGTATGTCTACAAATAAACAGTTTCAAGTTGTTATCATATTTAGTTATTTTTCTATAACCATTTGTGACTTACTTATTAACTTACCCTCATATATTTTACATATTTGCACACATACAGGAGCCTTGGTAGCACGGGGGCTAGACACCTAGACACTCGCCTACCAACCCTAAGGTCATGGGGTCGATCTGCATCAGGGCAGATTCAAACTGTAAAAATTTAACTGGGGTTCCCGGTTTGACCAGCCTAACATGGATACCAAGGAATGACTTGGGAAGTAAAGGCGGTCAGGTGGTACTGATCACATGACCCACCGAGTGCAGGATTAGTCTATAGAAGTGTGGATTTAGCACCACATGTCCAATGAGCCTTAAGACATGTAAAAGGGTCTTTTATTTGACTGACTACACACATACACACTGGGGAGCGTCGTAGCACAGTGACTAGCATGCTTGCTTATTGGCCTGGTTGTCATGGGTTCAAATTCACATCCGTTCAGATTTGTAAACTTTCCTGGGCTCTCAGGTCCACCCAGTCTAAAACTAGTAGCAAGAAATGTCTGGGCAAGTAACGGTGGCTGGCTTGATATTGACATCACTTGATGCCAACTGGTCTATAAAGATGAAGCTGGCACCATATGCCCAATATGTTTCAAGGCGTGTAAAAAAAGACTCCTATATGTTAGTTTCACCACTTGGAGCAGCTATCGAACCTAATATAGGGCATATTTTTAATGACTGTCCAGTGTTTGAAAATATTGCCAGTCCAAGTTTGTATTCACCCTCTGGAGAGTTCATGCAACATAATAGGTGAATACAAAACTTGGACTGGCAATATTTTCAAACACTGCACAGTCATTAAAAATACACCCTGTATTATACTTGTACAGAATTCGTTAAGCTATGATTTATCCAGCAACTTGTCCCATGCAGAACTTTTCACCCATGAATATTTAAATATTTCTCTCCTGCCTATGTTGGTGTCATGTGTAAATTATCTATCACATCCAGAATTCATCTACGTTGGGGTCTGCCTTTTCTCTGCTTCCCTTGTACACCTAACACTGTGGTTATACTTTCCAGACATTAATTATTTTTTTTTTTATTTTATGTGAAAAACATTTAATTTTCTGTATTTTATTTTTCTGAACAACCAGCATTCTTCAGAGTTGATTTCTTCTTAAATAGATCTGTCCGTTCTCTTTTTTTTTTTTGCATATCCTTTTTACAGGACATAACTGTCAACACCAGCATTTTGCTGCTGTTGTTGATGTCTTGGTAAGTTTACGTTCAGTAGTTTGCCATTGCTTTCTGAATGACCAGCACCCATACCAAGTTGTTTAAACCAGCGCAACGCAGTCTGCTGCCAGTTCGGTCGCCACTGTGTTTTGAACACGGGTAAGTGGGCTTATGAATCACGTCCGTAAGTCCTTTGCCATGGAGACCGGCTCTCTTGTTTTAGTCCAATCAATTTTAATACTCTTCTGAACAAGCAGACAGATTGGGTGGTGCCACATCATTGAGGGCTGATTTGATGCATGATAAGGCAGATGTGGTGAAGGCTCTGTGGGAGCGCGTGTATAATGTGGAAGAACAGATGGTCTAGAGAGAATGAAGCAGCAAGGGGTGGTCAGAGGATTTGATCGACAGTCGTCACTCAGAGGTAAAGCAAGACGGACATATAATCAGATTGCAACAAGTACCACTGGTATTGGAACTCTACACTGGCTGTTGAAGATGAGGACTGAATGCTTATGGGAATGCCCCAAGTGCAGTGATGTCAGAACTTGACTCAGCTCAACTCTTCTGTAACATCTATATCTATATTCAATTGACAACAATGATCACTTAACTTACAATCCTACACTAAACATGATTAAGTTGCATGTGTTTTGCAAGATGTTGCAATCGACCCCAGACCCTGCATTGACATTTGCTGTTTGTGATTATCATTATTAGTATTATTATAGTGATTAGGTATTTTATTTTAACGTTCTGTAGTTTGCCAATCATTTTATAACGAGAAGTCAGCTTTGAAGTCCAACTGACCGGAGTGTGGAACGAACCCACAACTCCACCGTCAGCAGAGAAAGCGAGTTAAACCTTTCAGCCCCGCTGACCTATGTACATAACATTAAATAATTAATAAAACATGGCATTAATTAATGCATTTTATCATCTGATCGTCTCACCAGTCTGTTTGAGACTTCCGCTATTTCGTTGAAGAATTTCACGGCACCACGAAACCTTTCCTGCATGTCACAGACAAAGAGAACAGTCTGGGTTAGTCGAATGTTTCCCAGTTTCTTAGACATGATTGACTCAGATTTAGGTTTAAGGACCGGGCTGGAAGATCTTCTTGATCCCTGACAGAAATGTTTTTTTCCTTTGAGGGCCGGTCGCTTAACCTCTGAACTTTAACCCTAGCTGGGACGACCAGATGTTTTACATCTCCTGATCAAATTGTTGGAAGTAAATGTTGATTTCTCGTTCAGAAAGTATTGGCAAACTACTGAAGGTAAATTTACCTAGTAACTAAAATATGGGATTGATGGCAGCGTTCGGTTAAAGACATGCAATATTTTTAGATCAAGTTGATAAAGTGAGAAGAACAATGGCGAGATACACAATGTTGGATATCGAGTTGAGTTAAGGAATGACATCACTGCACTCAGGACATTCCCATACGTGCTCCGTCCCCTCGTTCAACAGCCAGTGAAGAGTCATACTACTAATCGTTCCCACCACTATCTGATTGTTGGATATCAAATGTACCTAACCATCATTGAGAAAACGGTACATGATTGATTGATTAATCACATTGACAGTGACCCAGTATTCAATCTCCAGCAGTGACAGATTCGTTTTCGACCACTATGGTTTTGGGCCCATAGCATTATGATCGAATTCCCCTCGAGACGGGGATGTTTTTGTTTTAAATTTCAAATTGGCCCTGACTCCCAGTTCGACCCAGCCTAAAACTGGTACGTGTGAATGTTCTGGAAAGTAAGGGGGGCCAGCATACAATTATCTGCATCACCCATCCAATGTAGAATGGTCTATAAAAATGTAGTGCTCACACCATATTATTTGAGGGAGAAGATGCTGCACAGTTTCACATCATGGCATGGAGGAACATCAATATCAGAAACGATTGGCAGTACACGAAACAGAAAGCTGTGGACAGACGTGTTCGTCAACGCCACGGACTATAATAACAATCAACCCTGCTAACTCTATTTCATAGGAGGGAACAATATGAGTGAAGCCTCGTATTTGTAGACCAACCTACTCCGCATGCCCCATGTGGCATGACGCAGGAACTATACCTCTCTCTCTCTCTCTCTCTCTCTCTCTCTCTCTCTCTCTTCTCTCTCTCTCTCTCTCTCTCTCTCTCTCTCTCTCTCTCTCTCAAATTGCTTCTCTGCCTATATCATGTGTCCACATGCCCCATGTGGCATATCACAATATCTATACCAACCTCCTCTCTCTCTCTCTCTCTCTCTCTCTCTCTCTCTCTCTGTGTCTCTCTCTCTCTCTTTCTCTTCTTATATATACCTTGCACATGTCCATGTACACTATTGTATGAATGTCTGTTGAGCGGTGTATATGTATGTATGTGCGCTCACGCATATCAGTCCACCCAGACTTTAGGACTCGCCTCACAACAACATATATGAGTGCATAGTGTGGTTTTGGTTAGTACCACCATTATGGTTGGGTGTACACTACATTTCTCTTCATTATTCGTCCACCAGGGCCAACCCATTCACTGGCACCCACTCATGCTTCGTTAGTACATCCACTGAGATTTCTCAGATACCATTCTCAGACTACCATCACAGGTTGTCGTCCTGCCTTCCTGCCCCCCCCCCCCCCTTTCTTTCAATGTGCTCACTGAACCGTAACACCCACCACGCCGTCATCATCCTACATACCATTCCCTCTGTTGGGTATAAAATGAAGACATCGGTGATATTCTGAGTTACACACAGATCGGAATTGTGAGGCAAGTATGAACATTTTATTCCAATTCTCATTTTCTCTTCATTGCTTTCATTTTTTCCACCCTTTTGTTCTTCTCGTCCTGTCGTCACCTTTTGATGTAGTCACAGGAGATCTCCTTGACTATATGTTGTGTTTGTGAATGTGTTTGTTTGCTGATGAAGGATAATCGCCGCAACGTCCTGTATGTGTCGTAATTCTGTTATGTAAAGCTGCACTACTTTGTGTCATTTTATATTGTTTACATTTTCACAGCTTTACCGCAGTTCCACCCAGTTTTATTCATATAATAAGAAGAAACACTTTAAGGTAAAAACCACAATCTCCTATGGACAAAAATCCCCTTCGAATTAATTTCCAAAAGGTGACTGATTCGGTCACATGATTATTAATCTGAGGCTGGTATGTGTCATAATTATAACTTCTCTTCTCAGGTTGAGCAGGGTAGAGGTAATGGGAAAATGACTTGACTTGAAGGCCCAGATCCCACAGTGATGTTACGACTTTTACCTTCTCCTTTACTTCCCCATTTCTCCTTCTCTAGCTTAATTTACTCTCTATCCTTATTATTTTGTTGTATATGAAATCCCCTACACTATTACTATCCTCAGTATTCAAATATATGTTCTTAATGTAAGTAATTGTTACTTGGATACGCTTCCTTCGCTAAAAAACAAACGACCTGTGAATTATACCAGAATCAGAATAATAAAGCTTCGTCTGTGTAATAGTATATAAAAAATAAATATTTAACTATATATGAGAGAATGCATCTTTCTCATTGCAACATACGCCTGTGAGACAGGAACACTTATTATTTTATTAAATAAGCTGAACAGCGCATAAAAGCCTTTAAATATACATGTCATAGACGGGTTCTAAGAATATCTTAATCTTGGATAAAGAAAAGAACAAATGCATCCATACTTAAAGAGCTGAATATTTAAGAGGGTTGGCTATTAAAGACGATAAAACAAAGAAAATTGAAATATTTTGGTCACTTGAAATGTCATGAAAGTTTGGAGAGAATAATAATGAAGGGGTATATGCCTGGGAAGAGAGGAAGAGGAAGGCCAAAGAGAAGATGGGTGCAGGATGTGGCGGATGATATCCAGATGGGTGTATCGGACGCGGGACATCTCACTTATGATCGATAAGATTTCCGGAGGGTTGTTATGGGAGCGAGGTTCTGCAAAGGACACGCTACTGAATGTATGTTACATAACAATAAGTTAAACAAAAATAACATAACACAACTATATCATAGACAGAACTTCATTCAATATACTTTATAAATTAAAATATCATCGAAAAGTGATATCTATGTTAAATTTTATATATATATATATATATATATATATATATATATATATATATATATATATATATATATATATATATATATATTAAATGAATGCCTTCACACCGTCAGAGAAAGTGTATTTCGGTGCATATGCAGTGATAATGGTGGCAAAACCACAAGAGGTTGCCAGACGCGGAGATAATAGTCTTTCATTACCTCCAACTGCTGGAATTTCAACCATTGCCAGTAGTGAATTCTTTACTGCAAAACCCACTCCTACTCCATGTAGTCTAATTTTTCCTCATGTCCTCTACTCTTTCAAAATAAAATGTGTCATAGTGTTTCCCAAGTAATCCGTCCTCAGAGAGGCGAGTCTCCTGCAGGCCAGCAATAGCAATGTTAAGACAATTGAGTTCGGCAATAATAATATCCGTTTTTCTCACTCGTCAACATTTATCAGGTCAGTAGAAAGTTCTGGACACGTGGTTCTTATGTTCCAGGTTGCAAGCCGTAGCTTGAGGTTTCTATTTTTCTGTTTAATGCCTGGTGCATTGGTTTTACAGCCCGCAATTCAGACTTTTATCCTAGCTCCAAGAACCCTTTGAAGCAGGCAAGCTGAGGCAGATCAGCACCCAATTAGCTGGAGGATGTCCAGCTTGAGGCGGGCGGTAGCTGATCAGTGATACCTGTAGGTATCTACCACCATCAGAGGCAACCCCCGGCATCCCTGTCTACGCCAATTGAAGAAAACTTATAACCCGTCACTGCTGCTTATTGCTTTGATTCCGAAACCAATTAAGGGCCAGGGATGAAGTTATTCTTCTCCGTAGCACAAAGCCTGGGCTGAATTGTAGATATCATGTTTTGCCAATGCACCATGATCCCTCTGTCGGCATGCCTAGTTTACTCCATAGGAAAGGTAACATTACATCTGGAACAAGACAAGCTGCAGAAGCCACCGAATCACCAAAGCAATGCTCCTACTGTCCGCCTATCGGAAGTTCGATCCTAGACCAGTTGCCGACCAAGGCTTAGTCTGCCATGACATTGAATCTTTAGGTCGCATTCCTCCGACCAGGATAAGGTTTGTACCATCCAAGTTGCGCCCTCCGCCTGAAGCCATTGGCACAATATGGAGTGTCGGGTTTGGTGAGTGCCGCCCAATAATCGTCGCTAACAGATAGCAAGTAATACGGTAGTAATACCTTGTAGTGTCATACGGTAGCTCAGTCATATCTGACTAAGAGTACTAAGACCTTATACACACACACGCGCGCGCGCGCACACTCGGATATATATATATATATATATATATATATATATATATATATATATATATATATATAGTGTGTGTGTGTGTCGTGTTAGGGCGCATGCGATGGTGAGTGCGTTAGTGCGTGAGAGTGTGGTCTGGTGTATATATATTTGTGTGTACGTGTGAGTATGCGAGTTTGTGTGTGCGATGAACGTGTATACGTATATAAAAGCCGGATTGGATTATCCCCTACATGTGTGGTTATTGCAAATCTTTCATTTCACGTTGGCGTTGTCTCCAAGAAACGAAACGCAGTTGTCTGCGTACCCAGATTCCTGCTGATCTAACCTACCATTACAAACAAGGTGCAGCAGACGTAAACGTTCCGCTTCCCAGCAACTGCCTTCTTATTCTTCTTTTATATCCCAAGTAAGAATTTAAAGAAGTACACGACTAGATTCTTGTTTTAATTATATTTACTGTAATGATTTGTGACAAAAGGTATGAGTGAGTTATCATATGAAACGTTATATATGTACGTACGGTCTGGTTACAGTGTTACTTACAGTCTGTCAATAACGATGCCAAGCCAAATCAAATGCCAACGAAGATTTTTAGTTGTTTACCGTACCAGCATTAAGTTGCCAAGAGATCACAACAGCAAAATATGCAGCTGTTGACTGCAACGTCCTGTAAAGGATATGCAACTAACTAACCGGCATAAGAGATGTGTAACGTATGGTTAAATAATATTTAATTAATATCATATCTGCAAAGGATTCTGCGTAGGCGGCGCGTCTTGTTATTGGAGATCATAAGACTAAGTGTCAGAGCTTGGGCCAAAGAAAACAGGAGTTTCCGCTTGCTAGCATTTTAATGTTCTTTGCAAGTGTCATTAATTAAGTTAAGTTGATTAACTACCATTACATAGGGTTGCCAGATACGTGGGCACCAAAAGGAGGACATAATAAGACAAAAAGGAGGACATATTGAATGTTTCATTTAAATCGTTCCAGATTAAACTCACAATCAGTACAATTTTATTACAATAGCTGCCAATAAATTTTTTATCATAGCAGGTGGTTGGTTTACAGAAAGAAAATATTCTTTCAAAGCAGTAAACAGCCTCAACAGTTCCTAAAACAGCTGGAAACAAACAGAGCCATCTAGTTTTAGAGTGATAGTGTAGTTGCTGATAGTTAATGTTGACATAGTCACACAAATCCTTGAAAGTTTCTGTTCTGACAGTGTATATAGACAAGTAATTCAATATCTTTAAGACAATAGATTCAACGTCAATCTGCATTAAATCTGCGCCATGTTGGATGCAATTGTGCAGAACACCCAATGCTTACTAATGGCTTGCTCAAGGCTTCCTTCAAATGCGAGAACACATTTCTACCTTCATTTCTGTTAATGCCTCCAAAATTCACATTGGCATTGTCACCAGCAAAAGCAACACATTTGGAGTACAAATCATGTTTTGGAGTGTTCTCAAAATATACTGTGATATAGTTTCTGAGATTTCATTTGGTGTGTTGTCTAATTCGAGAATCTTAGTTTTGATTCCACCTGCTTTCCAGTCAAAGCACTGAACAACGATCGGAAATATTTTCTGCGAACCAAGATTTCTAGCATCTGTCGAAAGCCGAAACATGAAATACCACTTAAAGATTTATCCAGTTCATCAACCGTGTGGGGGTCAGTTACCTGGTTTATTATTGCTTCAGTCTTTGTTTTTGCACAAGCAATATTTTTAGCAATTTCCGAATCTTCAAATAATGTGTGCATCAAACCAGCTGTGCAGGTCATCGAGTTGTAAGACTGATGATGACAAACTGCAAAGGCTAATGGGCAAGTCTTGAAAAGGGAGAGCCTGGCATATAAGACTACGACCTCCAGCATGAAAATGGAGGTGGAGGCAGTAACAGCAGCATTCCGGTGGCTAGAGGAGACTACTGCAACACATGTTGTGTTCATTACGGATTCAAAGAATATGCTTAGCAAGGTGGAGAAAGGAATGTTTCGTGTGGAATGGCTCTCGTTGCTTCAGAGGTCACAGTTTGTGAGAATTGTATGGATATTTTGCCCTGGCCATGCGGGTGTATGGGGGAATGAACAGGCTGATAGGCTAGCAGGGAATGCACCTCTTGGTGGTATCTTGCCTATGGACAAGGGGGAGGTGGTCGTGCGCTTGTGGGACCAGGTGGAGAAGGCGGAGGAACAGATTGAGAACCCATATGTGGAAAGAATGAGAATGCAGGGGATCGGCAGGGGTTCTGGAAGAATCTCAAAACTGAGAGGGAAGACCAGGAGAACATTTAATCAGATAGCGGTGGGAACGATTAGTAGTATGACTCTTCGCTGGCTGTTGAACGAGGGGACTGAGCATGTATGGGAATGTCCTGCGTGCAGTGATGTCGGTTCTTGACTCAACTCAACAACTCAACTCAACTGATGACAAACTGTATGAAATGCCAAAGTTGCTTCACCCGCATGCGCTTTCAGCAACACATTTGAGTACTTAGGCTGAAAAATAGACGTCAATGTTCTAGATGACGCAGACACTTTGATTAGGTTTCTATGTCTCTTACTGTCAACATGACGCTCCTAGTCAGTAGTTCCTTTGTTGGCAACGGACAAGTAACTATCGCAAATCGTACACTTTGCCTCATTCTCGTTGCGTCCTTCAACGAAGCATGGAAACTTATTTTTCATAGTGTTCGAGAATTTGCATTTTCTCTTTGTATAAGCCATTTTCAAAAACATAGATGGCAAAAATTACAAATTAAAATAACAATTTTAAGTGGCGTCTCTGTCACCGGAACCGGAAATAACATTAACATTTTGACCAGAGAGACTACAGCATTGTTAGTGTTGCCAAATAGAGCAACAGTTAGATTCAAATTATACAAATAATTGGTGTTTCACATTTGGTATAAATAGGAAAATTAAATAAATATTATTAAGCAATGGGTTTAAATAAAGTATATAAACACACGGTTGAGTGTAGATACATTGTAAATTGTAACAACAATACATAAAAAATGATAACATAAAATATTTAAAAGGTAGGACATTTTAAAGGTTTTTAGCTTTGCCTGCTGAACGGAGGACATTAGGCTAAAAAGGAGGACATGTCCTCTCTTTGCCGGACATCTGGCAACCCTACCATTACATGAATCGAACAACTAATATTACTAAACACCGGTGGGCAGATGTAATCCTAGTGTTACTACATTACATCTAAATAGTTAACTTAAAACTCAACTGAAAGTCTACATTTTAACCTGTTACAGATAATGTAATTGATTATTGATACTAGACTGGTGCTCATTTCCTCCTGCATGGTTTCTATGAAATTTATCTTAAAAGATACTACAGTTGTGTATCTGTACATAGTAATTTACTAATGGCATTTACAATAACACTTTTGTTCTTGTCCAGTACAGTATATACTCTAATATAATCTCTACTGGTGTTTTATAATTGATAATAATATTCATGCTTTGTGCTGTGTTTTCTGTGGAAATTATCTCCAGGATTTATAATAATTTTTTTTTTTTTTGGTGCTCGCTCGCTTTGAACTCAAGCGTTGTCCATACAGCGACTTCTAGTAGAGCTGGACTGAATTTTGCATGTGGATTAGCTTTTACCAATTAACTGTGTCCTTTGCCATCAGGCGAACCCACTCCAACTTCAGAGGTACTTTTAACCCTTTAGCGGGCAAAGCGTCGTGCAACATTTCTACCCCCGAACGGGCAAACCATCTGAAAGCGCCCGAGACTATTATGCATTGTAAAAACGTGATCTTTCGGCTTTCCGAGACTTTAAAGAAAGTGATTATGATTCGGAAAATGTATTTGTAAATTGCCGTATAGATGACTAACAATTACAAACAATATTGTATTTTGTAAATATTTGTGTTCATATGTGGAATAGCGGCATCATTCACGTGAGTAAAATATTCTCTGTGGTGAAGTGGTCAAGCTGTTAAACTCATGCTCCGAAGGTTGTGGGTTCGATTCCGGGCCGCGTCCTTCGGTTTACGAGTTAAATGTTTCGGAGACTTCTGTGGGTCGTCGCTAAAAGCTACGGAGTTCGTGCTTTGTGCGACGCTTTCCGTGCTGCGGAAAGAGACCGAGCCATATGGGATAAAACCTGGTGCAATGAAGTTGACTTTTAAGCGAATTTAAAAAAAAAAATATTCTGCATGCTTTTTCCTTCATTTGACTAAAATCTGTTACAAAGTAGTCGATTGTTAAAGTTTGCTGAAGCTATAATAATCAACCTTCGTAAGCCGTCCTTGTGCAAGCAGAAAGACATGTTAGTCAGTTTAAAATTACCATGGTAGACAATCGACATTACTGTGCGAACATGTGTATATTTCAGTTTGAAGGATTTATCTAATTAATTCACGTAAGTTGTGTGATTTCTGCAGTATGTACCTGACGAGATGCAGCTAAATATGCCAGGCAATAAATCGTGCAATCTATTGTTTGTGTCTTCGTTATTCATGTTCACTAACAATAAGTGATATTTTTACTAACGTAACCCAAAATTTTACCGCACCTCAAAATTCTTCTTGCCCATTCAGGGCTACAAAACAGACAAACATCTGCCCGGTAAAGGGTTAATTAACATCCCCAAGTCAAGGACGATAGGTCAACATTTTGGTCCAACTGTCCAGTGTAGGGGTTGAACCCGTTACCCTGGCATTAGTAATAATAATTATTATATTATCAATTGTTATGTCATATACAATGATGCTCATTCTAGACTACAGTTCCAGATAAAGAAATAACCTTTACTTGTGTTGTATAATTGTTACCAAGCATCAGACAATTGCCTGAAAAAGGCTAATGAAAGTGGAATATTGTATACAAAAGGTAAAATGTGACAAAAAGTGTTGTTTGGTTATGCAATGAGAAGGGAGGCTCTAGAGAACATTGTGGTGACTGGAAAGGTTATCGTTAGAAGAGGCAACGGCAGACTTGAGGGAAATGATGCTGGGTGAACTGGGATGATAGCATGGAGTAGTATCATCAGTGGAATGATCCGGAGTACCCGCAGAAGTCGGATGTGTCGGCCAAAAGGCGCACGTATCGCAGCTCTGTTGTACACAGGCACAACGCCTGGAAAAACACTCCGGATGAACACAGAAGAAGAAACTCCAGAGTACCAGGGACTAAGATCTGTGGAGATGCATGAACATCTGTGGCTGTTGCCAGGGCACATGATGATGATGAAAATGATAAGTATCAGATGAGGACATTTATCATTGAAACTAAATAATATTGTTATAATAATAATGGGTATGAACATCAAAGAAAACTGGCTCTTAAGTCGTATCATGTCTCAGAAACTGAAACACTTCGACCATATTAAATATTACTGTGTTGTAGACAGAGTAGAAAAGAAATGCCTTGGCAAGCAAGGGCGGCTGGCAATATATTGACCATGTCACCCCTGAAGTGCTGATTTGTCTATACAAATATAGGGCAAGCACCATTTGCCTAGTGTTCCTCAAGTCGCTTATAAAGGGTCCTCTACTCTACTGTATTTATACCCAGAAATTCAGATACCCAGGCACATGACTCGCCATTTCAGTCGATCACCACAGTCGTGGATCAGCTCAGTGTTCCTGTCTCGACCATACCATGTGACCAAGCCATCCAGGTATTTACTTCACGGTAAAGAACAGAATAAGACAGGCAAAAACTGCACTCTATCAAATGAAGAACATTGTGGTGAAATAAGTCCTTGTCCTTGAAAATTAGAAAAAGAATTTCTTGCATGTTACATAGAACTGATTTTAATAATTGGCTGCAAATCCTGGACAATTAGTAAACAGACAATAAAATGCCATATAAGCCATGGAAATGTCGTGTAATATAAGAATGTTTTGGACAGCCAAAATGAGGAATCTGGACATTTTGACGGAAGTTAAGTTGCAAAGACAACTTATCACAAACATCAGAAAGAAGCAGTCATCATTTTTGGCCACATTATGAGAAGATAAAAACTGGAACATGTTGTGACAACCAGAATGATTTATGGAAAAAGAGATAGAGGAGGACAGCGTGAGAAAATTCTTGACAGTCTTGTGTCACGGCACGGAAGGGAGTCAACACACGAATTTATCCATGCTGTCAGAGATCGCAATTTGTGGAGAAGCATGATCACCCATGCCAGCCGGCAAGGCACTGGATGCTGATGATGATGATACCCAATACACCTCAAAGCAAGTAAAAGGGTCCTTTATATTTCTTTGTACTTTAAATAATTTTCACAATTCTTGTTTTGAAGGTATCAGAAGTAGATAGAACAAACTTAGCAGGATGGAGAGAGAGGCTGAAAGTGGTGCAGAATCTGGGAAACTTGTGTGTCGGGAACACTATGGGTCAACACCGAGGAAGCATAGCTATGTCCTCAAACATGATGGGGCCCTTAAAAGGATATCTTCAGGATATAGTTCTGTTGCACATTTTTTCAGGGTGAGTTATTTGCTTTGTTTTCTAGCTTTATGTGTGTCAGATATGTTTATTTTGTGCTTTGGTAATTAGTTAGTTGAAGGTGATCATAGGTTAGTTTATGGTAATTATTGGTTAGTTGAAGCTGATCATTGGTTAGTTGAAACTGATCATTGGTTAGTTGAAGCTGATCATTGGTTAGTTGAAGCTGATTATTGGTTAGTTGAAGCTGATCATTGGTTAGTTGAAGCTGATCATTGATTCTTTGAAGCTGATCATTGATTAGTTGAAGGTAATCATTGGTTACTTGAAGCTCATCATTGGTTAGTTGAAGCTGATCATTGGTTAGTTTATGGTAATTATTGGTTAGTTGAAGCTGATCATTGGTTAGTTTATGGTAATTATTGGTTAGTTGAAGCTGATCATTGGTTAGTTGAAGCTGATCATTGGTTAGTTGATGCTGATCATTGATTCGTTGAAGGTAATCATTGATTACTTGAAGCTCATCATTGGTTAGTTGATGGTAATCATTGGTTAGTTTATGGTAATTATTGGTTAGTTGAAGTTAATCATTGGTTATTTAAAGCTGATCATTAGTTAGTTGATGGTAATCATTGGTTAGTTGAAGGTAATTATTGGTTCGTTGAAGGTAATCATTGGTTATTAGAAGGTAATAGTCGGTTATTTGAAGCTGATTATTGGTTAGTTGATGGTTGCTTGCTTGCTTGTTTGCTTGTGTTCGTTGGCTTGAGCTCCAACGCGAAGTCCTGTATGTCGGATGAAGGCATTCTGTTGTCCAACATCAGTGTGATGTCATACAGGACCTGAGGTTTGCGTGAGTATCCGTTGTCCCATGTCTGGCTTATTGGTGTGCAGACTGGTGGTTCCTCGCCGTACAGGCAGACACTCTCCGACTTCGGAGGAATCGGCGATCCTACTGACTTTAGCCAGGACACCGAAGGGACCTGTTGCCCAGGACGCTCAACGAGGATGCGTCAATAGGTCTTGGCCAGCATATAACCCGGCCCTGGTGCCTTGGAAACACCTCTGCGTCCCAGTTGATGGTAATCATTGGTTATATGAAATAACACTCTCTGCATGAGTTACATGAAATAACACTCTCTGCATGAGTTACATGAAATAATACTCTTTTCTTTGTTTCAGAGTGTCTTTCTACCTCAGGGATATCCTGATACTGTCAGCGAAGATTATTTATCCTATCAAATCTGGGACACCACTCAGGTAATTTCACAATTTCTATTCTAAACAACATACCATTATGTGATCAGCTATTGTGAATGTAAATCAACCACTATGTGATCAGACATTGTGAGTGTAAATCAACCATTATGTTATCAGCTATTTTGAATGTAAATCAACCACTTTGTGATCATCTATTGTGAATGTAAATCAACCACTATGTGAGCAGCTATTGTCAATGTAAATCATGGATATATATTTTAATATGCAGCACAGTATTAGTTGCCTTTTAAAAAGTTCAAAATACACTCATGCATTTTTTGGGGTAGTAGTTATTCCATTTGGACTTCTCCTGCAAAATCTTTAGAGCTTGAAGGTTACAATTGTTTAATTACTTTAACAGTATGGGGTAATTTAAAGTTACAGTTATCTGGCTGGTTTAGCAACATTTGGTAATTGTATTTTATAATTAGTTAGCCTGTCTCCCCGGCCAAGAGTTTAATGACAATGTTTGTAATTCCGTATATCCACATGAGGAAAACGGCAACTGTGAGATTCGGCATGGGTCGCGCCGTGCTGGTAACTTATGAGGGTATGTGAGCCGGTCGCTCAGAAAGCAATGCCAAACTACTGAACATAAAAACTTGCCCAGTACATCAACAGCAGCTGAAAAATGCTGGTGTTGACTGCAACATCCTGTAAGGGATATACAAAATTAACCCCCCCCCCCCCCCCCCCCCCCAAAAAAAAAAAAAAAAATTAGTTTTCTGGTTTAGCAGCATTGGCAGGATGAGTGTTTCTGCGAGTACACTGGGGAGTCTCCATGGTGAAATGGTTAGCCGTCTGGTTCACACCTTAAAGGTTGTGTGTTTAATTCTGGGCCTAGTCAATCGATTCACAAGTTAAATTTTCTCAGAGACTCCTGAGGGTCATCGCAGGAGCTACGGAGTTTGTGCTTTGTGTGACACTTTCAGCAATCTGCCCTTCAGAGAGAGACTGAGTCATATTGGATAAAACCCGGTGCAGTGAAGTCAATCCTCTTGCCTTACTAGTATGTCTCTGTGGTCGACCCAACCTCATAAACTGAGTAGCGTAACATTTTCAGAATTTTCTTGGGAGGAAGGGTTGTGAGGAAGAAAACTGGGCATCCAACTTACTGATGCAGTCATCTGGAGTGTCATCATCATCATTATCATGTGCCCTGCCAAATGGTATAGATGTTCATGCATTTTCACATATCTCAGTCGCTAGTGTTCTAGATCAGTTCTGTTGATGTTTTTCCTCCATGCCACCATTTTAGTCTATCCAGCATCATTTATCTTGGTCTGCATCTGCCTCCTGTTGCTGATATTTTCATTCTTTGATATTTTTCAATAGTTCTCTTCTGTTTCTTTGAGTTGTATATAATGTTGTACTTTCGTTAACCATTTCTATGCACTCATTGTTAGTTACTCTGTCAGTCCAAGTTATTCACAACATTCATTTTCACAAACCATTTCTCAGTTGCTTTTAAGTTCTTCCTAATTCTCCTGGAATATGTAAAGTTTTAGCACTTCACACCACAACACAGGCGGCTGCCATAGGTCTACTTTTATCTTACCTTTTGTATCACATATTTCTATATGTTCATCCTTCTCACATTTGTAGTTTTGTTTTTGGTTTTTACCTTGTGTCCTTGTAGTTTCAATGATGTTTTCCTTATGCTAGATGGAGACCTCATGACATAAATGCTGAAAGTGACTGCTTATTGACTGTATGGGATCAGTTATACACCAGTTATTGCATGTTCACCATAGGTTAGTAATTACAGTAAAGGACCCTTTCACATACCTTGTGGTGTGTTGGGTATATGGTGCTAGCCCCAGATTGGTATAGACCCCTCGACACTCAATAGGTGATATAGTCAATATCACACCAGCCGCCTTACTTCCAAGGGCATTTCCTGGTACTCAATTTAGCCTTGGTTGTCTGTGAGCCCCTTATGAGAAGAAATAAATTGGAGAACATGGTGACAACTGGCAAAATCGAGGGGAAGAGAACAATGGGAAGGCAGAGAAGTAAATACCTGGATGGCTTGGTCACATGGTATAGTCGTGACTAGAACACTGAGCTGGTCCTTGACTCGGTCCTTGATCGAGTGAGATGGTGAAACATGATGCTTATCGGCGTGGCACATGATGAATGAATTTCTGTGAGCCTAGGTCAGTTTTTAAAACTGCCTTAATTAGGATTTGAACATATGACCACGGGGCTATCAAACAAGCATGCTAGTCTCTGTGCTACTTCACCAAAGGTCATTGCAGTAATTGTATCCTTGTATATCTATGATTTAATCTTATGGACTGATGTGTCATTGCAGTAATTGTATCCTTGTATATCTATGATTTAATCTTATTGACTGATGTGTCATTGCAGTAATTGTATCCTTGTATATCTATGATTTAATCTTATGGACTGATGTGTCATTGCAGTAATTGTATCCTTGTATATCTATGATTTAATCTTATGGACTGATGTGTCATTGCAGTAATTGTATCCTTGTATATCTATGATTTAATCTTATAGACTGATGTGTCATTGCAGTAATTGTATCCTTGTATATCTATGATTTAATCTTATTGACTGATGTGTCATTGCAGTAATTGTATCCTTGTATATCTATGATTTAATCTTATGGACTGATGTGTCATTGCAGTAATTGTATCCTTGTATATCTATGATTTAATCTTATGGACTGATGTGTCATTGCAGTAATTGTATCCTTGTATATCTATGATTTAATCTTATGGACTGATGTGTGAAATGTTTCTGCAGGCCTTTGCTAGCAGCATCACTGGAACACTGGCAGCACATTCTGTTCTGAAAGGTGTTGGTGTTGGTGATGCATCGGCCACTGTGATGGGGGCAACATTAACTTGGCTTTTGAAAGGTAAGTTACAGACTGGGCTTGTTGCAACTGTGGTTTTATTGGGTTGCCATGACCATCTTCATTCATCTTTATCATCATCATCATCTACCACTTTTGCCGTCAAGCGTCCCGGGGAGGAATAGTTGGCACTCCAGTGTCCAATGGGTGGAACTGGATAGTGATTGTACAATGTCTTTGATGTCGTCAATCCATTTTCTTCTCGGGCCACCAGAACTTTGTTCAGCCTTTGTGTTTGATTAACCCTTTACAAGGCAGACGCTTGTCCGTTTTTTAGCCCTGAACGGGCTAGAATTTTTCAGGTTCGGTAAAATTTTGGGTTGTGTTAGTAAAAGCATCATAAATAAGATGTTAGTCAACCGATTTTAGTTAAATAAACAACACAATGAAGGGAAAAGCATGCAGAATATGTTACTCACATGATTGTTGTCGGTAATCCATATATGAACACAAATATTCACGAAATAAGCATGTTGTTTGTCATTTTCCGTCATCTATTTTTCAGAATCATAATCACTTTCTTTAAAGTCCGACTCAGACTGCTATTGCAAAGTAACGCTTTTCACTGATATCTAGCTTCGATTAATAGTCAACTTCGTGCCCTTTAATGTCACTTAAATTGAACCTAGCGAAATCTCGGGTATCACTTGAAGAATCGCCAAAATCTGTTTTGAAAAACTACGCGTAAAAACCGCGAAAATTATTTTTAAAAAAGTCCGTAAAAGTCCGTTAAAATTCATAGCCGGCGTTTACAAATGGCGGCCATGTTGTCAAGCTATCGGCGAAAGCGAAAGTAGCCGTCGGAAGTATCGTAAGGCCGAGAAATCGCGTTTTTACAATGCATAATAGTATCGGATGGAACCGGCCGATCCGCTCGTTAAAGGCATCGGCCGCAAATGGCCGCTCTGCCCTGTAAAGTGTTAATAGTGATTTTATTTGCAAGTTAGTCATTATTATATTAGTGTGCTATATTTAATGGTGAAAGCTGTCATGTATCCTTGATGAAATTTAGGAGAAGAGACTAGAACATCAACCAACTCATGCCAAGCCTTCCTATCTTTTGCAAATTCACTCAGCTCCCTCCATGTCCTCCCCATTTATTATCAATATTATTAATTTCTGTCTCTAATTCTCTTCTCCATGTGATTTAGGTCTCCTTCTTTTATCCCGTGGGTTTTAAAGAACTTTCTAGTTATACCATGAACATGTTTTCTCAATGTGTGTCCTCTCCATCAGCAGCATCTTTTCCTCAGCTCTAGATTTGCTGGGAGTTCCCTTCCTAAGCTTCACATCAGTGATTGTTTGATTACCATTTCAGTCCTTCCAGTCTGCACAGGCACAGTTAATGAATGATTGTAGTTTATTTGTAATTTTAGTCACTCTTCATGTTTCTACAGTGGTGATTTAACGTTAGAGTTCAATATTCTAAATTTGGAACTAGGTTTAATTTCTTTTGACTTTCAGATGTCCTTATCCTGTGAAAGCTCCTCTTGTCTTTTGTATTCTTATTTTAACATCTCTGTCTGTTTTCTTAACTTTATGAATTGCCATTAAAATAGGCGTGTGACTCCACCTCTTAAAGTGAGGTTTCACTAAGGTAGATCAAGTTATCATTTGCTTGATTTATTCTCGTTGTCTTTGTCTTTTCCCTGTGAATGATTAAACCTAATTGTTGTGATTTCCCAACAAGTATATTTAGTTTATCTTGTACCTGATTTCATGTGCGGTACAGGGGGGCAATGTTGCCAGAGAAATCCAGATCACCAAGCTGCTCTGTCAGAGTCCATTGAATTCCATTTCTGGTGGTAGTTATTGTTGTGTTCATAATCCAATCTAAAGTCAGTAAGAATAATAAAGGTGATAAAAGGCATCCCTGTTGCACTCCTGTTCTTATTTCAGATGTATCTGTTAGTTTTCACTTATGAATTTCCCTATGCATTTTGTACCTTTACATGTTGCCCTAATTAAGTTAACAATTTTCTGTGGGATCTCATAATGCCTCGTCAATTTCAAAAGGATTCCCCATCAGGTCTTTTTAAATCCTTTTCAGAATTCACAAATTCAATATAAAGTGACTCTATTATTATGTGTAATGTGGCAACCTGGCCTTAGTTTTTGTCAACGGTATCTTTTACTCTCTCCAGAATGACCCTGCTTCCACCCAGCATTTGCCCAGTTCAGTCCAGATTATTGTCATTGCACTCCAGACATGTCTGTCGGTGCTCCGATCTTCACCAAAATAAAACCTTTGGCACACAGCCACTGGTTTTGCCAGTTCAGTGTTGATTCACAAGCCTACTCAAGGTCTTGATATGCTGCTCATTGCCATTCTAATCTTCAGTCCAAACTTGTGCAATCTACTGTTATCTACAGCATATAGTACCTTGCGGTGTAGGACAGTGGGTGTCTTGAGCTTGAGGAATTAAGACCGCCTGGCTAGTGCAGTCGCCACCTTCCCCCACCATCCTTTCACCCACGAATGATTTGACTTCTTTAACTTCTTCACACTCTGCAGGGAAGAGGTCAAGACTCTCAAGCATCTGTCTCCTGTTGTATATCTGTATCCGGTGAGCCAGTTTAAAGTCACATATTTAACACTGGTAATATCCTTCAATCTGTATCACTGTTATGTGTGCTATCCTAACCATCATCCTGCCCTAGGGAGGTACAGACACCCTGCACTTTGCTGCTTTTTGAAAAGTAGAATAACAGTTTTCTACTTTTTTCTTCTCAGATGGCGCTGGAATGCTTGGTCGTATACTGTTTGCTTGGTCAAAAGGGTAAGTTTGATTTCATAAGCTTGCTCTTAAACTTTCGGTGTGCTGATCCTGAGGTAACAGGTTCAACTCTACACCAGTTAGTGGACTAAAATGTTGGATTCTCGTGCTGACTTGGAGACGTAAATTACAATCCACATGCAAAAATCAATCCAGTGCACTAGAGGTAATAGCATGTGTATGGACTACACTTGAGTTAAAAGTGAGCAAATGCAACAACAAACAAACAAAAATAAATAAAATACAAAAATTTCACTCTTTTCTCATAAGTTCACAGGAAGTACTTGACATGTTTCACCATGGTGATGCCTCTTGTAAGTGCCGCACATGTCAATAATCCCACAACAGAAGTGAAGTGTTAGGCATTCATATGTCCTAGGTAGGAAGTCTCCATGGCAGAGTGGTCAAGCCACTTGCCTGATGCTCAGAAGGTCGTGGGTGAGTTTTAAGACTCCCATTATTTGGTTCATGACTGCAGTTTTTTCTGAGACCCCTGGGTGTCATTGCCGGAGCTATGGAGTTTGTGCTCTGTGCGATGCTTCAGGCTGGCGGTTGGCCAATCTGCAGAGAGACGCAGAGCTATGTAGGATACAACCCAGTACAGTGAAGTTGATTCTCTTGCCTGGTAACCCCATTTTATGTACTAGGACTGACATATGGTTGAGTGATCCAGCTCTCTTCCTTGCTGCGTTTCCTACCCCAGAAAAGTTCTGAAAATCGTGTAGTGCATGTTTTAAGAGCCTGAGTTGAGCCCAGAGTTGTACTGGTGGGAGAATCCAGCCTGGCCATTACTGAAGATTGAATCATGGGCCAATGTGTTGGCAAGTGAGTGCACTAATTATACAAAAGCCACATTTTCACCGAGGCACTAGCTCAACTAGAATATAAAGGAGTGGCTCAGGTGAACTAGGGATTGTTCAGTTTCCAACAGCAGAGATTCCAGAACAGAAACAATGGAGGTCTGTGGAAATGAATGCATATGCCTTTTTGCAGGGGACATGATGAGAATGGTGATGTCTGTGCCTTTCTCAGGTTACCTCGAACTGAAAGAGTTCACTTAGTTATTTTTGTGTCATCTGTCTTTGTCCAATCCAATCCAATATTTCAATAACAAAATACAAATTTGGCCTAGTTCAATCTGCTTCTGCTGTGTTGGTTAAAATTGAGGTCCGTTTTTGTGAGTTTTGATATACTCTCTTTTCTTTGCTTTCTTTCAAGTTAATCCAATCCTAAACAGGATTGGTTATATTTTCTTCTCTCTTCTGCTCTTTGGGTTTGGTTGAGTATTATGGGTCTCTCGCTGTCTTTTGTTGCTGTTTTAGTTATTTATATTCTGTTTTTATTTGTTGATGAAGGCTTGTTACCACAGCAACCACCATATTTGTGATTGTGTTCTTGTAGCACTGATCTTCAACAAACTTGTGTTTTTCATATTATGTTTTGCTTGTTATTAGTAGAAAAGTTTTAAAAGCTTCAATATAAAACACACATTCATAAATAAAAATACAAAAATTACTATAGTAAAAATTACAATAGTAGGTTGTGGTTCTAACTCAAATGCAACTAATGCATTTTAATTTTAAAAAAATAAGTTTTTGTGACAAAGAACCAGTTGCTTATGAGGAGGACAAGGCTGTACCACATTTAACAAATGATGAGTGGGTGAAGGCAGGCAGGAGGGTAACCATAAACAATACAAACATAAGTACTTATCCGAAACGTTAAAAAGGACAATAACAGGTAATAAAATAATGTTAGATTCAAGTAAAAAACGTGTAAAATATTACTGCTGCTGCAGTGGCAGTAACATAAATCACCACCACCACATCCTACAGCTTATTCTACTCCTCTTTGTCTTTTACTGCTACTTCTTGTATGATGCAGAAAAACCAGTGAAATCTTCATAGTGTTCATGATATTAACATAGTTTATTGGTTTTTATATTCCAGAACTGGACTTGACTGTGACGCAAAAAGATGGAGGTAAAATTCCAGCATTTGTTTCCAAGTTTTGTTCTTCTTCCTCTTCTACTCGTCATCCTCCTCCTCCGCTGCCACTGCTGCTCCTTCTTCTTCTTCTTGTTCTTGTTCTTCTTCTTCTTCTTCTTCTTCTTCTTCTTCTTCTTCTTCTTCTTCTTCTTCTTCTTCTTCTTCTTCTTCTTCTTCTTCTTCCTCCTCCTCCTCCTCCTCCTCCTCCTCCTCCTCCTCCTCCTCCTCCTCCTCCTCCTCCTCCTCCTCCTACTCCTCCTCTACTGCTGTTGTTGCTGCCTATTATCCCCCATTTGTGCATAGGCCCTCAGCCAGTTAATGCCAAGCCTTCCTATCTTTTGCCATCTTCTGCAGCTCTCTCAATGTCCTCCCCTTATTATTGATCTCAATCTCTAATTCTCTTCTCCATGTGGTTTCTCCTGCCAAATCGTCCACAGCTGTATTTCGAACGTAGTATGCAGGATTACAAATTGCGTCCATGACTCCTTGGCCACAGAGCCGCATTGAAGAGAAGCATTGGAAAAGATCAGCAGTGGAGGAGGCAAAATTAGACTAAACCAGGGTAGCTAACAAATGCCTAGTCTTCTTAGATAAGGATGCAAGATTAACAGGATATTACATATCACTCTGGTTGGAAATCATAACTTAATTGTAATTGGCTGCTGTCCTGGCAAAATTTCACTAATGAGAAAAGTGACCTAAAGCAGAATATTATAAAAGTTCATATCTTATACTCTTGTCTGCCAACCCGATAGTCATGTGCTTGAATCACCATTAAGGCGGGATTTAAAGAAAAGTGACCTGGATTTATAGTTGAGACATGTTTAAGGGGAGCCACAGTAGTTCAGTAGCTTGTATATTATCCTACCAGTGTGGTCGTCATGGGTTCAAGTTCACATTGAGGCAGATTTTTAAAATTGACCTAGGCTCTCAGGTCAGCCTAGCCTAAAATTGGTACCAGGAGATGTCATGTGAAGCTAGTAATATATTCACATCATCATCACTCAAGTGCCGATGGGCCAGTATAAATGTGGGGCTGGCACCATATGCCCAGTGTTCCTCCAGGCTTGTATAAATGGTCCACACACACAGACAGACAGAGAGAGAGAGAGAGAGAGAGAGAGAGAGAGAGAGAGAGAGAGAGAGAGAGAGAGAGAGAGAAAGAGATGTTTAAGAAAAACTTCTTACCATGCTGACTGAATTGAATTGAATTGATCTTTATTTTTTTTTCAAAGGGTAACAAATTGGGCGCATAGGCCCATCTTACATTCAGCCTTTCCAATCACTCATCTTTTGTTCATCAACAGTGCATAATGCATTCACATAGGAAAAAAAACATTGTCAATTGAAAGCATGTTGTAAGCATAAACAATGCATATTCTCATGTTATGTGACATATCCCCCCTCCCACACACACATATCGCACCAACCCACACACACATCCCTCACCTACTCGCACATCACCCACCCATACTCACACATCACCCACCCATACCCACACATCCCCCACTCACCACACATCCCCCACTCACCACACATCCCCCACTCACCACAAATCCCCCACTCATCCCTCCATCCACTCACAGATCCCGCCACCAACCCAGACATCTCGCACCCACCCACCCACACCCCTCACCCACTTACATGCATCTTTCCACCCACTCATACATACCCCAGTCCACTCAAGCTCACCCACACACACATGCTTCACCCACCCACACACGCTTCACCCACCCACACACCCTCCAGCCAAACACACATACCCCTCACACACGCACATCCCACAACAACACACACATAACCCTCACCCACTCACACATCAACCACCCATACCCACACATCTTTCCATCCACACATTTCCCCACCCACCCACACATTTCACAACCACCCAAACACCCCAACAACCACACACACATCCCCCACTGACACACATTCCCACACCAACACACACATCTCCCATGCAAACACACATCCACCACACACACATCCCCTACCTACCAGCACCCACATATCCCTCACCCGCCAACACCCACACATCCCACTACCCACCAACACCCGTGCAAACACACCAACCCGAACACACATCTTTCCACACATCCCTCACCCACCCACACGCCCCATCCATACTCACATCCCTCCACCCACCAACCCACTCATCTCCGCACCCACCTACACATCCCCCACAAACCCACACCTCCCACACACACACCCCCCCCCCTCCCCCAACCACCAATACCCACCCACTCACACATATCCCTTGCCCACAATAACCAAATATGAATAACCCAATTAGGTGTTTATCAACATTATGAAATCCAACAGGCCAAAAAGACTGGTCAATATTAAATTTGCAAATTAGAAAGCCTACCCACAACAACAAAATATTTATATTGTGTGATTCTGGTTTATACACACATATTTGCATCCTTCCCTAAACTACAGAGTTTGTGCACTGTGTTGAGTTTCTCTTTGTGTGATCTATGAGAGTGGACTGAAGCATCTATAAAGGTATCTATGTGCAACACAAAAAAAGATTTGGTTTGCAAATGTAAACCATGCCAAACAAAAACCAACAGATTAACATGTTTGGTCTTGTTGAATGGATCCAGACAATGAGGCAAAGAAAGCAGCATCATTGAAGATATACATGGAAACTATTTGTGTTTCCAGTAAAGGATCTTGCCAGCTCAACGCAGGCCTATCATGGCATTTATTTTCTTTCTACAGGCTCTTTGCTGATGTTCTCAATGACTTTGCATTCTTCTTGGACATCATTTCACCAGCATTTGGAAGCTACTTTACTCTTGTTGTCTGTGGGTCCGGCATATGTAGGGTAGGTTTGTGTGTTTGATTTAAGATCAAATGTATGTTTGTGGTGTATATCAGAACTATAGAGGGGATTTTGTCCCATGTAATCTACAGCTGTTGTTGAATGTGTGTCAGACACCTCCAAGACATTATTCAGAATAACATACACATTTGAATGTTGAGAATTTTCGTATATGTGGCATAATGTTTTTTTTAAAAGTTGCATATCCCTTACAGGACGTTGCAGTCAACACCAGCATTTTTTAGCTGCTGTTAATGTTCTTGGCAAGATTACGCTCAGTAGTTTGCCATTGCTTTCTGAGCAACCGGCTCACATACCCCATAAGTAACCAACACGATCTGCTGCCGAATCTCGCGCAGCTGTGTTCCTCATGTGGATATACGGGATTACGGAGAAAATCGTTAATCCCTTCACCAGGGAGCAAGCCTAGAATTTCACACACATCACTAAGTATAGATATAAGAGGGGAAGTCATTAAGTACCAGGAAGTTTGCGAATAACGTTTTTACAGTAATGCGAACCTGAATTTTTGTATGTTATTTGTCACTATAAACCCACCGCCTGGCAACAAACTGGGTCCACCAGCTTGTTGATGCCGTCTAGGAAAAAATTTTTGTGTGTGGCCTTAAGCCAATTTTGCACTGCCTTCATTACCTTGTCATCAGCAAAACTCTGACCCCTTAAACATTTTTTCAAGTTCCAAACAAGTAAAAGTCTGATGGCGCCAAGTCTGGACTGCATGCTGGATGTTTCAAGACATAAGATGTCAGTACATGTTGTGTATCCACTGAATGCACAACCATACGAGGGCCTGCGTTGTTGTGAAGCTGCAATACTTCTTTTGAAAGAAGTCCCTGGCGTTTTGATCATATCATGGGCTTCAATTTGTTCACAAGCATGTCACTGTATTGATCACTAGTCACAATTTCACCTATTTCTTGGAATAGCACAATTATAGGGCTCTTGATATCCTAAAAGATGGTCATATCTTTTACCCATTCATGCACTCTCACCTGACTCAAACAACAGTCTCCATTCTGAACCATCATTCTTCTGTAGATTTCTCAAGGTTTCACACCCTCTGACCAGAAATAAAAACTAATAACACCTGATTGTTCTTTCATTTTGTAATTGCTATTGCGCATGTGCAAACTGCTTGATCCTCACAACCCCTACATAGGGTATTGCTTAAGACCTAGTTTTGTGTCCTGAAATAAAATTATTCATTGTCCATACTCTTCCAATCACTTTTTCTTAATAAAATTCCAGCTACTTGATGACTTTCCCTCATATTTGGCAACTTTACCAGACATTGTAATCAACCCCAACATTTATTGGCTGGTTGTGATTTTGTGATTTACTAGGCACCTTTACTTTCAGTAGTTTGCCATTGCTTTCTGAATGGCTGACTCCTCATACCATCAAAATCAACTCCAAGCACCAGAGACTGATTTTGAACCCTCGACTTGGTATGTCGGAGAATTGTGAAACTGCATTTCACTATCCATTAAACCACAGACACCGACATGTTTATATATACCAATGGATGTGCAACCATCATTATAATATAGCAGGCTCTGTGCGGAAAGTTCCTCTTATCACAACCCACCAACAAGACTCTGCATCCTTTGCCAGTTCCCCTGCCTCATGCAGTTTCCTGCCCAGGGTGTCTTCCATGTCCTGTGTCCATCTTTGTGCTGGTCAGCGCTGGACACTTCTACCAGGAACCATGTCTTCCATCACTGTTCTTTCTAATTCACTGTGATATTTAATATGGCAAAAGTATTTAATTTTTTGCATACCCTTTACAGGATATTGCAGTCAACACCAGCATTTTTCAGCTGCTGTTAATGTCTTCGCAAGTTTTACGTTCAGTAGTTTGCCATTGATTTCTGAACGACCAGCTCACATACCTCCATAAGTAACCAGCGCGACGCGATTCGCTGCTGAATCTCGCTCAGCTGTGTTTCCCATGACAGTATATGGGATTACGAACAACGTTGTTAACCCCATGGAGACCGTTCATGGTGAAGGGATTACTAACATGATTCGTAATCCCGTATACCCGAGTTCGAAACAGCGGTGCTGGTTTTTTCGAAAAAAGGTAAAGGTGCCGGTCGTTCAGAAAGCAATGGCAAACTACTGAACATAAAACTTGCCCAGGAATCACAAACACCCAAAATGCTGGGGTTGACTGCTACATCCTATGGAAGACATGCAACTAATTTTTTTAAGCCCGTCTTCCTGGCGAAGGGGTTGACGACTTTCTCCGTAATCCCGTATATCCACATGGGGAACACAGCTGCACGAGATTTGATAATGGATCATGTCGCGTTGGTTACTTATGGGGGTATGTGAGCCAGTCGCTCAGAAAGCAATGGCAAACTACTGAGCGTAATCTTGCCAAGAACATCAACAGCAGCAGACAAATGCTGGTGTTGACTGCGGTGTCCTGTAAGGGATTTGTAACTTTGAAGAAAAAAATTTCAATTTGCAAGATGGTTGCTGTTGATGAATGAGACAGTTTTCTTCAATGTTCAGAAATGCAGAACTTCATCATTTTCCTTCTTCTTAGTCCACATTAAGGAGATTTCTGTAATATTTAAGCTCAAATGTCCAAATTATCTTCTTTAGTGATTGCAAAATAATTGATGACTCACATCTCTATGTTGCCACTGGAAAGATGCAAAATGTAATGAGATTGGTCAACATTACATGCCAAACAAAGATCACAATGAGCAATGACAAAAAGTGAGAATGTCACAAACTTTGAATGTCTGCGTTTCATAATCACCAACAATGGGACTGATCAAAATTAGTCAAGACTCAGGCTGGCCTTGGCAAAGCAGAGGTTAAAATTGTATTCAGAACCTAAGTCACAACACCAGCAGATAAGTTGCAGGTTTGAGAACATGCATCTTTCCTGTGGCAACATACATGGATGTGAGTCAAAGACCAATTCACAATCACTACAGATGGAAGTCGAGGCTTGTAAGCTGAGATGTTACAGAACAGTTCGTAGAATAATGTCAGTATTTATCTTCTACAAAATATGGACATTGAAGAAAACTATGTATCTTGACTGGGAAACTGAAATACTTTGGCCATATTAAAAATCCCAGTGGCTTGGAGAGAATGATGGTGTAAGACATGGTCCCTGGAAGAAGAGGCAAGGGTTAGTAGGTCAGCTTAGGCATGAGGTGAATAAGGCAGGAGAAAGGAGAAGAGATCAAGAATCTGTTTGGTGGGCCAGGATGAGGTGGACATTCTCTAAAGGAACTACTTGGTGATGAACTGGCATGTGATGGGGGATGTGGTCAATATCGTGTCCGCAGCCTTTATTTCCCATATAATTTCCTGGTACCCATTTGTTAGATTGAGTCAGCCTCGGAACCCTTGTCTGTTAAAAAAATAAGGAGGATTTGAACATATGATCACCAAGTCGATTGGCGAGTCTGCTGTGCTACCTTGGCTCCCTTTATGATGTAAGGTAAAGTAAAAGGTAGAGGACACCTTTTCACACCTTGAGACGTTTCGGGTACATGGTGCAAACCACATATTCTTAACCAGTTAGCACAGAATGGGTGATTATTACAGGTGACATTCCTGGTTATCTTTTTAGGCCAGTTGACCTGGAAGGGACAAATAAAAAAAAATTTCATCATGTGGAGATTTGAACACATGACAACCAGGCTGGTTTAGTTTAGTTTAGTCGATGGATCAACATCACGGCACACGGGTGTAACTCATAAGTGGTCTGTTCTCCTCCTAACTCAAACCTGAGTCTGGAGAAACTCAGCTCAGTGCACGAACTCCATAGCACCGGCGAGGCTCCTTAAATTCTTTGGGTAGATTTTTAACTCGAAATTTTGCCCGGGCAGTGCATTAGGCTACTCTTTTTTTATTTCCAACTGCCAATGGATTTTTTACGTGCGCAACAATACACACGGGCGTCCGATCTCACTACCCAGAGACCACGGGAAATTTTGTTACTAGAAGTCCACGTGAAAAAAAAAGTCCTCACCGGGGTATGAACCCGGGACCTCCAGCACTCAAGGCGGACACCATACCTCGAGACCACGCATCCCCCAGGCTGGTATGCCATGCTAGCAACTACGCAATTACGTCTCCTCCTTTATACTATAAGCGACTTAAAATGTTTACTCATTATTGCCTAGTAATAGTCAAGACAAAAGTACAGGGTATTTATAATCTAATAATAGCATGCTTAAGCAAAACTTTTATCTAATTTATAACTTGTTGCAGAGTATTGTTGGGATAGCAGGTGGAGCCACCAGAGCTGCTCTCACCCAGCACCAGGCCAGACGCAACAACATGGCCGACGTGTCTGCCAAAGACGGTAGTCAGGTCAGGATCATTTTATCACAGACAGCTCTATTTAGTAGTGGTTAAGGCCGGTGGACTACTAATTTATTGGGGTCTCCCCACTTGGGTTTGAATCCCATCCTTGTCGATGTTTAAGGGTGTCTCTGTGGTGAAGTGGTTAAGTCACCAGCCTCACGTTCTGAAGGTCGTCAGTTCATTTTCACACTCCATCACTTGGTTCATGTGTGCAGCTTTCTGAGACTCCTAGGTCTTTGCTGAAGCTACAGAGTTGGTGCTGTGTGGGACACTTTTGGTAGGCCGTCTGTAGAATGAGATCGAGCTATTTGGGTTAACACCAGGTGCAATGAAGTCAATGCTCTTACCCTTACACTTGTACACTTATAAGTTTAATTTAATTTGAGTTTTGAAATGATGCCATCTGTAGGTTTATTTTATCACAGCTTGGAAATAACTAGTTGACTTACAAACTGAAATTCTTTCTTATCATCACCCACATCATCATGTGCCATGCCAATAAGTGTGGGCTGTCATGATCTTGCATGATCACCAGAGTCTTGAATCAGACCAGAGTTCTTGTCCTAATTATCCCATGTGACAGAGCCATCCAGTATATGTCTCATTGCCTACCCCTAGCTCTTTTCCCATAAATGTTGCCAGTTGTCGCTAAGTTTTCAAGTTTATTTCTTCTCATAACTTGCCTAAACAATCATGATTATCAACGTCTAATTCCTGTAAACAGTTCATCATTTTTATTTATTTCTTGAAGGACTGCCTCTCTTGTTTTTCTGTCCATCCATTCTTTGTATTTCTACAAAATCCACATTTCCACTGCCTTTAGATGTTTCACAGCTTGTCAGCTGTTGTCCCAGTTTCACATGCGTATAACAGTATATGTTCCATACAGCACTTGAACACTCTTGTTCTCCATGTAGTGAACAGCTTTTCATTGGTGAGTGTGTATACTCACATGTCTTTACAATTATTTGTGCAAGTTATATGCTTAAAAAAAAATTTGAGAAGACCTTGAGAGCAACAGAGATGTGGTTCCTAAGATGAATGTTGCGAATTCCTTGGACTGCCAGAGTAACTAATGACGATTGCCTGAAAGAGGCTAATGAAACTGAAACATTATATACAATAAGAAAGAGACAAACAGCTTTCTTTGGTCATGTGATGAGAAGGAAGGCATTGGAGAACATCGTGACAACTGGAAAGATCGAGGGGCAGAGAGGCAGAGGCAGACCAAGAGAAAAGATGCTGGATGGATTGAGACGGTGGCATGGAGGAATATGAATATCATCAGCAGAGTTGATCCAGAACACCAAAGACTGAGATGTGTGGAGAGACATGAACACCTGTACCAGCTGGCATGGCACTTGATGATAATGAGATGCTGAAAACTGGTCAACTATAACATTTTGTTTATTCCCCACATTTAACAATTTGGCAATATTGAAGATTAGATTTTTTTATTATGAAAAGTCCATGTCTTCCATTATCTATCTATCTATCTATCTATCTATCTATCTATATATATATATATATATATATATATATATATATATATATATATATATATATATATATATATATATATATATATATAAAACAGTTAAGTATAGTAACTTTTTATACACTTTTAAGGAATAATGGGTATATTTTTTATAAACCAATTAGAACAATATAAGTGATATGATCATTGCCCTACCAGCCGTCTTTACTTCCCAAGCCATTTCCTGGTAACCATTTTAGGCTAGGGAGTCCAGATTAGTTTTATAAAGCTGTTGGTTTGTCGAGACTCCTGTCTGTTTCACTTTTCACTGGCACAGGAATGGAGCACTATGGGGCAACCCTTATACCATTGAATGAAAACCACCACAAGATGGTCTGCTTCCAAATCGCCCGCATCTGTGATTCAAGTGCAATATGTGGGATTGTGAATTACTTTCGTAAGCCCTTCACCACAGTTTACAAGCAAATAAGAAATGTGTTACCTTTAGCTAGGTATGCCAAAACAAATGGCAACAAAATAAGTATGTTGAGATATTGTAGAGGAACAACAAATATTCACCTGGCTTGATATCTTTGTGAGGTACAGTACATAAGTTTGTATTTGTTAGTTCTTCATAGAATCTAAATGTTCCTTATTTTGTTTTATTTAGTTTAAAAACAGTTCACAGTTGTTGCTTTTTTAGTGTGTAAAAATTTGATGTGTAAAACTTGTTTGTTTATTTTTTGTATAAGAAGTATTTGATTCCTGTATTTTATATTTTTACATCTGTTATTTTCCCTGATGTAGGAGACCTTAGTCAATCTGGCAGCTCTGATCTGCAGTCTGATTTTAGTACCCCTAGTGAGTGGTCACCAAATGTGAGTTGAACTTGTCAAATCATGTATCTGTGTGATTTTACATATTTGGTGGGATTTGTTCATAGTGCTAGGTGTTACCTGTTATCTCAAAGTTTGAATAAACTCCACGGCTGCAGGCTCTGCATAGGCAGAAGTACCACATGTTTAATAAACTAAAGATAGGAGATATTGATGAACGTAACTGTGGGACTGGTAAAGTGACAGCAGAACATTTGTTGCAGTAGTGTCCAACATGTGCAGAACAGAGAATTCTTTTGACCTATGCCCACTTCAAAGATTCTACAGCTGTAACTGGAAACCCCAGAGCACATGTGCATTGAATGGGTCTCAGAGATTCTATACTTGCGGCTGTAAACACCTCAGGGCACACACTGAATGGGTCTCCGAGATTCTATACTTGCAGCTGTGGAAACCTCAGGATACACATGCACTGAATGGGTCTCAGAGATTCTAGATCTGCAGCTGTGGAAACCTTAGGATACACATGCACTGAATGGGTCTCCGAGATTCTATACTTGCAGCTGTGGAAACCTCAGGGTACACCTGCACTGAATGGGTCTCAGAGATTCTATACTTGCAGCTGTGGAAACCTCAGGGTACACCTGCACTGAATGGGTCTCCGAGATTCTATACTTGCAGCTGTGGAAACCTTAGGGTACACCTGCACTGAATGGGTCTCAGAGATTCTATACTTGCAGCTGTGGAAACCTTAGGATACACCTGCACTGAATGGGTCTCAGAGATTCTATACTTGCAGCTGTGGAAACCTCAGGGTACACCTGCACTGAATGGGTCTCAGAGATTCTATACTTGCAGCTGTGGAAACCTTAGGATACACCTGCACTGAATGGGTCTCAGAGATTCTATACTTGCAGCTGTGGAAACCTCAGGGTACACCTGCACTGAATGGGTCTCAGAGATTCTATACTTGCAGCTGTGGAAACCTTAGGATACACCTGTACTGAATGGGTCTCCGAGATTCTATACTTGCAGCTGTGGAATATCAAGGAAACCTCAGAGCACATCCTAAAGACTGTCTTGATTTTGCCACAGGGAGAAAGGACATTAGGGGCTCAACCAACTCATACCAAGCCCTTGGAAGACCTGTTCATGATTGGTTGGATTTTGCAGCTATATGTGTTCTACAGGGTGAGGTAGCCAGTCACAGGAGCTACTTCTTCTTCAGCCTTCCATCTCTCTGTAGAACATAGGGCCTCATCCAACTCTTCAGCCTTCCATCTCTCAATACAACATAGGACCTCATCCAACTCTTCAGCCTTCCATCTCTCAATAGAACATAGGACCTCATCCAACTCTTCAGCCTTCCATCTCTCAATAGAACATAGGACCTCATCCAACTCTTCAGCCTTCCATCTCTCAATACAACATAGGACCTCATCCAACTCTTCAGTCTTCCATCTCTCAATAGAACATAGGGCCTCATCCAACTCTTCAGTCTTCCATCTCTCAATACAACATAGGACCTCATCCAACTCTTCAGTCTTCCATCTCTCAATACAACATAGGACC
Source organism: Cepaea hortensis (assembly GCA_963921405.1). Lineage (NCBI taxonomy): Eukaryota > Metazoa > Mollusca > Gastropoda > Stylommatophora > Helicidae > Cepaea > Cepaea hortensis. The sequence continues at coordinate 50,129,279 of OY992890.1, forward strand.
TCATCCAACTCTTCAGTCTTCCATCTCTCAATAGAACATAGGGCCTCATCCAACTCTTCAGTCTTCCATCTCTCAATACAACATAGGACCTCATCCAACTCTTCAGCCTTCCATCTCTCAATACAACATAGGACCTCATCCAACTCTTCAGCCTTTTATCTCTCAATAGAACATAGGGCCTCATCCAACTCTTCAGTCTTCCATCTCTCAATAGAACATAGGACCTCATCCAACTCTTCAGTCTTCCATCTCTCAATAGAACATAGGGCCTCATCCAACTCTTCAGCCTTTTATCTCTCAATAGAACATAGGGCCTCATCCAACTCTTCAGTCTTCCATCTCTCAATAGAACATAGGACCTCATCCAACTCTTCAGCCTTTTATCTCTCAATAGAACATAGGACCTCATCCAACTCTTCAGCCTTCCATCTCTCAATAGAACATAGGACCTCATCCAACTCTTCAGCCTTCCATCTCTCAATAGAACATAGGGCCTCATCCAACTCTTCAGTCTTCCATCTCTCAATAGAACATAGGACCTCATCCAACTCTTCAGTCTTCCATCTCTCAATAGAACATAGGACCTCATCCAACTCTTCAGCCTTCCATCTCTCAATAGAACATAGGGCCTCATCCAACTCTTCAGTCTTCCATCTCTCAATAGAACATAGGACCTCATCCAACTCTTCAGCCTTCCATCTCTCAATAGAACATAGGGCCTCATCCAACTCTTCAGTCTTCCATCTCTCAATAGAACATAGGGCCTCATCCAACTCTTCAGTCTTCCATCTCTCAATAGAACATAGGGCCTCATCCAACTCTTCAGCCTTTTATCTCTCAATAGAACATAGGGCCTCATCCAACTCTTCAGTCTTCCATCTCTCAATAGAACATAGGACCTCATCCAACTCTTCAGCCTTTTATCTCTCAATAGAACATAGGGCCCCATCCAACTCTTCAGTCTTCCATCTCTCAATACAACATAGGACCTCATCCAACTCTTCAGTCTTCCATCTCTCAATAGAACATAGGACCTCATCCAACACTTCAGTCTTCCATCTCTCAATAGAACATAGGGCCCCATCCAACTCTTCAGTCTTCCATCTCTCAATACAACATAGGACCTCATCCAACTCTTCAGTCTTCCATCTCTCAATAGAACATAGGACCTCATCCAACTCTTCAGTCTTCCATCTCTCAATAGAACATAGGACCTCATCCAACTCTTCAGCCTTTTATCTCTCAATAGAACATAGGGCCTCATCCAACTCTTCAGTCTTCCATCTCTCAATAGAACATAGGGCCTCATCCAACTCTTCAACCTTCCATCTCTCAATAGAACATAGGACCTCATCCAACTCTTCAGCCTTCCATCTCTCAATAGAACATAGGACCTCATCCAACTCTTCAGCCTTCCATCTCTCAATAGAACATAGGACCTCATCCAACTCTTCAACCTTCCATCTCTCAATAGAACATAGGGCCTCATCCAACTCTTCAGCCTTTTATCTCTCAATAGAACATAGGGCCTCATCCAACTCTTCAGCCTTCCATCTCTCAATAGAACATAGGGCCTCATCCAACTCTTCAGTCTTCCATCTCTCAATACAACATAGGACCTCATCCAACTCTTCAGCCTTTTATCTCTCAATAGAACATAGGGCCTCATCCAACTCTTCAGCCTTCCATCTCTCAATAGAACATAGGGCCTCATCCAACTCTTCAGCCTTTTATCTCTCAATAGAACATAGGACCTCATCCAACTCTTCAGCCTTTTATCTCTCAATAGAACATAGGGCCTCATCCAACTCTTCAGCCTTCCATCTCTCAATAGAACATAGGACCTCATCCAACTCTTCAACCTTCCATCTCTCAATAGAACATAGGACCTCATCCAACTCTTCAGCCTTTTATCTCTCAATAGAACATAGGGCCCCATCCAACTCTTCAGTCTTCCAATTCTCAATAGAACATAGGACCTCATCCAACTCTTCAGTCTTCCATCTCTCAATAGAACATAGGACCTCATCCAACTCTTCAGCCTTTTATCTCTCAATAGAACATAGGGCCTCATCCAACTCTTCAGTCTTCCATCTCTCAATAGAACATAGGGCCTCATCCAACTCTTCAACCTTCCATCTCTCAATAGAACATAGGACCTCATCCAACTCTTCAGCCTTCCATCTCTCAATAGAACATAGGACCTCATCCAACTCTTCAGCCTTCCATCTCTCAATAGAACATAGGACCTCATCCAACTCTTCAACCTTCCATCTCTCAATAGAACATAGGGCCTCATCCAACTCTTCAGCCTTTTATCTCTCAATAGAACATAGGGCCTCATCCAACTCTTCAGCCTTCCATCTCTCAATAGAACATAGGGCCTCATCCAACTCTTCAGCCTTCCATCTCTCAATAGAACATAGGGCCTCATCCAACTCTTCAGCCTTCCATCTCTCAATAGAACATAGGGCCTCATCCAACTCTTCAGCCTTCCATCTCTCAATAGAACATAGGGCCTCATCCAACTCTTCAGCCTTCCATCTCTCAATAGAACATAGGGCCTCATCCAACTCTTCAGCCTTCCATCTCTCAATAGAACATAGGGCCTCATCCAACTCTTCAGCCTTCCATCTCTCAATAGAACATAGGGCCTCATCCAACTCTTCAGCCTTTTATCTCTCAATAGAACATAGGACCTCATCCAACTCTTCAGCCTTCCATCTCTCAATAGAACATAGGACCTCATCCAACTCTTCAGTCTTCCATCTCTCAATAGAACATAGGGCCTCATCCAACTCTTCAGCCTTCCATCTCTCAATAGAACATAGGGCCTCATCCAACTCTTCAGCCTTCCATCTCTCAATAGAACATAGGGCCTCATCCAACTCTTCAGCCTTTTATCTCTCAATAGAACATAGGGCCTCATCCAACTCTTCAGCCTTCCATCTCTCAATAGAACATAGGGCCTCATCCAACTCTTCAGCCTTCCATCTCTCAATAGAACATAGGGCCTCATCCAACTCTTCAGCCTTCCATCTCTCAATAGAACATAGGGCCTTATCCAACTCTTCAGCGTTTTATCTCTCAATAGAACATAGGGCCTCATCCAACTCTTCAGCGTTTCATCTCTCAATAGAACATAGGGCCTCATCCAACTCTTCAGTCTTCCATCTCTCAATAGAACATAGGGCCTCATCCAACTCTTCAGCCTTTTATCTCTCAATAGAACATAGGGCCTCATCCAACTCTTCAGCGTTTCATCTCTCAATAGAACATAGGGCCTCATCCAACTCTTCAGTCTTCCATCTCTCAATAGAACATAGGGCCTCATCCAACTCTTCAGCCTTCCATCTCTCAATAGAACATAGGACCTCATCCAACTCTTCAGCCTTCCATCTCTCAATACAACATAGGACCTCATCCAACTCTTCAGCCTTTTATCTCTCAATAGAACATAGGGCCTCATCCAACTCTTCAGCCTTTTATCTCTCAATAGAACATAGGACCTCATCCAACTCTTCAGCCTTTTATCTCTCAATAGAACATAGGACCTCATCCAACTCTTCAGCCTTTTATCTCTCAATAGAACATAGGGCCTCATCCAACTCTTCAGCCTTCCATCTCTCAATAGAACATAGGGCCTCATCCAACTCTTCAGCCTTCCATCTCTCAATAGAACATAGGGCCTCATCCAACTCTTCAGCCTTCCATCTCTCAATAGAACATAGGGCCTCATCCAACTCTTCAGCCTTCCATCTCTCAATAGAACATAGGGCCTCATCCAACTCTTCAGCCTTCCATCTCTCAATAGAACATAGGGCCTCATCCAACTCTTCAGCCTTCCATCTCTCAATAGAACATAGGGCCCCATCCAACTCTTCAGCCTTTTATCTCTCAATAGAACATAGGGCCTCATCCAACTCTTGAGCCTTCCATCTCTCAATAGAACATAGGACCTCATCCAACTCTTCAGCCTTTTATCTCTCAATAGAACATAGGGCCTCATCCAACTCTTCAGCCTTCCATCTCTCAATAGAACATAGGGCCTCATCCAACTCTTCAGCCTTCCATCTCTCAATAGAACATAGGACCTCATCCAACTCTTCAGCCTTTTATCTCTCAATAGAACATAGGGCCTCATCCAACTCTTCAGCCTTCCATCTCTCAATAGAACATAGGGCCTCATCCAACTCTTCAGCCTTTTATCTCTCAATAGAACATAGGGCCTCATCCAACTCTTCAGCCTTCCATCTCTCAATAGAACATAGGGCCTCATCCAACTCTTCAGCCTTCCATCTCTCAATAGAACATAGGGCCTCATCCAACTCTTCAGCCTTCCATCTCTCAATAGAACATAGGACCTCATCCAACTCTTCAGCCTTCCATCTCTCAATAGAACATAGGGCCTCATCCAACTCTTCAGCCTTTTATCTCTCAATAGAACATAGGGCCTCATCCAACTCTTCAGCCTTCCATCTCTCAATAGAACATAGGGCCTCATCCAACTCTTCAGTCTTCCATCTCTCAATAGAACATAGGACCTCATCCAACTCTTCAGTCTTCCATCTCTCAATAGAACATAGGACCTCATCCAACTCTTCAGCCTTCCATCTCTCAATAGAACATAGGGCCTCATCCAACTCTTCAGTCTTCCATCTCTCAATAGAACATAGGACCTCATCCAACTCTTCAGCCTTCCATCTCTCAATAGAACATAGGGCCTCATCCAACTCTTCAGTCTTCCATCTCTCAATAGAACATAGGGCCTCATCCAACTCTTCAGTCTTCCATCTCTCAATAGAACATAGGGCCTCATCCAACTCTTCAGCCTTTTATCTCTCAATAGAACATAGGGCCTCATCCAACTCTTCAGTCTTCCATCTCTCAATAGAACATAGGACCTCATCCAACTCTTCAGCCTTTTATCTCTCAATAGAACATAGGGCCCCATCCAACTCTTCAGTCTTCCATCTCTCAATACAACATAGGACCTCATCCAACTCTTCAGTCTTCCATCTCTCAATAGAACATAGGACCTCATCCAACACTTCAGTCTTCCATCTCTCAATAGAACATAGGGCCCCATCCAACTCTTCAGTCTTCCATCTCTCAATAGAACATAGGGCCTCATCCAACTCTTCAACCTTCCATCTCTCAATAGAACATAGGACCTCATCCAACTCTTCAGCCTTCCATCTCTCAATAGAACATAGGACCTCATCCAACTCTTCAGCCTTCCATCTCTCAATAGAACATAGGACCTCATCCAACTCTTCAACCTTCCATCTCTCAATAGAACATAGGGCCTCATCCAACTCTTCAGCCTTTTATCTCTCAATAGAACATAGGGCCTCATCCAACTCTTCAGCCTTCCATCTCTCAATAGAACATAGGGCCTCATCCAACTCTTCAGTCTTCCATCTCTCAATACAACATAGGACCTCATCCAACTCTTCAGCCTTTTATCTCTCAATAGAACATAGGGCCTCATCCAACTCTTCAGCCTTCCATCTCTCAATAGAACATAGGGCCTCATCCAACTCTTCAGCCTTTTATCTCTCAATAGAACATAGGACCTCATCCAACTCTTCAGCCTTTTATCTCTCAATAGAACATAGGGCCTCATCCAACTCTTCAGCCTTCCATCTCTCAATAGAACATAGGACCTCATCCAACTCTTCAACCTTCCATCTCTCAATAGAACATAGGACCTCATCCAACTCTTCAGCCTTTTATCTCTCAATAGAACATAGGGCCCCATCCAACTCTTCAGTCTTCCAATTCTCAATAGAACATAGGACCTCATCCAACTCTTCAGTCTTCCATCTCTCAATAGAACATAGGACCTCATCCAACTCTTCAGCCTTTTATCTCTCAATAGAACATAGGGCCTCATCCAACTCTTCAGTCTTCCATCTCTCAATAGAACATAGGGCCTCATCCAACTCTTCAACCTTCCATCTCTCAATAGAACATAGGACCTCATCCAACTCTTCAGCCTTCCATCTCTCAATAGAACATAGGACCTCATCCAACTCTTCAGCCTTCCATCTCTCAATAGAACATAGGACCTCATCCAACTCTTCAACCTTCCATCTCTCAATAGAACATAGGGCCTCATCCAACTCTTCAGCCTTTTATCTCTCAATAGAACATAGGGCCTCATCCAACTCTTCAGCCTTCCATCTCTCAATAGAACATAGGGCCTCATCCAACTCTTCAGCCTTCCATCTCTCAATAGAACATAGGGCCTCATCCAACTCTTCAGCCTTCCATCTCTCAATAGAACATAGGGCCTCATCCAACTCTTCAGCCTTCCATCTCTCAATAGAACATAGGGCCTCATCCAACTCTTCAGCCTTCCATCTCTCAATAGAACATAGGGCCTCATCCAACTCTTCAGCCTTCCATCTCTCAATAGAACATAGGGCCTCATCCAACTCTTCAGCCTTCCATCTCTCAATAGAACATAGGGCCTCATCCAACTCTTCAGCCTTTTATCTCTCAATAGAACATAGGACCTCATCCAACTCTTCAGCCTTCCATCTCTCAATAGAACATAGGACCTCATCCAACTCTTCAGCCTTCCATCTCTCAATAGAACATAGGACCTCATCCAACTCTTCAGCCTTTTATCTCTCAATAGAACATAGGGCCTCATCCAACTCTTCAGCCTTCCATCTCTCAATAGAACATAGGGCCCCATCCAACTCTTCAGCCTTTTATCTCTCAATAGAACATAGGGCCTCATCCAACTCTTGAGCCTTCCATCTCTCAATAGAACATAGGACCTCATCCAACTCTTCAGCCTTTTATCTCTCAATAGAACATAGGGCCTCATCCAACTCTTCAGCCTTCCATCTCTCAATAGAACATAGGGCCTCATCCAACTCTTCAGCCTTCCATCTCTCAATAGAACATAGGGCCTCATCCAACTCTTCAGCGTTTCATCTCTCAGTGGAACATAGGGCCTCATACAATTCTTCAGTCTTTTATCTCTCAATAGAACATAGGGCCTCATCCAACTCTTCAGCCTTCCATCTCTCAATAGAACATAGGGCCTCATCCAACTCTTCAGCCTTTTATCTCTCAATAGAACATAGGACCTCATCCAACTCTTCAGCCTTTTATCTCTCAATAGAACATAGGGCCTCATCCAACTCTTCAGCCTTCCATCTCTCAATAGAACATAGGGCCTCATCCAACTCTTCAGCCTTTTATCTCTCAATAGAACATAGGGCCTCATCCAACTCTTCAGCCTTCCATCTCTCAATAGAACATAGGGCCTCATCCAACTCTTCAGCCTTCCATCTCTCAATAGAACATAGGGCCTCATCCAACTCTTCAGCCTTCCATCTCTCAATAGAACATAGGACCTCATCCAACTCTTCAGCCTTCCATCTCTCAATAGAACATAGGGCCTCATCCAACTCTTCAGCCTTTTATCTCTCAATAGAACATAGGGCCTCATCCAACTCTTCAGCCTTCCATCTCTCAATAGAACATAGGGCCTCATCCAACTCTTCAGTCTTCCATCTCTCAATAGAACATAGGACCTCATCCAACTCTTCAGTCTTCCATCTCTCAATAGAACATAGGACCTCATCCAACTCTTCAGCCTTCCATCTCTCAATAGAACATAGGGCCTCATCCAACTCTTCAGTCTTCCATCTCTCAATAGAACATAGGACCTCATCCAACTCTTCAGCCTTCCATCTCTCAATAGAACATAGGGCCTCATCCAACTCTTCAGTCTTCCATCTCTCAATAGAACATAGGGCCTCATCCAACTCTTCAGTCTTCCATCTCTCAATAGAACATAGGGCCTCATCCAACTCTTCAGCCTTTTATCTCTCAATAGAACATAGGGCCTCATCCAACTCTTCAGTCTTCCATCTCTCAATAGAACATAGGACCTCATCCAACTCTTCAGCCTTTTATCTCTCAATAGAACATAGGGCCCCATCCAACTCTTCAGTCTTCCATCTCTCAATACAACATAGGACCTCATCCAACTCTTCAGTCTTCCATCTCTCAATAGAACATAGGACCTCATCCAACACTTCAGTCTTCCATCTCTCAATAGAACATAGGGCCCCATCCAACTCTTCAGTCTTCCATCTCTCAATACAACATAGGACCTCATCCAACTCTTCAGTCTTCCATCTCTCAATAGAACATAGGACCTCATCCAACTCTTCAGTCTTCCATCTCTCAATAGAACATAGGACCTCATCCAACTCTTCAGCCTTTTATCTCTCAATAGAACATAGGGCCTCATCCAACTCTTCAGTCTTCCATCTCTCAATAGAACATAGGGCCTCATCCAACTCTTCAACCTTCCATCTCTCAATAGAACATAGGACCTCATCCAACTCTTCAGCCTTCCATCTCTCAATAGAACATAGGACCTCATCCAACTCTTCAGCCTTCCATCTCTCAATAGAACATAGGACCTCATCCAACTCTTCAACCTTCCATCTCTCAATAGAACATAGGGCCTCATCCAACTCTTCAGCCTTTTATCTCTCAATAGAACATAGGGCCTCATCCAACTCTTCAGCCTTCCATCTCTCAATAGAACATAGGGCCTCATCCAACTCTTCAGTCTTCCATCTCTCAATACAACATAGGACCTCATCCAACTCTTCAGCCTTTTATCTCTCAATAGAACATAGGGCCTCATCCAACTCTTCAGCCTTCCATCTCTCAATAGAACATAGGGCCTCATCCAACTCTTCAGCCTTTTATCTCTCAATAGAACATAGGACCTCATCCAACTCTTCAGCCTTTTATCTCTCAATAGAACATAGGGCCTCATCCAACTCTTCAGCCTTCCATCTCTCAATAGAACATAGGACCTCATCCAACTCTTCAACCTTCCATCTCTCAATAGAACATAGGACCTCATCCAACTCTTCAGCCTTTTATCTCTCAATAGAACATAGGGCCCCATCCAACTCTTCAGTCTTCCAATTCTCAATAGAACATAGGACCTCATCCAACTCTTCAGTCTTCCATCTCTCAATAGAACATAGGACCTCATCCAACTCTTCAGCCTTTTATCTCTCAATAGAACATAGGGCCTCATCCAACTCTTCAGTCTTCCATCTCTCAATAGAACATAGGGCCTCATCCAACTCTTCAAACTTCCATCTCTCAATAGAACATAGGACCTCATCCAACTCTTCAGCCTTCCATCTCTCAATAGAACATAGGACCTCATCCAACTCTTCAGCCTTCCATCTCTCAATAGAACATAGGACCTCATCCAACTCTTCAACCTTCCATCTCTCAATAGAACATAGGGCCTCATCCAACTCTTCAGCCTTTTATCTCTCAATAGAACATAGGGCCTCATCCAACTCTTCAGCCTTCCATCTCTCAATAGAACATAGGGCCTCATCCAACTCTTCAGCCTTCCATCTCTCAATAGAACATAGGGCCTCATCCAACTCTTCAGCCTTCCATCTCTCAATAGAACATAGGGCCTCATCCAACTCTTCAGCCTTCCATCTCTCAATAGAACATAGGGCCTCATCCAACTCTTCAGCCTTCCATCTCTCAATAGAACATAGGGCCTCATCCAACTCTTCAGCCTTCCATCTCTCAATAGAACATAGGGCCTCATCCAACTCTTCAGCCTTCCATCTCTCAATAGAACATAGGGCCTCATCCAACTCTTCAGCCTTTTATCTCTCAATAGAACATAGGACCTCATCCAACTCTTCAGCCTTCCATCTCTCAATAGAACATAGGACCTCATCCAACTCTTCAGTCTTCCATCTCTCAATAGAACATAGGGCCTCATCCAACTCTTCAGCCTTCCATCTCTCAATAGAACATAGGGCCTCATCCAACTCTTCAGCCTTCCATCTCTCAATAGAACATAGGGCCTCATCCAACTCTTCAGCCTTCCATCTCTCAATAGAACATAGGGCCTCATCCAACTCTTCAGCCTTCCATCTCTCAATAGAACATAGGGCCTCATCCAACTCTTCAGCCTTTTATCTCTCAATAGAACATAGGACCTCATCCAACTCTTCAGCCTTCCATCTCTCAATAGAACATAGGACCTCATCCAACTCTTCAGTCTTCCATCTCTCAATAGAACATAGGGCCTCATCCAACTCTTCAGCCTTCCATCTCTCAATAGAACATAGGGCCTCATCCAACTCTTCAGTCTTCCATCTCTCAATAGAACATAGGGCCTCATCCAACTCTTCAGTCTTCCATCTCTCAATAGAACATAGGGCCTCATCCAACTCTTCAGCCTTTTATCTCTCAATAGAACATAGGGCCTCATCCAACTCTTCAGTCTTCCATCTCTCAATAGAACATAGGACCTCATCCAACTCTTCAGCCTTTTATCTCTCAATAGAACATAGGGCCCCATCCAACTCTTCAGTCTTCCATCTCTCAATACAACATAGGACCTCATCCAACTCTTCAGTCTTCCATCTCTCAATAGAACATAGGACCTCATCCAACACTTCAGTCTTCCATCTCTCAATAGAACATAGGGCCCCATCCAACTCTTCAGTCTTCCATCTCTCAATACAACATAGGACCTCATCCAACTCTTCAGTCTTCCATCTCTCAATAGAACATAGGACCTCATCCAACTCTTCAGTCTTCCATCTCTCAATAGAACATAGGACCTCATCCAACTCTTCAGCCTTTTATCTCTCAATAGAACATAGGGCCTCATCCAACTCTTCAGTCTTCCATCTCTCAATAGAACATAGGGCCTCATCCAACTCTTCAACCTTCCATCTCTCAATAGAACATAGGACCTCATCCAACTCTTCAGCCTTCCATCTCTCAATAGAACATAGGACCTCATCCAACTCTTCAGCCTTCCATCTCTCAATAGAACATAGGACCTCATCCAACTCTTCAACCTTCCATCTCTCAATAGAACATAGGGCCTCATCCAACTCTTCAGCCTTTTATCTCTCAATAGAACATAGGGCCTCATCCAACTCTTCAGCCTTCCATCTCTCAATAGAACATAGGGCCTCATCCAACTCTTCAGTCTTCCATCTCTCAATACAACATAGGACCTCATCCAACTCTTCAGCCTTTTATCTCTCAATAGAACATAGGGCCTCATCCAACTCTTCAGCCTTCCATCTCTCAATAGAACATAGGGCCTCATCCAACTCTTCAGCCTTTTATCTCTCAATAGAACATAGGACCTCATCCAACTCTTCAGCCTTTTATCTCTCAATAGAACATAGGGCCTCATCCAACTCTTCAGCCTTCCATCTCTCAATAGAACATAGGACCTCATCCAACTCTTCAACCTTCCATCTCTCAATAGAACATAGGACCTCATCCAACTCTTCAGCCTTTTATCTCTCAATAGAACATAGGGCCCCATCCAACTCTTCAGTCTTCCAATTCTCAATAGAACATAGGACCTCATCCAACTCTTCAGTCTTCCATCTCTCAATAGAACATAGGACCTCATCCAACTCTTCAGCCTTTTATCTCTCAATAGAACATAGGGCCTCATCCAACTCTTCAGTCTTCCATCTCTCAATAGAACATAGGGCCTCATCCAACTCTTCAAACTTCCATCTCTCAATAGAACATAGGACCTCATCCAACTCTTCAGCCTTCCATCTCTCAATAGAACATAGGACCTCATCCAACTCTTCAGCCTTCCATCTCTCAATAGAACATAGGACCTCATCCAACTCTTCAACCTTCCATCTCTCAATAGAACATAGGGCCTCATCCAACTCTTCAGCCTTTTATCTCTCAATAGAACATAGGGCCTCATCCAACTCTTCAGCCTTCCATCTCTCAATAGAACATAGGGCCTCATCCAACTCTTCAGCCTTCCATCTCTCAATAGAACATAGGGCCTCATCCAACTCTTCAGCCTTCCATCTCTCAATAGAACATAGGGCCTCATCCAACTCTTCAGCCTTCCATCTCTCAATAGAACATAGGGCCTCATCCAACTCTTCAGCCTTCCATCTCTCAATAGAACATAGGGCCTCATCCAACTCTTCAGCCTTCCATCTCTCAATAGAACATAGGGCCTCATCCAACTCTTCAGCCTTCCATCTCTCAATAGAACATAGGGCCTCATCCAACTCTTCAGCCTTTTATCTCTCAATAGAACATAGGACCTCATCCAACTCTTCAGCCTTCCATCTCTCAATAGAACATAGGACCTCATCCAACTCTTCAGTCTTCCATCTCTCAATAGAACATAGGGCCTCATCCAACTCTTCAGCCTTCCATCTCTCAATAGAACATAGGGCCTCATCCAACTCTTCAGCCTTCCATCTCTCAATAGAACATAGGGCCTCATCCAACTCTTCAGCCTTTTATCTCTCAATAGAACATAGGGCCTCATCCAACTCTTCAGCCTTCCATCTCTCAATAGAACATAGGGCCTCATCCAACTCTTCAGCCTTCCATCTCTCAATAGAACATAGGGCCTCATCCAACTCTTCAGCCTTCCATCTCTCAATAGAACATAGGGCCTTATCCAACTCTTCAGCGTTTTATCTCTCAATAGAACATAGGGCCTCATCCAACTCTTCAGCGTTTCATCTCTCAATAGAACATAGGGCCTCATCCAACTCTTCAGTCTTCCATCTCTCAATAGAACATAGGGCCTCATCCAACTCTTCAGCCTTTTATCTCTCAATAGAACATAGGGCCTCATCCAACTCTTCAGCGTTTCATCTCTCAATAGAACATAGGGCCTCATCCAACTCTTCAGTCTTCCATCTCTCAATAGAACATAGGGCCTCATCCAACTCTTCAGCCTTCCATCTCTCAATAGAACATAGGACCTCATCCAACTCTTCAGCCTTCCATCTCTCAATACAACATAGGACCTCATCCAACTCTTCAGCCTTTTATCTCTCAATAGAACATAGGGCCTCATCCAACTCTTCAGCCTTTTATCTCTCAATAGAACATAGGACCTCATCCAACTCTTCAGCCTTTTATCTCTCAATAGAACATAGGACCTCATCCAACTCTTCAGCCTTTTATCTCTCAATAGAACATAGGGCCTCATCCAACTCTTCAGCCTTCCATCTCTCAATAGAACATAGGGCCCCATCCAACTCTTCAGCCTTTTATCTCTCAATAGAACATAGGGCCTCATCCAACTCTTGAGCCTTCCATCTCTCAATAGAACATAGGACCTCATCCAACTCTTCAGCCTTTTATCTCTCAATAGAACATAGGGCCTCATCCAACTCTTCAGCCTTCCATCTCTCAATAGAACATAGGGCCTCATCCAACTCTTCAGCCTTCCATCTCTCAATAGAACATAGGGCCTCATCCAACTCTTCAGCGTTTCATCTCTCAGTGGAACATAGGGCCTCATACAATTCTTCAGTCTTTTATCTCTCAATAGAACATAGGGCCTCATCCAACTCTTCAGCCTTCCATCTCTCAATAGAACATAGGGCCTCATCCAACTCTTCAGCCTTTTATCTCTCAATAGAACATAGGACCTCATCCAACTCTTCAGCCTTTTATCTCTCAATAGAACATAGGGCCTCATCCAACTCTTCAGCCTTCCATCTCTCAATAGAACATAGGGCCTCATCCAACTCTTCAGCCTTTTATCTCTCAATAGAACATAGGGCCTCATCCAACTCTTCAGCCTTCCATCTCTCAATAGAACATAGGGCCTCATCCAACTCTTCAGCCTTCCATCTCTCAATAGAACATAGGGCCTCATCCAACTCTTCAGCCTTCCATCTCTCAATAGAACATAGGACCTCATCCAACTCTTCAGCCTTCCATCTCTCAATAGAACATAGGGCCTCATCCAACTCTTCAGCCTTTTATCTCTCAATAGAACATAGGGCCTCATCCAACTCTTCAGCCTTCCATCTCTCAATAGAACATAGGGCCTCATCCAACTCTTCAGCCTTCCATCTCTCAATAGAACATAGGGCCTCATCCAACTCTTCAGCCTTCCATCTCTCAATAGAACTTAGGGCCTCATCCAACTCTTCAGCCTTCCATCTCTCAATAGAACATAGGGCCTCATCCAACTCTTCAGCCTTCCATCTCTCAATAGAACATAGGGCCTCATCCAACTCTTCAGCCTTCCATCTCTCAATAGAACATAGGGCCTCATCCAACTCTTCAGCCTTCCATCTCTCAATACAACATAGGGCCTCATCCAACTCTTCAGTCTTCCATCTCTCAGTGGAACATAGGGCCTCATCCAACTCTTCAGTCTTCCATCTCTCAGTGGAACATAGGGCCTCATCCAACTCTTCAGCCTTCCATCTCTCAATAGAACATAGGACCTCATCCAACTCTTCAGCCTTCCATCTCTCCATAGAACATAGGGCCTCATCCAACTCTTCAGTCTTCCATCTCTCTATAGAACATAGGGCCTCATCCAACTCTTCAGTCTTCCATCTCTCCATAGAACATAGGGCCTCATCCAACTCTTCAGCATTTCATCTCTCAATAGAACATAGGGCCTCATCCAACTCTTCAGTCTTCCATCTCTCCATAGAACATAGGACCTCATCCAACTCTTCAGTCTTCCATCTCTCAATAGAACATAGGGCCTCATCCAACTCTTCAGTCTTTCATCTCTCCATAGAACATAGGGCCTCATCCAACTCACGCCAAACCCTTTGTAGACTTGTTCATGATGGGTGGGACTTTGCAGTTACAGTTTTTCTATGGAATAAGATAGCCAGTCTCATCTCAACCTTCCTTAATCACCTCTTACAACGTGCATGATATGTTACAGTGTTACTGTTATTTACTTCCCTTATGGGCCACGCACAGCTGGCAGGAGGCACCGCATACAAGAAATTGTGGGGAACTAGGGGAGATCTCAGTTGCAAGTAATGAAATATACATTCTGAATATTAATAGAGAGCTCAGTAGCCAAGAAGTGGCTCGTTGAAGATAGAATATATCTATATAGATTTTGCTGTCTTCAACGAGCCACTTCTTGGCTGTTTTCTTGAGTATCAGGGACAGTGTCTTAATCAGCAAAAAAGACATTTGTTCCACGTTTTCTCTCTGGGATCTGGGGTGGTAATTAGTCCCTTCTGACAGAATTAGGGGATCTTAAACTGCATCCAGAACTAAACACCAGTAGAAGAAAATGATTTTGGCTGAGTGGTTGCCCATCTGGGACTTAACCCCAGCCAGTTGGTGACAGTTACACCAAGGCATTCGATAATGTAAAGCATGGTGGAATAATAAAAATGTTGGAGGGTATTAAAATTTAGAAAATTTAGAAAAATTTTTTAAAATATATACTGGAAACAAGTAGCTGAAATTAAAATATAAAATAAAGAGGGCAATTTATGAACATAGAACTCAAGGAGTGAGACAAGAATGAGTTTTCTCACCGAATCTCTTCACTCTTTAGTATGTATATAAGTAAAGTTCCTTTGTACATACCGTTATGCACATTATCATTTGCATGTGGTGATAAACACATATCTGCATAGACCAATCGGCCCTTGGTGGGCAATGTGATCAGTATCTTGCCGGATGTCTTTACTTCCCAAGACATTTCCTGGTACCCATTTTATGCTAGGTCAACCTGGTAGCCCAGGTACATTTAAAACATCCATTTAAATGTGGATTTGAAGTTATGACAACAGGACTGGCAGGCAGGCAGATCCAGTCACTATGCTACCATGGCTGTAGTGAAATCGTAATGAGAGAGATCAATGATTGACTAGAAATACTTGGAGGTTATAAAATAAACAATAAATATATATATATAGTTAGATTGTAATATAAATTACAATATCATTTCAGGGTTATCTGGGCTCTGTTTGTGGTTTTCACTACCCTCCACTTGTTTGCCAACTACAAGGCAGTCACATCAGTTCGTATGGAGACCCTGAACCAGGCAAGGCTGCACTTAATTCTGAGACATTACCTGGAGACGGATGAGCTACTGGATGTGAAGACCATTAACTACATGGAACCTGTGCTTTTCCGTAAGAAGACAGACGGATTTCAGTTTCAAAATAATGTATTCTCTTAGTGAAGTTTAACACAAGCCATAAAGTTTATTGCACGATTTCCTGCCTGGCATATCTCACTGCATCTTGTCAGGTGCATGCTGCAGAGTTATATATTATATAAAGTGTTATCCCCATGGTAGTCTAGGATTTAAAAAGAAGTCCTTCCAGATTAGGCCATTCCAGCCATTTCTATGCAAACAGGAGGACTTCCTTTTAAATCGTAGACTACTGTGGGGATAACACACTCCACATTCGAACCATATCAGTGAATATGTATTTATTATTACAGCCAAAGTATTATTCTATTCATATGATATATTACTCTGCAATATGCACCTGATGAGATGCAGTGAAGTATGCCACAATTTTATTTGATTCTCATCATCTCATCTTGTTCCTCTTGTACCTTACGCGTTAATAGCGGGAGAGTGCCTATTTATGGGTTTCATGTATTGAGATTCCCATGAACTTTGCTATTGCCTCTGTCCATCATTTATGTGGCCTGCTTCTTCTTCTGCTTCCATTTGGTCTGTACATCATTGTGTGTGGTGGTATACTGTTAGTTGGTAATCTAGTTATATGGCCGAACCATTTAACTTATTTTTGTATGAAATCTAGCGCTGCTATAACCCCTACTTTAGTCCTGATTTCTTCATTTCTGATTTTCTCTCTTCTTGATACATTGAGTATTCTTCTCATGAATCATTTGATTATTTGATTATATTTAAAAGTAAAGGACCATTGTCCACACCTTGAGGCAGATTGAGTATATGGTAAGTAAAGTAATGGGCCCTTCCACAAGTCTTAAGGCACATTGGATATATGGTGCTCATCTCATATGTTTATAGACCAATCAGCACTTTATTGGGATGTGATATGATCTTGCTCCCCCACAACTTGCAATCTTCAGCAGCATGTATCATTTTGTGTTATAAAACATCTTTCCATTTGTCACATGTTCCAGTTTTTCAATTCCATACAAGATGAAAATGATTAATTTTACAAGCATTAAATGCTGAAGGTTTCTAAATTGGCTCCTCAGCTGTCAGACGTCCATTCAGAATCCGACTTGGAGTGTCCCTGGGGGATTTGACCAGAAAGTAGGTTGAGACTGGCTTTTTTATATGATTTTTTTTTAGAATATTTGTTTAACATGCATGTAAATGGATAGATGTAGATGTATACTGTGAAAGAATTTCAGATTCAGAGGGAGAGAGAAAGAGTGTGTGTGTGTTCACATGTTTGGGCATGTAAGGGAGAATAAGAGTTAATTAGAAGATAGATAGATAGATAGATAGATAGATAGATAGATGGCTGGCTGGCTGGCTGGCTGGCTGGCTGGCTGGCTGGCTGGCTGGCTGGCTGGCTGGCTGGCTGGCTGGCTGGCTGGCTGGCTGGCTGGCTGGCAAGAGAATTGGAAAGGAAGAGGGTATGTAGTGGATAGTTGTGTAGGTAAGCAGGTAGTTAGGTGGGTGGGTGGCGTATGGGTTGGGTGGCTGTGTGGGTTTGTGGATGGATAGATGAACAGAAATAAGGATGGTTGACAGTCTAGTCAGAGATAGCTAGACAAATAGCTGAGTGCAGTTTGGGAATTGGGTAGTTTGGTTGGTAGATATGAAAGTAGGCAGACAGGCAATCAAGTCCAAAGGTAAATAAATTGGTTTTACTTTGTATATTGGATTTTCTCCAACTAGACAGCACTACATTTTCTGTATTTTATGGCAAATCTTATAGCAGTGCTGAATTGTCTTTGTTTATTTTTGTGCAGTTAGAATTAGCTGTTCTTAACCGTTATACTCAGATTTATGTGTGTGTTCTTCAGTAAGGAGTCTAGTCATGTTCAAATGTTTATTGTTGGTTATTTGCAGCATGTCCTTTTCTACTTTAATGGATGTCTATGAGCGTCGTGTTGAAGGCTACATTCTGGGGCTTGACTTGAAAAGAAGTAAGTAGTCTATAAACATTAATGGATGTCTATGAGCGGCGTGTTGAAGGCTACATTCTGGGACTTGACTTGAAAAGAAGTAAGTAGTCTATATACATTAATGGATGTCTATGAGCGGTGTGTTGAAGGCTACATTCTGGGGCTTGACTTGAAAAGAAGTAAGTAGTCTATAAACATTAATGGATGTCTATGAGCGGCGTGTTGAAGGCTACATTCTGGGACTTGACTTGAAAAGAAGTAAGTAGTCTATATACATTAATGGATGTCTATGAGCGGCGTGTTGAAGGCTACATTCTGGGGCTTGACTTGAAAAGAAGTAAGTAGTCTATAAACATTATTTTCACCCATGTGTTACTGGAGTCCATAAGGGAGGCAAAGAATAGTCACACTGTAACCTACTATACATTTTGTAGGAGGTGAATGAGGAGGGTTGATGTGAGAGACTGGCTACCTCACCCCATAGGAAGCTCAGCTGCAAAATCCAGTCAGTCATGAATAAGTCAACAAAGAGGTTGGCATGAGTTAGTTGATGGCTTATGTTTCATTTGAAGATGACAGGCAAAAAAAGGTGGAGTAGAAGAAGAAAAAGGAACATTATTTTACGCTGTGAAATCTGTCGTGTTCTGGAATGTTCCAGCCATGTTTTTGATCCATCATAAATAAACATTGTATGAGAGAGAGAGAAATAGAGAGACACACATGCACACGCACACACGAGCCAGAGTAGCAGGAAAAGACCTGGGAAGTAAAGTATGCCAGCATGATGTTGACAACATCACCCATTGAAACTGATTGATGTCAGAAACATATGGGGCTGCCACCTTATGACCAATAGCCCCAAGGTATGTAAAAGGTACTTTTTATTTTAGTTAACAATTTTTTTTTGGGGGGGTGGGAAGTACTCGCTCACTTTGAACTCAAGTGTAGTCCACACACACTACTTCTAGTAGTGCTAGGCTGAATTTTGCATGCGGATTAGCTTTTACCTATTAACAGTGTCCCTTGACATCAGGCGAACCCACTCTGACTTCAGAGGTTCTTGTATCAGAGGTACTTGTAATTTACTTCTCCAAGTCAAGGACGATAGATCAACATTTTAGTCCAACTATCCGATGTAGGGGTTGAGCCCCTTACCTCGGCATCAGCACACCGGATGTTTAAGAACACATGTTCTTATCCATTCGGCCCTGCTGTCCTACACTTAATAAAATAAGCTTTGGTATCTTGTTTTCTTATTACCTGTTAGGTCAGTATTGAACATTTTGTCTCCAGAACACATCGGTATTGTCCTGTCTCAGGCTTCGGACACCTTGGATCAGCTTCAGGCTTGTTTCCATGCTGAGCTGATCAACTTCATCCTTGACCAGACCAGGAAAGGCCAGGTAAAGTATGTAGTCAGTCATCAAGCTTTTAGTCATTGTCTCCATTTTTTTAAAAATCAGTCATCCATGCCAAAATAATGGTTTCAGATGGTGGCAGGGGGGATGTCAGCAATATACTTGATCCCTCACACCAAAGACTGAGGTCTATGTAGAGGCATGCATGCCTACACTATTTCCACTTTCTGCATCCCTTTTCTGTTCCGTGGCAGATGCGCTAGGGAAGTTGATAATGAACTGCGCTGGTAAATTTTATGTGCATGATTGGATGAGGATTTGACACTAGAAAGACTCTGGATCCTTCACAAGTTTCACTGCCTCATATGCTGTCATAGGTGATTGAAGTTCTTTCTGTCCCAAGCAAGACACCATGTGTGACAGGCTATTCTTCTTGTGAACAAATTAACATGTACATCTCATGTTAAGTCAGAGTATACTAAAGAAACCTGGCAAAGTGTTTGTGTTATACATCATTATCCTGTGCAGAACATTCCCTCGAAAAGATTCTCAGTCCTTTACCAGTTCTCCTGCCGCATGCATTTTCATACCCAAAAAGTCTGCAGTATCCTGTGTTCATCTGCGTGCTGGTCAACTCGTGGCTCTTCAGTCAGGAACCAGGCCTTCCATCACTGTTCTTTCCAAGCCACTGTGACACTCAAGCTCTATTCTTTGCATTTTCCTCAGAAACCACATTTCCACTGCCATGAGATGTTTTTCAGCTTGTCTGCTCATTGTCCATGTTTCACATCCATACAAAATTACAGGTTCTATGTAGCACTTCAACACAGTTTTTCTCTCATTATGACCCACTGAACATTTTCTCGATCTCTGGCTATTTCTCCACCCTCATACCCAAGGCATCTACGGTGTTGTGTGTCTGTCTTCATGCAGGATGACCCCAGCCTCTTCTTCCTGGAACAATGCCTTCAATCACTATTCTTTCCATGCTACTGTGATGTTTAAAATGGAGTTTTATTGCGGTCCACCAAATTTTATATTTCAGTTTTAAGATAAAAATTGGGTAGATATGAAGTTAGAAACTAGAACATTATATACAACAATAAGAAAGAGACAAACAGCTTTCTTTGGTCATGTGATGAGAAGAGAGGCATTGGAGAACAGTGTGACAACTGGAGAAATTGAGGGGAAGAGTCAGAGAGGCAGACCAAGAGAAGTGATGCTGGATGGATTGGGACAGTGGCACGGAGGAATATCATCAGCAGAAAAGCAAAGACTGAGATCTGCGGAAAGTCATGAATGCCTATGCCAGCCAGCATGGCACTTGATGATGTTGATGATGAAGTTAAGAAGAACCACATCTCACATGTGTTGTTAGGATTACTGGACTCCTTCTGTTATATCTGTTTCAGGAATTGAAGCCTAAACTTCAGAATTTGGGCAAGCTGATCCAGAAATTTCACAGCTCCAAAACTCAGAATGAAGGTTTGTATTGCGAAAAGTGGACAACTAATTGGTGGTTTTTGCATATTCAGTTTAACTCCTTTCATATCTACCACTTGGTATTATAAATGCAGTTTGTTTACATATATGTTAGTAGAAGTTATACAGAATACCAGGGGCTGAGATCTGTAGAAAGACCAGAATGCGTGCGCTACATGTTGTTCTTCTTCTTTTCTTCTTTTTCTTCTGCCCTTTAAGTCCGTCAACCTACTCAGTCAAGCCATTCTTCTTCTTCTACATGCATCCAGAGACTTCTTTCGGATGTGATTGTGTTGTGTCTGTTTACAGCGGAGCTGTGATACTGCGCCTTTAGGCTGACACATCCAACTTCTGCGGGCATTTGTTGACCGGGTTAATCTTCCTGGGGTCAAGCCATCCAGTCTTTTGTTATCTCCTGCAGTTCCCCCATGTCCTGCCCATTATTATCCACCGGTCTCTGATTCTCTTCTCCATGTGTATTTAGATATCCCTCTACATCTTTTGCTCCGTGAGTTCCAGAAAAAGGAGTTTATAGTTAAACTATGATCAGGTTTTCACAATGTGTGTCCTGTTCAGTGCCAGCATCTTGTCCTCACCTCTCCTTGATTCCTCACCTGTTAAAAGTTAGGTGCATATCCTTTATAGGACTTTGCAGTCAACCCCAGCATTTCTTTGACTGCTTGTGATTTCTTGGCAAGTTCACATTCAATAGTTTGCTATTGCTTTGTGAACGGTTAGTACTCATACCATTATATGAAAATCAGTGCAAGGCGGCCTGCTATCAAATCGCCTGCAGCTGTGCTTCGAATGTGGTATGCGGGATTACGAATTGCGTCAGTAACCCCTTCACCACAGATGATGATTGCGCCTTGGGCTACAGAGGTCACTAGACCAGGATCAAGTTTCTCACTGGTTGAGTATTTGGAGCACCTCTCTGTGGTGTAGGTTATCCTCAGACTGGGTTTCAGGTGTAACTAATGTTTCAAGGATTGCCATGTCTTTATGCAGATGTGAAGCTCAGGTACCTGCCTTGCATACTTCTAATTCCTGAGCTTGGAGAGGGCAAGAGAGCTCTGCAACATAGTTCCTTCAGAGATGTACTTTGGTATCAGTTCAGGAAGAAAGCCTCTTCACCAATCTTACCCTGATAGGTGCAGGTCCATTTCAGGGTTCAGACATCCTGACCATCAAAACATCAGACTTGTATTAGAACTCACAGCCTTACAGATGTCTTTCAGCAATCCATCCAAGCATCTAACCAACTAAACAACCATTCATTCAACCATCCATTCAATCACCCAACCAGCCATCCACCCAACCAGCCATCCATCCAACCAATCAACCATTCATCCAAACCATTAACTGCCCATCCAACCATCCATCTGACCAATTAACCAATCATCCATACTAACAGTCAGCTAATCAGTCAACCATCCAACCTATGAACAACCATCCAGCCTACCAAACATCCTTCCAACCAATCAACCAACAACCATCCAGCCTATCAAACATTCTTCCAATCAATCAACTATCCAATCAACCAACAACCATCCAACCTACCAAACATCCTTCCAACCAATTAACCATGCAATCAACCAACAACCATCCAACAAATCAAACATTCCAACAAATCAAACATCCAATCAACCAACAACCATCCAACCTACCAAACATCCTTCCAACCAATCAACCAACAGCCATCCAACCTACCAAACAACCTTCCAACCAATCAACTATCCAATCAACCAACAGCCATCCAACCTACCAAACAACCTTCCAACCAATCAACTATCCAATCAACCAACAACCATCCAACCTACCAAACAACCTTCCAACCAATCAACTATCCAATCAACCAACAACCATCCAACCTACCAAACAACCTTCCAACCAATCAACTATCCAATCAACCAACAACCATTCAACCTACCAAACATCCTTCCAACCAATCAACTATCCAATCAACCAACAACCATCCAACAAATCAAACATCATTCCAACAAATCAAACATCCAGTCAACCAACAACCATCCAACCTACCGAACATCATTCCAACCAATCAACCAACAACCATCCAACCTACCAAACATCCTTCCAACCAATCAACCAACAACCATCCAACTATTAAACCAAGCAATGAACCACGCAACAGATCAGTCAGCAAGCTAACCATCCATTGAACCATCTAATCAGCCATCCTACCAACCATTTAACTAACCAACCAACATGAACGTTTTTTTATATAAGACACCTGATTCTTAAAAGATATGCAGCTATCCCCATGTTCACTGCAGGATTTCCTCCATCTTTTCTTTGCTTCATACGGTGTGAAAGAGCCAGTTGTTGCAAAGTTAAAAAGTTAGTTGTATATCCTTTATAGGAAGTCGTAGTCAACTTTTTGGTTTTGTCATTTCTTGGCAAGTTTACGTTCAGTAGTTTGCCATTGCTTTCTGAACGAAGCCAAGGTTTCATGGTTAAAGATATATTGCATGTTTTTTTACGGGATGTTGCAGTCAACACCAGTCTTTATTGACTGTTTGTGATTTACTGTACAATTTTACCTACAGTAGCTTGTTAGGGCCAGTCTCCCTGGCCTAGGGGTTAGCGACTTTCTCCGTAATCCCGTATACTCTCGTGAGTCATGTGATGTGCGCAAGAATCGGTGGCGGTTCTCGCCGCGTCTGTAACTTACGGGGTTTCTGAGCCGGTCGCTCAGAAAGCAGTGGCAAACTACTTGCCAAGAAATCAACAATCAGCTGAAAGATGCTGATGTTGACAGCGATGTCCTGTAAAGGATATGTGAACAAAAAAAAAAAAAGAAGCTTGTTAGGACAGAAAAACCAATGAACAAGTCCTACACAAATCAAAACCGTAAACTGATTGGTGAAATTAGACGCAGACAGTCACAATTTTTGGGGAACATTATGAGAAGAAATAAACTAGAGAATTTGGTGACAACTGGTAAGAGGGAAAAATAACAAGGGGAAAGCAGAGAAGTCAATATCTGGATGGCTTAGCCACATGGTATGGTTGAGACAAGAACACAGAGCTGATCCACGATTGGTGATCGTGAAAGATAAACATGATCGCCTGTGCTTATCGGCATGGCACATGATAATGATGAGCTTGTTAGGCAAATGTACCATCAGAATGAATGGAACCAATCTGTAACAAGTCAATGTGTTTAAGTATTTATGTACTTCAACAACAACAGAAGAAAGATGTATTAAGGAAATTAAATGCAGAATTGCCCAAGCAAAGACTGTATTTCACAAAATGAAGAAAATCTCTGTGAATAACCTAACCTGACATGATGAGAAACCTGAACAGTCCCTATTGTTTCTCCACAGAGATTGTCAAGTCCATCTTGTTGACATCCATGCATTATACAGAGTCCTTCATGAACTCTATTACCCGAGAGCTGCATGCAAAAGGTTGGGTCACTGAGGTGGCCTTACTGGGCGCTGACGAATGGCGAGCTCTGTGGGACTTTGATGAGTTACAAGACAAGAAGTTTAACTGACAGGTAAATGGAGAATATGGTGATGTTACTGAAAACATCACCTTCATGAGGTAATAAATTAATTGGTATTGATTGGTATGGGCTAGAAGCAAATATTAAAGGACATACTTGGTAAGAGAAAACGTAAAGGCCATTGTTACACTGGATTTGATCGCATTTCTGTGTGCCTATCTGGTTGTGTGACGTAACATACATTTCATACAGTAGACTGATGTTTTCATATAAAATGAAACAAAAGGGTATGTTAAGATCCGGTACAAACACAAGATCTTAACATACCTGTTTGTTTCATTTTGTTTTGTCATATCATTACAGAATATAGCATTTTATATGACATCACCAACAGCCAAACAAATTCTGGGGTCAATTGTGACATCATATAAATTATATGCGAATAACTTTTTAACAAAATTGTCATATACTGCTGTTGTCAAGATCTTTTCTTTTAAATTCTTGATAGTTTCATAGATAGTCACCAGCATTTTAAACAGGTTATTTGGAGACTAATGGGGCCTGTAACAGATAGTGATACCAGTGCTTTCAGATCCAGTATATCTACAGCTTGCAAATGTTGTTCATGTCCTCTGTCACCGTGGTGAGGGAGAATTGTCACCTGTTGATCAGACAGAGGTAACTTGACTTGATGAGATGGAAATAATTTGACTGTTGATGAGATGGGAGTAGTTTTGACTGTTCCTGAGATGGAAGTAATTTGACTGTTGAGGTAGTTTTCACTGTTGCTGAGATGGAGGTAGCTTGACTGTTGCTGAGATGGAGGTAACTTGATTTGATGAGATGGAAGTATTTTGACTGTTGATGAGATGGAGGTAACTTAACTGTTGCTGAGATAGAGGTAACTTGACTTTTGATTTTTTGTAATGCATGCCTCAATGATTTTTATGAAATAATCAAACAGCACTTACAGAAGAACACTGAGAATCTCATTAGCAACTGAAAAGACTGGCAACAAAAGGCTGTTAAAGGCACATTCACAGCAGCATCTTATTTTTAAAAAAATTACCCACAAATAATCAAGAAAATCATTACTTGTAGTCACATTATGAGAAATGAGGGACAAAAGAATGTTGTGACAACTGGGAGGTTTGAGGGTTTTAGAGACAGAAGGGTACAGAGGGAAAAGGTAAGAATGAGAATTAACAGCGTGGCAGGGAAGACAGTTAAAAGTTGACCTGATCAAAAGCATGTTGTGACAACTGGGAGGTTTGAGGGTTTTAGAGACAGAAGGGTACAGAGGGAAAAGGTAAGAATGAGAATTAACAGCGTGGCAGGGAAGACAGTTAAAAGTTGACCTGATCAAAAGCATGTGAAAGAGGTATTTGTGATTGGTACCTGTGCCATCTGTCATGCCACATGACACTGATGTGTGTGCTGTGAAATCCATGTCTTTCTATAATTTATGAGGTTGTGTCAGGTATACAGGCATGCTGGTCTCCGTGGCAAAGGGGTTATGGACACAGTTCGTGATCCTGCATACCCACGTTTAAATCACAGCTGCGCGTGCGATTTGGCAGCAGACCACGTTGCGCTGGTGTTTTACGAAATGGTATGGGTGATGGTCATTCAGAAAACAATGGCAAACTACTGAATGTAAACTTGTCAAGACATCAAAAACAGCAAAAAATGCTGATGTTGACTGCAAACGTCCTGTAAAGGATATGCAACTTTTATTTTAATACAGGCATGTGATCAATTATTGCGGATTCAAAGAGGTGTTAAGAAATTAATATTTTTAAACATAAAAAAGTAACTGTAAAACATTCATTATTTGCATTTATTTTCTGTCTGTCATCTGTCATCTGCTGCCTATGGTACCTTGCGGAGTAGGGCAGGGGGTCTTGAGCCTCTGCCTAGTGCAGTTACAGCGAACTGAGCAGGTTAGAGTTTTCTTTTTGCCCCCGACAGAATAAAATCCACACCTTACTGAGGATTTGAACCTCGCTCCTCTATTTTCTAACAGACTTAAGCTACTTTTGCATATAACTGCCATTATTGAATACAAGATTGTTATATATTGAATACAGTTGTCTACATTGTTAACTCTTCAACTCTGCATCTGTCAAAATGATCATAGATTCCTCACATGCAGGATGATGTGAGCACATCACTCACACCAAGTAAGTGCTACACTGGGGATAGTCCATTTGTTCCAATAAAATTGAGGTTTGATTCTGAGAAGCAGATGCAGCTGTAAAAGTGGCTAATATTTTAATCACTCTCGAAATGATTTTAAATTTGCTCTAATAAACCTCATTTGAGGTTTGTATTCTGGACACCAGTACAAGTGTCTGACATTGTAATCACTCTCAAAATGATAATAAATTTCTTAAATGTAGTTAGCTGCGAAGGTCCTTGTCACCAAGTCCAGGGCTAAATGAGGGATTTTTCATTTGCACTAACGATAATTAGTGCATGTTTGTATTCTACAAACCTCAAATGTTGTTTATTGGAGCAGACTGCAGCTGAAAAGTTGCTAATACTATAATAATAAAGTCATAGTTTGTTCAGAGAACATTCAAAACCCTGTGACCAATTCAATATTTGCCTCAGTAATGGCAGTGACTATGCAGACAAGTAATTTGAATTTGTGTGTGCCCGAGTTCAGTAATTGTCTCAGTAATGGCAGCGCCTATGTGGACAAGTAATTTCAGATACATAGAACCTGATAAAAGTAACTTAACAATAATGGGTTTAGATTTGTATGTGTTGTTCATTGTCTCTCATTGCTGAAAAAGATAATATTGTTGTCTGTCAACCCTAGAGTGGGCTCAGAGAGTGGCTGATAGACCAATCTGAGCCTGGAGAGATCTGTTATAGCGGGGGAAGAGAATTGTTGACTGTTGATCATACAAAGGTAACTTGACAGTTGATCAGATGGACGTGACTTGACTGTTGATCAAATGGAGGTGACTTGACTATTGATCAAATGGAGGTGACTTGACAGTGATCAGCTGGAGGTGAATTGACTTGTCCTAATGGGGGTAACTTGACTGGAAATCAGATGGAGGTTTCTTGGCTTGTTCATTTGGAGATAACTTTACTGTTGATCAGAGGGAGGTGACTCAGCTGTTGATCATATGGAAATAACTCGACTTGTTCATATAGAAGTATTGCTAATCAGATGAAGGCAACTCAACTTTTCATATTTATGACATAGCCAAATAGTATTTACAAAACATGCCTCGTAAAATTACAGTGGTATGTTGTAGGCTGTGGCACTATAATATCTTCTGTGATATGAATCTCTGGTAAGGAAAGTCATCTGTTGAAGAGAATGTTATAAGCTCTGCCAGTAACCTGTATGAAAATTACTGGAGGTAACTTGACTAATCTGACTGAAGTAACTCAACTTTTGATATTTGTATGGGACACCTCGATGATTTCCATGAAATAGCCAAACTGTACTTTCTTAACATGCCTCATAAAATGACAGTGATTATTTAGAGGCTGTGATATGTGATATGAATCTCTTGTTATGAAAGACATAATCTGTTGAAGAAAATGTTTATAAAAGCTCTTCCAGTAACCTGCATCAACATTGCCAGTATGTAAGGTTTGACGTGATACATCATTCGTATATGAGGACATGTTTTCTTTCTTTGCACATCCTCTGTTACTGTTTGGTCATCATCACGTAACATGCTCTTTCTAAAACTATTTCTCTAATACAGCCATTCTGAATTCATCTAGTCCTGAGAAAATACAGCCATTCTGAATTCATCTAGATCTGAGAAAATACAGCCATTCAGAATTCATCTAGTGCTGAGAAACCTGTTCTGTTTCATCATCATCATCATGTGCCATGGCAGTCATGTTTCGACATCTCATATGATCACGACTCGTAGATCAGCTCCCTGTTCTTGTCTCGGCCGTGCCATATGGTCAAGCCATCCAGATATTTACTTCTGTCTTTCCCTTGTTCTTTTCCCCTCAATCTTGCCAGTTGTCACCAAGTTCTCTCATTTATTTATTTCTTATAACGTGTCCATACAATTTTGACTGTCTACGTCTAAATTCTCTAATCGGGTAACGGTTCTCATTTGCTTATTGTAGGACTTGCACATTGGTTTTTTGTCTGTCCATGTATTCTTTGCATGTTCCTCAGAAATCACGTTTCCACTGTCATTTTTCATCTTGTCTGCTCATTGTCATGCTTCACATTGATACAAAAGTTCAGGTTCTATGTAGCACTTCAAGACTCTTTTTCTTGTTGCAATTGACATCTTTTTATTGGCCAGTATGTTTTCCATCTTGTAAAAGGCTACCTTTGCCATAGCGATTTCTTGTTCTAATTTCTTCAAGGAACCCATCAGATGTTATGACTATTCCAAGATAGTTGTACAGATTAACTTGTCTAAGAATATTCTCATTTACCCGTATATTACATTATGGTATTTCTTTCTTCCTAGTGATGACCATAATCTGTGCCTTGGACTAGGAAAAGCAATAAAATTAACTAAAATATGCTACTGGTCATTGAATCACAATTGGGGCTAACATAATACTAGGCATTATGTAGTGAACAAGTGAATGTTAAAATTGTCACTTCCACGCTGCTGTGTTAACCTACAGTGCCAGCAGCATAAAGGGATACCTCAAGACACACGGAGAAGACAAATAAAGACAGACACATAAGGTAGGGAAGCCATGGAGGGAACTGAGTCCTGCAGGAGATAGCAGAAGGTAGAACAGCTTGTTGTTGGTTGGTTGAGGATCTATATTCCTGTGAGGGATAAATTGTAGAAGAAGAAGAAAATTGCTATGCTGTTTAGTAGCCAATTGTCTCCAACATTTAGTGTATTCAGTACTTCAGGTTGATCTTTCTTTCTGTCTAGAATGTCATCAGCATCATTCTTTATCATATATATTTTTCATGCTGAGATTTTCTTTGCAATAATTTTATTAAGTGTCCATGACTCACAGCTATGTGATACTAATGGTAATATGTATATACTCTTAGGAATTATAACTTTGTGTGTACATTACCTGCCATATGTATTTTGTTAATATTTGTATACAGGAAATACAAGTTTCCAACCTTTATATTTAGAATGAAAAAAAGATTGTTTTATTTTGCCAATCCTAATCGGTGCTGTGAATCTTAGAGGATCAAGTTCTGAACTTCTGTTACAGAAGGCGGGTTAGCTAACACTTTACCACCAGATGTTTGTGAAGAAAGCATGAGCATACATTTCTCTTATTTTTCTTATTTATTTTTACTGTCATTTCAGACTTAAGTGTATCTAGTCATTTCCTCCATATGTTTCTCTTACTTTTTTCTGATTTCTTCTTATATTCCTTTTTCTAGTCTTAAGTGTAAATAGACATATCTTTCGTGTGTTTATTTCAAAATCTTCTTATTTCTTCCTCATTCCTCTTTCGAAGATAGTGTGTCACATCTGACTTTCTATCAGACTCACAGGTCCAATATCAGCTGCATTTGCCTCAGGTTTACTTTCCTAAAACAGTTTCTGTGCAAGGTAACACAAACTAAAACACCTGTGAATAAGTATCTTCCCTCTAAACATTTTGCCAGTGTGGTGACCTTACAGCCTACTCTGCTGTGGGATTTTTAACATGTGTAGCTTAGACATAAGACAACCTTTTTTTCAGCCAGATCCAAGAAGTCTAGTATACTACTCTTATATATACATTGTCCATTTTTTTGTTAATGTTTTAGTTTCAAAGTAACATCTTCTTCTTCTTCTTTCGTTCGCCTAAAATATGTTTATAACTGCAATGTTGTCTCTTGTATGAATCTAACAGTCTTTTTTAGTTCATTCAGCGGTCCATAGAGTTTATCTTCCACTGTTGTCTCTCTAGGCCAGAAGGTTCGCCTGGATATGTTGTAGTTTGGGCAATCCTGGCAATCAAAGTAACATGATAACTGATGAAACCTTATACAAACTGTTAAAAACTAGAGGCTTCTTTACTGGACCATTGCTGAAGGCTGAGGTTTAAAAGCAACTTATTTTTGTCAATGTCACACGGTGTGTAAACCAGGTTTGTTTTTCATGTTATCTCCAATGTGCACCAAAACATGATCTCATTTTGCTGACTATATGTCCGGAGTTAGCAACCAGGTATACTATATCATAGAGACCAACAAATACTCTTCTTATTCTTGCATTTTAAAACAGTCATGGTGTTACTATCAGAATATGATCTTAGCTGTGAAATTATGCAAATAAATATGATGGTTCTTGATTTTTATTAAGTGAGAATCCTCAATATTTTTGTCAGTAATAGATTTGACAACCCACTATGCTAGTCACTGGGCCAACTACTGCTGCATTTTTTGTTACTTTTTAACACTTTCTTTATGTTATTAGGTGAATACGATATTAGTTAGCTGTGAAGTTACACAAATAATTATGATTGCTCTTGATTTTTATTAAGTGGGAATCCTCAACATTTTGTTAGGTTGTCAGTTAATATTTTTAGCTTTTTAAAGGGCTTAGGGGTAATGATGTCCACCTCTGGTTCCTGCAGAAGTGGGTTGTGTTATGGCCTGGATTGTGTCACGACCTTGTTTGGGTGGATTTGATTATAAAATCAGAAAAATATGATCCTGGGGTAGTGACTGGGACTTGTAGTCTAGTCTTCATGGACAAGGGTGAAATACTCGGCACGATCTATGTGACATTAAACAAAACTGTCATTAGTGCCTATAGGACCTTGAGGTGTAGTACAGGGGAGTCATGAACCTAAGGTATTAGGGCTGCCTGGTTAGTGCAGCGGCCGCTTACTGTGGAGGTTAGGGTTTCCCTTTTCCCCCCGACAGAATAGAAAATACATTCATCTTACTATGGATTTGAACCTGGGTCTCCTGAATGGGAGGCTAGCATTCTAGACACTCAGCCACCCCTCCTTTGTGATGGTAAACATGTTAAAAATCCCTCTGCAGCTGGAGACCAAAAAGAGCAGGCTGGATAGTTCGTTGCCCAGGTTACATATCAAATTTAATGTGTACTTTTGGTATGCACACATTTTTGGCCATGATAAGAGCAAAGTTCTGCACAGAATCTGTTACACGATTGGTAGCCCACTGATATCTATTTATCACCTGCCAGTTTATGCCTCCATCAAGCTTAGGCCGTCATGCATGTTGTACCCTTTGCCATGTTTTGTAAGTCCTTCCTTGTCATAACTATTATTTATCTCTATCTTTAATGTTCTTCAACATGCCTTGTTTGGTCTTCCCATTTGCCTTTTGTCTTGTGGATTTCAAAAGAAGGACCATCTAGTTATGCTTTTTGCTGGTTTACATAGTGTGTTTCTTTTCCATTGCCAGTCTTTTCTTTGTTACCGTCCTTCATTCACAGATAGACATACTGACTAAAGAATTGAGACAGACCTAATATATGTTGTAACCAAACTAAAAGTTGCCTGTGTGTTGCCTGGCCCTTATGGGAAGCAATGAATAGTAAGTGTAAATGTACCAAGCATGTCAAAAGAGACTATAAGGAGGGTTGGCTTGAGGCTGCCTGCCCCATCCCGTAGAAAACTTTAGTTGCAAAATCCAACCAACCAAGACCAAATCTAAATTGGCAGCTTGCCATACGTTGGTTAATGGTCTTCGCTTCTATGGTGGGTAAATGGCAGAACTCGAAGACCCTAAATGTATATAGATCCAGTTTGTAAATCTATACAATTTTATGCACAATACTATTTTGTTTGAAGTGTCAGTAAGTGCACATCCTACCTTCCACGTTTGCTGTGTTGAGATTTTATGTTTTTCTCTCCTGAAATGCTAAATATTTGCAGAAATGTTGTTTAGTCAATTAGATGTCATTAGGTTTCCGGACTGCATTTTATTAGGCCTCAAAACGATAACAAAAGACAATTATGTGGATTAGAAGGATCCAACAGAGTATTAGTATGTTTTAAATGAAGCTAAACTTGGTTCATGTACCAGTTTTAATTAATAGGCCCACATAATACCTTCTAGCACATTTGTCTGCAGTCTTCTTCTTCTGCGTTCATCCGGAGTTTTTTTTTCCGGATGAGATTGCGTTGTGCCTGTTTACAGCAGAGCTGCGTTCTTGCGCCGTTAGGCCGACACATCCGACTTCTGCGGGCATTTGTTGACCGGGTTAACCTTCCTGGGGGTCTGTAGTCCAATGGTCATGTGCTTGCATCCCCCTCAATGCAGGGATTTGATTTTATTGGCTTGTCCCCTCAGGTCAACTCAGCCTAAAATGGGCATCAGGAAGTGTTCTGTGAAATAATGGTGGCCAGTGTGACACTCACCTCATCACCCATTGAGTGCCA
Source organism: Cepaea hortensis (assembly GCA_963921405.1). Classification (NCBI taxonomy): domain Eukaryota; kingdom Metazoa; phylum Mollusca; class Gastropoda; order Stylommatophora; family Helicidae; genus Cepaea; species Cepaea hortensis. The sequence goes on from OY992890.1 coordinate 50,161,868, forward strand.
GGTGGCCTTTACAAATATGGGGCTAGCACCATGTAGCCAGTACGCCTCACAGTGTGGAAGAGGTTGGTTCTTTTACTTTACTTTTACTTTACTTGTAACCTTTGTAATATATATGTAATTATTCCATTTGCGGTGTGAGTTGTTTCCCCTTATGATGCCAGATGTTGCAGGAATGTGTGTTTGGTTAAACAGATGCCAAATGGTGCAAGAACATGTGTTCGTTAAACAGATGCCGTTGAGAGAAAGCTTGTAATCACACAGGGATTTGACTAGATTCTGAATATTGCTGAAATTAACCTGGACATAAAGAAAGAGCCATGGATTGGATGAATGTTTGTAATTGTTAAATTGAGATTATTTTTAGCTTTGCATCTGTGCCCTTGTCTTTCCTTCTGACCAAACAATGTGACGATATATCTAAAGGTATGGTTTTCATCCAGACTATTTCAGTTGGATGCTTTTAGATATGAAGTATTCATTTTTTAAACAATGGGACTACATATTTTATGCATACTTTGGATAACAAATGTGTACAAATCTGAATGATGGTACTGCCAGGTTTTCAACATAGCTTTGTGTTAAAATTTCTTATCCAGATTTTAACATTTTTTTAAAAATAACTAATATTAATGCTACAAACAACTTTGAGCAACAGCATTTTATGAACTGAAAATATGTAACTCAAATAGTTATGTGGAAGACGGTGCCATAATAATTGCAATTTTATTACTGACATAATTTTATAGCACACCTCATGTATGATCCAGTGTATTTACTTCTTCTTCATGCCTCTGCCGAGGGGAGGGATAAAATCTAGTTAATCACCTCAAAGGCCAGTGTGTCCAATTTTGGCATTGCATTTGTGTAAGGATTGCTTTCTTTAGACAGATTCCATTCAAGGTATTTGGTTATATCTACCCATAGGTAAAGCCGGCTCTGTGGTGAAGGGGTTATGAATGCAATTTGTAATCCTGCATACTGCACTCGAAACACAGCTGTGGGCGATTTGGAAGCAGACTACCTTGCATTGTTTTCCATACAATGGTATGAATGCTGGTCATTCAGAAAGAAATGGCAAACTACTGAATGTAAAACTTGCCAAGAAGTCACAAACAGCCAAAAAATGCTAGGGTTGACTGCAGCATCCTGTTAATGATATGCAACTAACTAACCAACCCATAGGTAGGGGAGGAAATCCAGACAACTCAGCAATAAAATACCACATAAGATGGGTTTTTGTGCTGTGAAAAGGATATGTTACGTTAATGTAACAAGAAGAGATGTATATTTTTGGGATGAAAATTCCATGGACAGCAAAAATTAGCAATATAAATGGTTTGATTGAGGCTAATACCCAAAGACAATTTTTACACAAACATCAGAAAGAGGCTTTTGTCATTTATTTTACCACAGTATGGGAAGAAAAAAACTGGAATGTTGTGGCAACTGGAATGATTTGTAGAAAGAGTGATAGAGGAAGACGGGGAGAGAATATTCTTGACAGCCTTGTGTTAGAGCAAGGACAGGTGAAAGTGCACAAAAATAAGGCAAGATGTGGAGAAGCATGGTTGTCCATGCCAGTCAACAAGGTACTTGAGTTTAAACAAGAAGTGATCAGATCAGAAATAATGACATCAGGAAGCAAGTGGGCAAAATGTCAGCAATGGATGTTATGAAGTCAAAATGAATCAGATGGTTTGGTCATGACACAAGACTACCAATAAACAACCTATCCAAAAACAACAATGGCAGTTAGATACAATGAAAGTAGAGCAAGAGGCAGACTCTGCAAGTGATAAATTAGCAGAATAGCTGAACACACAAGCATCACCTTGTATTCAGCTCAATCAAAGGCTTCGTCCAGGGAGCTCTTCCTACCTTGATCCCGAACAGACATCCAAAGGAAAATGGACAGAAGAGTATGTGACCATTTTGTTTAAATATCATTCTTCAATTTTGTTCTTGTGTGATTTTGATGTCATAATTTATTATGACTTTGAAGTCACTGTGTTATTTTGATGTCACAATTTATGATTTTGAAGTCAATGTGTGATCTTGATAAGCCACAATGTAACACTTGGAAGTCAAAGTATGATCCTCATAAGCCACAATGTAAGACTTTGAAGTCAATGTATGATCCTCATAAGCTAAAATTTAACACTTGGAAGTCAATGTGTGATTTTGAGAAGTCATAATTTATTACTTGAAAATCAGTTGTTTGCCAACATTTCTTTACTTTTTGTGACCTACAATACCATTTGTAGATCGTTGGGCCTCCACTAAGGATATGTTTGTAGCAAGGTCTTTCACTGATTTCTATATTTGGCAGTAAGCATCAGTGTGGCAACATTCTGCTATTCTTTCATAGTAACAGTCTAGGATTTCTTTTATCTGCCTGTTTGCCTTTGCATTAAAGAAAACCCATGAGAATAGTGTGCAGCAAGAAATGCCATCATGCAACAAAGTGTATGATGCAGTTCAGCAGTATTCAGTCATGAACATGTTCTTATAGTCCATGCCATTTGACATTGTGATCATCTCTACTTACAGCCTTCTATCTCTTGTGCTGCCAATCATTTCTGATACTGATGTCCCTCCATGCCATGATGTTACTGTTCAGCATATTCCCTCTTGGATTCCTCTACTTCTCCTTCCCTCTAACATTCCTGTTCTAACTACATACGCCTGCCAGCCCCTTTTCATTACATACCAAAGAACATGTGGTAGATACAGTTTAGCAGTATTAATCAAGAAATGTAGTAGTGTATAATACAGTTTAGCAGTATTCAGTCAAGAATATTTGGCATCATTTCAGTTTGAGTGCATTCTATTTTGTTTGTTGCATTTTATGACACAGATTTGGGTTTTCTGTGCACCTTGTGCTGTGGTGATGTTGTTCTGTTAAGTAGTATTTCACTTTTATTGATTGGTTCCAGTGTGTTTATTGAATTGTATTGTTTTTATTTACATCATAAAGTTTTATACATTCAGTATACATTGGTTTTACATTAAATAAATACTTGTACCACATAGTAAATAAACCACATATGGTGATGTACAGTTGCAAATAGCATGCTGTTCTTTCATATAACATTGCCAGGTATGGCAACATTTAAATCACTAATCTCTGACCTTTCAAAAACATAATGGCCATTAGATAAAGGGATTTCTTGTAAATCCTGCATTGTTTTATCTTATAGCAAGACAGCAGTATAATATGCCCACGTGTAGGTCAGCATGGCCGAATGGATAAGAACGCATGTTCTTAAACATCCGGTGTGCTGATGCCGAGGTAAGTGGTTCAACTCCTACACCGGACAGCTGGACTAAAATGTTGACCTATCATCCTCGACTTGGGGACGTAAATTACAAGTACCTCTTAAGTTTGAGTAGGTTCGCCTGATGGCGAGGGACACTGTTAATAGGGAAAGATAGTCCATACGCAAAATTCAGTCCAACACTACTTCAAGTAGTGTGTATGGACAACGCTTGAGTTCAAAGCGAGTGGGCGCAAAAACAAAAAAACAAAACAAAAGAAAACAAATATGCCCATGTTGTAGACCATAGTATTGAGACAACTGGCAATCTTGACTGAAACAGAGCAAGGGGAAACCACAGAGCTATATACCCACATGGCTTGGCCGAATGACAATAGTGGGACAAGAGCACAGACCAGATTAAAGACTGGAGAACATGACATGGCAAACCATGACCACCCATGCTTCCTGGCATGCAACATGTTGATGATAGACCACTGTGAAAGATTCGGGAGTCTCCATGGCGAAGTGGTCAAGCCGTTTGACTCGGGCTTCGAAGGTTGTGGCTTCGATTCCGGGCCGTGTTCTTCGGTTCACAAGTGAAATTTTTCTGAGACTCCTGTGGATCGTCGCTAGAGCTACAGAGTTCGTGCTTTGTGCGACGCTTTCCGCGCTGCGGAAAGAGACCGGGCCATATGGGATAAAACCCGGTGCAATTAAGTCGACCCTGTCGACTTTTAAGCGACTTTTTTGTGTGAGAAAGATTAACCAGGCATGTACCAAGTATTTTATATTAGTGAAATCTGAACTGAATTTACGGGCAGAAAGTACATGGTTTGTTTAATATAAAACATACTCCCATGAACCAGAGGATGTCAGCTGGTGGTTTCAAACATAGAGACATGAGAGAGGTGATAGATGGATGAATTTCACGTATGTAAGTAACAGTATTAGAGGCCTGCACTTTCTTATTGTTCTTTCTTTATCCATTCTGCTGATGAGTGATGGTCTCTTTCCTCCCATGAATCCCAGTCATCGTGCAATGTGTTCTCTTACTTTCTTTATTTGGTCAGGACACACTAAAGAATTCTGTCTCTCCCATTTGCCACTTACACTGTGTATTTAGCCTCTTTAAACATAATGCACTCCTGATTTTGTTTCATCCTGATTACTGGGGCCCATAAGGGAGTCAAGAATAGTAACACTGCAACCAGCCATGGATGTTGTCAGAGGGAACGAAGTAGGGCTGGCGTGGTGTGCTGGCTATCACATCCAAAGAAAACTTCAGCTGCAAAATCCAACCAACCATGAACAGGTCTAAAGATAAGGAAGGAATAATAATTAATCAAACCAAGATCTTCTAGAAGAATTAGTACGCGAGAAGGCCACAAGAAGACTGGGTTGCCTATTTACATTCTTTCACCTGAGAAAATCTCCATAATTTGTATCTGGAATTTCGGAACTGAATTTGAATTATTTTTCTGGAGCCAGCAGGACAGGAAACATAGATGGATGCCTGGGAATACACGGAGAAGATGAATAACATGGAAAGGAAATGGAGGGAGCTGCAGGAGATAGCTCCTAAGGGGGGATACATGGCAGAAAAAAAGGCCATGCAGACTTGCAATATAGACAGATATATATATATATATATAGGTCGGTGGGTATGTAGGTAAGTGATGAACTCAGGGGTAGGTGGTTTTTCTCAGGTAAATGTCTACTACTGAAAATACTGGAGGACAAAATCAAGGGTTTGAAAGGGGGGGGGGGGGAAGGAAACGCTACATCACACGATCTTGGAATGACGTTAGGGTGCAGACTAATACTGTGCTGAAAGAGCTAAAGAGAGTTGCTGAGAACAGGACATCATCATTAGTCTTGACCCTGATTGGCGTGGTGGGTGGATGTAATAGGGTTAGATTATAGATATCAGATATGATATTTTCATATTCCAGGTATTAAACATAATAATAACAAACATCAGTCGAATTATGGACACTTTGGAGGTAAGCGTGGCCAAATGGATAAGAGCGCTTGCTAAGACTTCCTGTGTGCTTATAGTGAGGTAGCTGGTTCAACCTCTACATCTGTCATTTGGACTAAAATGTTGACTTCTCGTCCTTGACTTGTGAACGTAAATTACAAGTACCTCAGAAGTCGTAGTTGATTCGCCCGATTGTGAGGGACACTGGTAATAGGGAAAGCTGGCCCACGTATAAAAAAAAATCAGTCCATTATGGACTATGCTCGAGTTCAGTGCGAGCGAACAAAGAAAAACATGAACATTTTTTCCTTTAATCATATACTGCACACATTCTTAACAATTGATCACAACTGATGTTTCCTACAAGCAATCACAACCTGACATTCTTAGCAGTCTCATAGATATTTGTTGAGACACGTAGGAGCTGGTTTAATAGTGGCATCTGAGACTTGTTCATTTAAATGTTCAAAACCTCAAGACACTGCCATATGACACAATGGGGATGTGGTAAAAGAAGTGCAGCAAAGGTCTCTTGGGGTGCATACGGCATATGGTGCCAACTCCATGTTTTTAGAGATCAGTGGCCACTCGATGGGTGGAGTTAAAGTAATAAGCCCATATTTGTATAGACCAATAGGAACTCGATGGGCGGGGTTATCTTACTAGGCCCATATTTTTATGGACCAATTAGAACTCGATGGGCGGGGTTATGTTGCCAGACTCATATTGTGTGTACCAATCAGCACTTGATCAGTGGGGTGTTCAATATAATCGCGGCCGCAGGTAACATCCCAGAACATTTTCTGGTACCTATGTTATGAGAATGGGTCCAGCTCAGTTATATTCAAATCCCCATGGGGTGGATTTTATTAATTGACCTGTTCTCCCAGGTGGACCCAGTTTAAAGTGAGTGCCAGGAAATGTCTTGGGAAATAAAGATGACCGGCGTAATACTGTCCACATCAGCCAACCAGTGGCAGTTGGTCTATACAAATATGGGTATTGATTTATTTGGTTGTTTCGGGATTTGAGGTTTAAAGATCGAACACAACCCACTACTGGCACTTGCCAGATCAAGAAGACATGACCATTCGGGGTCACATCGATTGACGGATGTCAGTCGCGGCGATCGGGCAAATTTTGAGCTATAGCCTACGATGGGTGACGTTGTGATATTCTAGTGTGATAATTTGGTCGCGTCTAGCGTGAGCCGCGTGGTTACACACCCGCCTCAAACGCCAGTGATCCGGAGTTCGATATGTACTACCGACGAGCTCAAATGAGAGCGAAACTCCAGCCTAGTGCTTCCAATCTGACGTGGACAAGGCCTTAGGTTCGTACCGGAATACGATCAGCGTTGCCAGTAGTGGGTTGTGCTCAATATTTAAAATATGGATCTAACATTATATACCTAAGGCGTCTAAAGTGCATAAAAGGTTCCTCTCATGGCCATGGTCATGTGGTGTCACCTAAACAAAACCCTCGCGTCCAGGTGGATTTGAACTCTGGACCACTAGGTCGACAGGAAAGTACCCTGCTGATCCTATCTGAGACCCATGATGCTATACAAGTGGCTGGAATCGAATGTTGTGTCGAGATATGGCTTCCACTTCTGAGTTCGATTCCGTGTGAGGAAAAGTTCTCATGTGATCCTGTGGACGGTGAACCAAGACCACCCACGCGTGTCGGCAAGCCACATGATGATGATGATGAATGGTTTTAGTCAAGCTACTCTTTGTGGCTTTGGTTTCAACTGTTGAGGAATACTATTTTAGCGTGCGCAGTATGCACCCAGGACCTCACCTTTTAGCTGATTAAGTGCCATGGGATGATAAATAGTCTTACACAAATTTCCAGTAACTGTCATGGGCTTATAAATCAAACTATAGTTACAATATCAATACAGAAGTTTCCCTATGCAGCTCCCTTTAATTTGATATGTAATACAACATGTCTGCTACCATATTAACAACTTTTAAGTCATAACTGTGACACACCCCTACTTCCCATTTTCCACCATCCATTTTTATTTGGTCCAAACCCACTTTTTGTTTGGCACTGACTCTGTTAAACTCATGTTCCTGAAGAAGAGGATCAGAATGTCATAATTGCAGACCTGTTAAGGCGAACTCACCTGGGACCCGGGAAAGTATTTATTATCAGAAATTCCTCTTATAAAAGTTCAAGCGTATAGTAATACATTTATAACGCACAATACAACATTGTTCCTCACAACAGAAATTCGCCACATCCGAGATCACCTTAAACGGTTTGCACTGTATTTAGTTTATTTCTTTGTGACAAAATTGAACGTATGTTTTGTGTTGTGTGACAAAATTGAACGTATGTTTTGTGTTGTGTGACAAAATTGAACGTATTTTGTGTGACAAAATTGAACGCATGTTTTGTGTTTTGTGACAAAATTGAGCAGTCACTATGTCTTCGTAACTAAAACTCACTCGTTCATAACGTTAATTACTCAGTTAACATTCCACATAATTGTATGCACCCCATTCAACCCACTCATAATTGTTATATACCAAGTAACCGAACAAATCGGCATATAAAATCGAATTGTGTAGGTTGTAGTGATTCTCTACATCCACCTCAGTTGTCTATATTTTTCTCCTCTTTCTAACTCACTCTGTTTATTACACATATTCTAGCCAACTAAGATAAATGTAACATAGTAGTAATACGGTTCCAACTTCACAGCAAACTGGCCGCCCAACAATTGCTCCATTCCTGTGCCAGCGAAAACCACACGAACTGCCCACTATTGTCCCTTGTCAACTCGTGAAGGAGAGAGTAGTTATGACAAGACAACATCGCCAGAGCACCGACAACAGGCCGTCCTTCACTTCAATGTGCAGTTTAATGTCAAAGAAGATAGCCGTCCGGTAAAATCCCATGTAATATACCGCTTCAGCTGTGTGTGTGTGTGTGTGTGTGTGTTGTTCGACATAATGAAATGGGTGACAGCCCCTTTTCTCGCTTCCTTGCGTCTCAAGATGAGAGTCTCCGTGGCGAACGGTTCAAGCCGTCTGACTCGGGCTCTGAAGGTTGTGGGTTCTATTCCGGGCCGCGTCCTTCGGTTCACGGGTGCATATTTTCGGATACTCCTGGGTGTCGTCGCTGAGGTACGGAGTTCGTACTTTGTGCGACGCGTTCGGCAGCCCGCGCTGCGGAAAGAGACTGAGCCATATGGGATTTTAAAAAAAAACAGTGCAATGAAGTCGACTTTTAAGCGACTTATTCTAAGTGACTTCTCAAGATAATTTCCAGAACATTCCGAAGAGTATATGGTACCATTTCATTTCCACCTGAAAAACCCCTATCACTAGCGGGGATATAGCATCAGACCATCGTGCTTGTAAGCACATTCGCTGTCAGTTATGTAAAAGAATATATTTTGCCCATAGCAGAAACTTGCTAAAGTCCGTGGAGTGTAAGGATCGTCATTTGTGTAGGCCTGAAGGCACGGAGGAATATGTGGCCAATCTTTCCCTCTTATAGCAAACGGAGAGCGCAGACGTCGAACTCTTGTCCGTCGCCGCTTATGACATTACCAGCACAACCTCCTAACCATTACACCACGACGTCCGCTATTGAATGATTCAGACAACGATAATTGCTTCGACCAGGGAACGGATCTAGCAGGCTGAGAAACGCCTGGCGCTGATGTTGTGCCGCGTTATGCCAATCTGTTTGAGCGGGTTGCTGCTGTACTCGGGTATGGGCAAGTCCAGGATGTTAGACAACTCCTGGAGCTCCTGCAGCTCAAAGTGGAAGTCATCGATCAGTTCTTGGTGCTCTTCCGTGCTGCGCTGTAGCTTCAGCTGTGAGAGAAGATGGCAGAAATCGATTAATATGAGCAGTCTTCATGGTTTCATTAGAAAATGAAAATGTTTAAAATAGGAGGCACATTTTAAGGTAGTTGGTTGGTTGTGATTCCTCTAGAACAGTGGTTCTCAACAGGTAGGGAATCCCCCCTCGAAGGGGGAGGGGGAATTTTAGAGTTTCCTGGGGGGGGGGGGGGGAAGAGAATTAAGATTATTTCAAGACTGCATTAATTAATACAAGAACCAATTACTTGATATTATTTTTCTCTCTAAATTTTACGGTTCTGTACTTCTCGCCCTAAAGAAATTCGTTTTATAACGTAAGTAGACCCACAAATCACGTTTTATGAAGATGTCTAGACTTGTTCTAGTATGTGTTATTAAATTTAGCGTCCACGTTTATGTATACTGTGTAAGGGTGGGGGGGGGGGGGTTATAGAGATGAAATTCGAAAGGGGTGAATGACGTTCTGAACATATGGTAAAGGGGGTCATGGGCCAAAAAAGGTTAAGAACCACTGCTCTAGAAAAACGTGAGTACTAACTCTTTAGTCCGACGCATTGGCGTGCGGGTCGTATGAACCCTGAAAAGAGCTTGGATCTATCGGGGTGAGGTTAGTGTAGAAACGGCCCCGTGCCAAAATACCATCTTTTGCAGGGGCTGTTGCAGAGCTTTCCATTGTCTCCCCCGAGCAAGAAAACGCGCGGGGCGTGCCCGACTGGCGCTGTGACTTCACATCTATGGAGAGGAGTATAGGATGTCGCCAGATCATGATTCAAGCCAAGCATATGGACAGGCTGGGATTGGGCCTGGCTGGGATTAGACCTGGCTGGGATTAATCTTGACTGGTAATGTTTCCTCCGCAGGTTTTAGTTATTTGGCTGACAACAGACTTCAATCCAGATGGTTAGTTTAAGATAAGTGTATGGCCTGTTCTGTGTGCATGTGTAAACTGGACAATGGGTAAACAACTGATGGGGAAACACAAAGCTGTGGAGATACGGTTTTTGAGTAAAATGTAGAGACAATTATGGGCTGTTATGAGAACAGACATGAGGTATTGACGCCTGGTGCTATTATCAGATCACCTATCAGAACCATCGGCAAAGGATGCATGAAATGCATGGAACATATCATTAGAGCCGGCTACGTGGCGAAGGGATACGGACGCTGTTCGTAATGCTGCATATCGCGTTCGAAACACAACTGTGGGTGATTTGGCAGCAGACCGCCTTGCGTTGGTTTTATTTTTCATTAAATGGTATGGGTTCCGGTCGTTCAGAAAGCAATGGAAAACTACTGAACGTAAACTTGCCCAGGAATCACGAACAGCCCAAAAAAATATGGGGGTTGACTGCTACGCCCTGTAAAGGATATGCAACTAACTTTATCATTAGAAACGGGTGTGTTAGCGAGGTTGAAAGAGAACTGCACTGATAATGTCATAAGCACGGGCGGACGAGGGTTCGGCGCCAGGGCACGTCTCTTCTAAGTGAAGAAAAGACTGACCACCTATTCCTCCTTGCTCTCAGGCCTACAAAATGTGATAGGTCTATCACATCATAGACCCATGGCAAGAAACTGGTTCGGGACAAATTGTAGGGAAGAAGGGAAATACCAACAGAAGAGGTGAGGTAGAGAAACTTGCCTTGTGTTGAAAAACAAAGGAAGACAGGAAAAGATAGGAACAGCCTAAACAGCCGGATAACTAATAATTTAAGCAAGAGCTTCATTAAAATATCATATAACAGAGAAGAATGGAGAGTCATACGTAAATTACTAGTACCTCTGAAGTCGGAGTGGGTTCGCCTGATGGCGAGGAACACTGATAATAAGGGAAGTTTAACTATACGAAAAAAATCAGTCTAACACACTAAAGAAAAGTAGTAGCACATGTGTGGACTACGATTAAGTTCAAAGCGAGGGAGCAAAACAAAAGCACAGTCCCCCATGTCTGCTCAGACCAGACTTCTAGAGAAGATTGGAGGGTCATGATCGAAACTATGTAGACAGACCAGACTTCTAGAGAAGAGCGGAGGGTCATGGTCGAAACTATGTAGACAGACCAGACTTCTAGAGAAGAGCGGAGGGTCATGATCGAAACTATGTAGACAGACCAAACTTCTAGAGAAGAGCGGAGGGTCATGATCGAAACTATGTAGACAGACCAAACTTCTAGAGAAGAGCGGAGGGTCATGATCGAAACTATGTAGACAGACCAGACTTCTAGAGAAGAGCGGAGGGTCATGATCGAAACTATGTAGACAGACCAGACTTCTAGAGAAGAGCGGAGGGTCATGATCGAAACTATGTAGACAGACCAGACTTCTAAAGAAGAGCGGAGGGTCATGATCGAAACTATGTAGACAGACCAGACTTCTAGAGAAGAGCGGAGGGTCATGATCGAAACTATGTAGACAGACCAGACTTCTAGAGAAGAGAGGAGGGTCATGATCGAAACTATGTAGACAGACCAGACTTCTAGAGAAGAGAGGAGGGTCATGATCGAAACTATGTAGACAGACCAGACTTCTAGAGAAGAGAGGAGGGTCATGATCGAAACTATGTAGACAGAGTAGACTTCTAGAGAAGAGCGGAGGGTCATGATCGAAACTATGTAGACAGACCAGACTTCTAGAGAAGAGAGGAGGGTCATGATCGAAACTATGTAGACAGACCAGACTTCTAGAGAAGAGCGGAGGATCATGATCGAAACTATGTAGACAGACCAGACTTCTAGAGAAGAGCGGAGGGTCATGATCGAAACTATGTAGACAGACCAAACTCCTAGAGAAGAGCGGAGGGTCATGATCGAAACTATGTAGACAGACCAAACATCCGAAGAAGAGCGGAGGGTCATGATCGAAACTATGTAGACAGACCAAACATCCGAAGAAGAGCAGAGGGTCATGATCGAAACTATGTAGACAGACCAGACTTCTAGAGAAGAGCGGAGGGTCATGATCGAAACTATGTAGACAGACCAAACATCCGAAGAAGAGCGGAGGGTCATGATCGAAACTCTATAGACAGACCAAACATCTGAAGAAGAGTGGAGGGTCATGATCGAAACTCTATAGACAGACCAAACATCCGAAGAAGAGCGGAGGGTCATGATCGAAACTATGTAGACAGACCAAACATCCGAAGAAGAGCGGAGGGTCATGGTCGAAACTCTGTAGACAGACCAAACATCCGAAGAAGAGCGGAGGGTCATGATCGAAACTATGTAGACAGACCAAACATCCGAAGAAGAGCGGAGGGTCATGATCGCAATCCCATACGTCAATCAAACGCCCGAAGAAGATGGGCAGAATTAATATGTAGCCATGTCTATAGCACAATATGGTTATGACAACTTTTGGAGTTGGTCCCCCATTAGTGTTAATTGAATGGATTTAAATCGTACATACCTTGTGTATGTCGTGTCGGATCGAGAGAAGCTGTCTTGCTAGGTGCTGATCCTGGCTTCGCATTTCTTGCTGTAAACAAAAGGGAGATACTCTCATAAATGTGCCATGTGCCATATGTGGCACACTTTTAAATATGCCATACATTGCATATGTATCATACAACGCGAGTATGCTATATTCTCAAATGTGTCATACTCGTCTAATGTATCAAACTTTTCAACTGTTAAATTGTCAGTAAGTGTCAAACTCTCCAAATGTGTCATACTCGTCTAATGTATCAAACTTTTCAACTGTTAAATTGTCAGTAAGTGTCAAACTCTCCAAATAATGCTGGAATGCCTCTATAGCGCAGTGAATGATTCCTTTGATGTGTTGGCATACAGATGGATTCGAGTGTTTTTAATGGGCCTAGTCTCCTTAATGGGAAGTAAATGTGTGACAACGGGCAAATCACCCCCGAGTGCCGATTGGTTTACATAAATATGTGTGAGGTCAGTCAGCATGGCAGATTGGATACGAGCGTTCGTTCTGAAACTTCCGGTGTACTGATGCTGAGGTAGCGGGTTCAACCCCTACACCGGTCATTAGGACTAAAATGTTTGACATGGGGACATAAATTACAAGTACCTCAGAAGCCGTAGTTGGTTCGCCTGATGGCGAGAGATACTGGTAATAGGGAAAGCTAATCCACACACAACAATTAGTCCAGTACACTAGAAGTGTATGGGCGACGCTTGAGTTCAGAGCGAGCGAACGAAAACAATATTAATAATAAAAATATGTGTCTAGGAACATATGCCAATTCGCCTTAAGACGCGCGAAAGGGACCTTTTCTTTACTGATATACATACATGGTAGTTTTGTAGTTAGGTCGCACTCCTTCGGCTCGGTGATCCCGCGTTCATATTCCCCTTCGAAGTGGGGTCTTTACGTAGCCACATGGCTTCGAGGTCAAGACATTCTAATACTACTAATAGCGTAGGCACCAGACACTTCTGGGAGGTAACACGTTCGCAATCTTCGTATGACATACAAGTAAGCGTGGGCGGTCATGTTTCGCCATCTCACACGATCACCAGAGTCGTGGATGAGCTATGTGTTCTCATCTCGACCATGTCATGTCATCAAGCCATCCAGATATTTACTTCTCTGCCTTCTCCTTGTTCTTTTCTCCTTAATCCTGCCAGTTGTCACCAAGTTCTCTAGTTTATTTCTTCTCATAACGTGCCTTAAAAAATGTTGACTGTCTACGTCTAATGTCTCTAATCAGTTTCCGGTTTTCATTTGCCTCTTGCAGGACTAGCTCAGTGGCTTTTATGTCTGTACACGGTTTTTTTTTTTTTTTTTTTTTTTTTTGCAGTTTCCTCAGAAACTACTCTCATTAGCTGCTTTTAAGCTTGTCTGCTCACATTACTTACAACAATACTCATCGAGTGCCGTTTGGTCAAGAATATATAGGTCCAGCATCAATAACCTCCAATATGTGACAATAACGGAGGAGATCATTACAGACAGAGGTCAATAATGTAGGGATGGCATGGAGAATGGGAGAACTTCCCGTTAGCTGGTTGAAGGTTTATGATCCAGTGGAGGATAACGGCTGAGGAAGAAGAAGAATACACTATATTTGCTAGATGTTCTATGGAACAAAGGACTCTACACCTACCAGCTGGTTCCTCAGCCACTCCAGTGCTTTGTCAATCCTGTGTCTTCTGTCCAAGGTCAGACTGTCGTCAGAAATGTCAGAGTTCATGCTGGATTTGACCCGGGAAAAGGTTTGAGACTCGAGGCACTGCTGTCTCCACAACATGATGCTAGGCCGTCGTGTGCTGAGGTGTAGTTTGTCTGTGGTTTCCTTCAATCGTCTGAAATACGAGAGGTACGCCGACTGACTATCGTCTGCGCTAATGTCTCCATCGCTGAGGTCACTCTCTGACAAAGAACCTGTTGATTCGTTGCTCATTCTCCTGGAAAAATAAGCGCTGAACTTGGAGGAGGCGAACTTGGAGAACCTGCTGCCTAGATGACCGTTAGAAGGGCTGCTGTTGTCACTGCCACTTTTATCCGTGGAATCGTCGGAGTCGGGGCTAGGGGATATGGTCAGAGAGACTAACACCGGCATGCCACCATTAGTGTTTAATGTCAACTGCTGGGAGTTTGGGGACGTCAGGCTTGTGATTTCTTGTAAAGTTTTTGCAGCAGATGTCTGTTGCGATGTTCGATAAGAAAATGTGCCGTTCGGTGTCGAGGACGGCGTGGAGGGCAATGCTGACGATAAGGGTAAAGAAATAAGAATAGGATCAGATGTTTCTGGAATTTTAGCCAAACCGTTAACATCGACAGGTTTTAGCGAGGGTACATTGTCTGGTTGAGTGTCATTAAAAGGAACGGACGCATCGTTGTAAGTTGTTGTTGTTGTTGTTGTTGGTGTTGTTGTTGCTGAGGTCTGGTTATACTGCGGTAGATCAGCAACTTTGGTATCTTGAGTTGCACAGCTTAAAGACTTAATGTTGGCAACTTGTTGTTTCCAAAAGGCTTCATCCGGACACTTATCACTGTTATCCAAAATCAGCATTGAATGGCCAGCTGGGGTTTCCAATGCACAAGTCCGAGCTTCTGAAGGCAGTTTTACTAATGGAATTTTTATCAGCTTAGAAAAAGACGAAGACGGTACATGATGTTTGCAGCTCACAATCGGAAGCCGTAAAGATGTTTTATAATCTGAAACGGAGTTTCTGGCTATTCGCGCGATTTCTGATACTTTACAAATGATTTCACCATGTTGGCAATTCTTGTTTGTCTCTTTAATATCCGAGCAGCATGACGTGTTTTCTTTGCCATTACAGTCAGCGCTATCATGGTATTTTGTATTGTTTATGCCTTCGGGATCGTCGCTGTCGTTTTCCGTGATAATGGACAAAGGTCTCTTCTGTCCTTTTTTGGAAGCGCGATTGGGGTCTCCCTGACGGATAAACACGGTGACTTCCGACATCTTGACAATATGGCGACCAAAGATCTGGTACTGTGTGTATATTATATTGGTGACGGCGTTCTGTTTATTGTCTTGCTGTCTTCTCAAATGCACCCAGCCATTAGTGTAGCGGGCGCTTCCGAGTCTCCCGAGAGGCGTTCATTTAGGGTGCTCCAGTTTTCTATATTAGATGAAAGAAAGAAAAGAAATGAGCATGTATATATTTATAATTATAGTCAAATTGGCGGCAGCAGTTGCAAATAAAACTACGCATAAGCAATAGTATGGACAGGAGTGAACGTACGGATGTAGTTAAAACACAGTAATGGACCATTTTCTACTCCTTCAGGCGATTGTTGGTGTGAGTACTGGTCCATACATTTATGACACTGGATGTAAGATGTGGTCAGTATCCCAGCATTCAATGCCAAAGGAGAATATATCGCCAAATGTGACTTTCCATTTTTACAGTAAGATGATAGACCGTCATACTAGGGTCATAGTATTATTTATTTTATTTCGTGGTATCTTCCGCAATTTCAATGCTCGGTGAAGGACAATTTACATTATAAAACTCAGATGGACTCAGGCGAGAGAGTGAGGTCGACGAATTGCGCAACTCTTCCTCACTTTAATCCAATTCATCGCGCAAGTCATTCTTCATCCAACAACAACAACAACATTATAACAATTGATCATGTGATTATGTACCAATGGTTGGTTCAAGCATACTTTTTGTTTAGCCCAGAATCAGTTAATTTTAAAATAAACAATTCTCTGAGACAAAAGTTCGGACACATGATCACCTAATCGAAAGGCAAGCTTACCAGCTGCAGCCCTATATAGACCAGGAAAACCTAACATTACTCATTTCTGTTTGTAAATCCTTTGGATAATTAATGTTTAGTATCGCGCACGAAATCTGCTGTCGTACAAACTGGCTTGTTAGAGTAAATTTCAGTTGATGATTGGCAACACGAACGTGGCGCTGATTGCTTCAGGTCGGCTTACAAATGTTGCACGTTCTTTTCAGGACGTTGCTATCAAGCCCAAACCCCATGTGGATTTTCTATGACATTTTTACACACAGTAGTTTGCCAATGTTTTCTGAACGAGAAATCAACCCTAATGTCCAGCTGACCAGCGTAGAGGTTGATTCCGCTACCCCACCGCTAGGGTACCGGATGTTTCAGAACTAGAGTGTTCTTGTCGACCACGTCGACTGCTTATAACTGAAAAGTCCACATGGATGTCAGCGTGGCAGAATGGACAAGACAATAGCTCTTGCTTTTAAACTTCCGGTGTGCTGATCGCGAGGTAGCGTTTTCAACCCCTACACCGGTCAGTTGGACTAAAATGTTGACTTCCCGTCCTTGACGTGGGGGTGTAAATTACAAGTACCTCTGAAGTCGGAGTGGGTTCGCATGATGGCGAGGGACACTGGTAATAGAGAAAGCAGGCCCACCAGCAAATATCATTCCGTGTGGACTATCCGGATTATTCTATGTGGACTATTCCGTGCGCACGTTCAAAGCCAGTGAACACCCAAAAAAAAATACCTCCACGTGACCAGAAATGACCTATAGGAACATTGGAATGTATTAGAAGCCATATATTTTATTAACTGATTCAGTGCCGAAGGATAACATAGCGCCAAATGTGACCTCCCACGGTTGACAGAAGGACGCTATATCACCATACTAGGGTCATCGTGACATTTGGTTTGTTTCGTGATAACTTCCACAATTTCATTGTTCGGTGAATGGAAATGTACATTATAATACTTGTTTATTTGTTTGTGTACCATTTGTGGTCCAAATCCACTGTTTGTTTAGCATTGAATCAGTTAAACCTGGACGTGTAGAGCCTTACCTACTTAGACAAACGTAATTACCCTTATGGACGACATTTCCTTTCAGATTAATATCCGAAATGTGACTGGTTCGGTCACAGGATTATTAATCTGATGCGGGGATGGGCCCTAATTATAACGTCTCTTCTGATGTTGAACAGGTTAGGGGTAATGGGAAAATAGAATGGCATTACTGGGTGATTAGTGGGCCTCTTGAAGGGCACTTTACACGCTAAACAAATTAACGCAACAAATCAAAATGACAAATATAGACACACGGATTAAAACTAGAGACGTATACAGATCAAGCACAATGTAACTTAAATAAATAAAGACACCAAATTGGGAAATAATAAATTATAACAAGAACGTAATAGTACGTTTATAATGTTTGGGAGTAAACGGCGAAGTAAAAGTAAAAATAAATAAATAAACGAGGTGTATTGAGTATATGATGTCAGCCCCATATTTTTTACCAATCGATATACGATGAATAATGTGATAGTGATAAATATAAAGGCCGTAGGCACACATGTTAATTTTAATCCGCGTTTCCATCCTGTTTCAGGATATTGCGGTCAACACCAGCATCTTTCAGCTGTATGTGATTCCTTGGCTAGATTACGCTCATCAGCACGCCACGACTTTCTGAGCGACCGGCTCCATACTCTCATAAGTCACTGGCGTGACTCGAACCACTTCTAATTCTCGTGGGCTCACGTCAACCACGAGAGTATTCGGGGTTACGGAGAAAGCTGCTAACCTCTAGGCCAGGGAGCCGGACACAGGTTAATGTAAACAGAAAAAAAAAATCGCTCTTTGAGGGAATTTGAACACGAGTTTACTGGGTTGGCAGGCAAGCATGCTATCCACAGCACTACAGTGACTACTTTTGTGTATAATAGTACGAAATAGATTTTTGTTTTAACGCATATGTTTTATTGTGAAATAAGAAAAGTAACAACTATTCACCACCAACACATTAATTAATAATCATGTGAGTTTGTTTTTCTATAACCAGCAATTTATTCTACGTGCATTGTAACCTGCATCACATACCTTTATAAAGAATGTAAACATATTTCAGTTATTTCACACAACAACTGCTCAACCAAATACTTCAAATAGATTTAAAATGTAATAAGTTAATCATAGTCATCATACCTTCCAGAGTTAAATTTGCAACAGAACAATCGTGCCTCCGATACCCCCGAATTGCACCGCAGACTAACGTATTGTACCGAAATCTAATCATCTGAAATTTGCCGAAACAGTTATTACACGTTTTGTAGTTGTTTGTATAGCGTATTATAATGTTCGTGCGTCAGTAATTGTATTTTAGGAATGTACGCAAACATCTCTTGAGATATCTTGTTCACGAATATATCAAATTATATTATTCGTTGATGTAAAGAAGGGATTATATGAAGTGAGTGATGAAAAAGGAACCCTGCATGGCCTTACAATGTAAGGCACACTGAAATAAGAACGAAACCCAAATGCGACAAAAAAGTGCAAATCGTGGGTGTTAGTAAATATGCGATAAAAGCAAAAAATGTGGAAGTGCGAATTGGTTGAATAACGAAAGGCGCGCGTGTCCTGCCGCCATGGTGTACACAATACAAGAGTAGCCATTGATGTGTGATAATTGAGAGCATTATCATTTTTATACATTTTCATTCGCTCGCTTTGAACTCAAACGTAGTCCACACACATGCCACTATTTCTAGTACACTGGGCTGATTGTTGCGTGTGAATTAGCTTTCCATATTACCAGTGTCCCTCGCCATCAGGCGGGCCAACTCAAACTTTTGGGGTATTTGTAATTTACGTCCCAAAGTCAAGGACGAGAAGTCAACATTTTATTTATGTCGGAGACAAAACGAAAACCCTAACCTTCACAGTTCGCGGCGACTGCACTAGCCAGGCGTCCTTAATTCCTTAGCTCAAACCCCCATCTTACACCGCAATATACTATTGGCAATAAATGAATATATATATATATATATATATATATATATATATATATATATATATATATATATATATATATATATATATATATATAATGAACGGCACGAAGGAAAAATAAAGACAAAGTTACCTTTATCGTTGATTATAGGATCTAATGTTTAAAATTGACCCCCCCCCCCCTCCCCAGGTCGACTCAGCATAAAATGGGTACCAGGAAATGTTTTGGGAAGTGAAGGTGGCCAGTGTGATACTGATCAATGACCCACCGAGTGCCCATTGTCTACTATACCATATGGGTCTAGCACCATATGTCCCATGCTCCGTGAGACATGTAAACGGGCACTTTTACTAACTCTACTTATACGTAAACAGTAAACAACAGACATTTCCTGGCCCGTCCATTCTTTGAGACATGCTTGCTTGCTTGCTTGTGTTCGTTGGCTTGAGCTCCAACGGGAAGTCCTGTATGAGGATGAAGACATCCTGTTGTCTAACATCAGTGTGATGTCATACCGGACCTAAGGTTTGCGTGAGTATCCGTTGTCCCATGTCTGGCTTATTGGTGTGCAGACTGGTGGTGCCTCGCCGTACAGGCAGACACTCTCCGATTTCGGAGGAATCGGCGATCCTACTGACTTTAGCCAGGACCCCGAAGGGACCTGTTGCCCAGGACGCTCGACGAGGACGCGTCAGTAGGTCTTGGCCAGTATATCACCCGGCCCTGGTGCCTTGGAAACACCTCTGTTGCCCAGGACCTCGACGAGGACGCGTCAGTAGGTCTTGGCCAGTATATAACCCGGCCCTGGTGCCTTGGAAACACCTCTGCGTCCCTTTGAGACATGTAAACGGGCCCTTTTACTAACTCTACTTATATGTAAACAGCAGACATTTCCTGGCCTGTCCATTCATTACTGGCCTCAGTCCAGAACTGTTGTTTGCCTTCCTTTACTTTGTGTGCGTGCCTGCGTGCTTGTGTGCGTTTGTGTCTGTGTGTTTTCAACCGTTCCCTGGAGGCTTTGCACCTGAACGCGCCAATGTTACAGTTTTGAATGTCCCGTTTAATTACACTCTCTTTAAATTCCACCCCATTAAAACTACTCTATAATTAAAGTCCATCATTGGCCCGACGTTATGTTTGCATTCAACTTCAGCTCCTCGCAGTTTATGTAGACAGCCTTGGGATGTTTGTTTTCATATTTGTTTAGAGAAGAAGAAAGAAGCACACATGTATCAGTGCATTTTGGTCTTTTAAACATCGTTCCCTTGTCTACCCTAGCGGCAGTGTGCGTCTCTCTCTCTCTCTCTCTCTCTCTCTCTCTCTCTCTCTCTCTCTCTCTCTCTCTCTCTCTCTCTCTCTCTCTCTCTCTCTCTCTCTCTCTCTCATTTCAGTACCACTGAATATCAGTATCTACCCTTGTATGACTCTATCTCAGTATGACTAAATATACGAAAGATGAGGCCGAATGTAAGACGGGTCTGCGTTCCCTATTTGTGGCTCTTTTAAAATAAAGTTCGTTCGTTGGTCCTCTATCTCAGTATACTGTATGACCCCCAGATATCTCAGCTAATACGTTTACCCGCAGGCCCGGTGATTATGTTTTCGAATACGAGGTCGACCCAGTTTTAGTGTGTGCATGCGTGCATGTGTGTGTGTGTGTGTGTGTGTGTGTGTGTGTGTGTGGTGTGTGTGTGTGTGTGTGTGTGTGTGTGTGTGTGTGTATGTGCGCGCGCGCGTGTGTGAACTTACAATACAAACAATAATAAACCGTAAAATAAAATACAATTTTTCGAAATGATAGAAAACTTCAAGTAAGATAGAAAATTATCAGTAATTATGTTTACTTCCAGATTATTTATATCTAAACAGTTTTCTCCCACTTTGTCTAATTCCATAGTCCGTGATCAGACCCTCACAACAAACCTTACGTAAAACATCTTCTTGTATACTCTTGTATGGCAAAGATAACTCGTGCATTCTGTCTGGTTGCTTTGTTCCTCTGACAGGATTGTCAAAGCTACCTCAATAGAGAACATGATCGCTCGGCCAAGTAATCTGTGACAGTTCAGGCTAAACTATACGAAAGCAAAAGCCAACATTGGAAAGACACACCCAACATTGTCTTCTACATGTATTTGTGAGTTCAGCATGACCGAATGTTCTTACATTGTTTGTCGCACTGAGCTTATGACGCACGTATAAGTGAGGTTACTGAATTATTGTTCACCTCCTCTCTGTAATCATCAATCAGCTTTTGACAACATTATAATTATTATAATTATTATTTTTATTATTATCATGAGCGTCATTATTATTGTTATAGTTCATAAATAAATACACAAGTATTGTTAGACGCACATAGACGTAGGGGAAAGAATTAGAAACTAGAGGGGCGGACCAGGCGACATAAAAATTGAAAGCTATTGTTACCGACCAGGATTCGAACCTGTCACCTCCAAATGACGACAGCGCCTCACTGCAGGAACAAGTCTACTTCGACGCATGACCAGCTAGATATCCATGAAAAGTTGATGCTGTGTCCAGTATATTAACGAAATTTAATGAAGAAAAATTATTGATCGGTTCCAATGTTGTACAGGTATTACACACACATAACAATTGGGGAACCCTCTGAGGCCACTAAGACAGTTAATTAATAAATATACACGCATTGTTTGGCGTTCTAGGGGTTCCTTGGATAACGAACTTTGCCTCACAGAAATCAGCGAAGCACTAGACTCTCTCAAATCCGGCAAGGCACCTGGAAAAGATAGTATTCCACCTGAAATTTTAAAATGTAGCAAAGAAACAATCATCCCAGAACTGTATGCAATATTTCAGCTCTGCTGGAAAGAAAAATCAGTACCACAAGATATGAAAGACGCAAACATCGTTACCCTTTATAAAAACAAAGGCGACAGAAGCGACTGCAACAACTATCGCGGCATTTCCCTACTCAGCATTACAGGCAAGATTTTTGCCAGAGTAATCCTTAAAAGATTACACATTCTTGCTGAAAGAATCTACCCCGAACCGCAGTGCGGATTTAGACCCAACAGGTCCACTATAGATATGATTTTCTCACTCCGGCAGCTCCAAGAGAAGTGCAGAGAACAGAGGAAGCCATTATATATTGCCTTCATCGACCTCACAAAGGCATTTGACCTCGTGAGCAGAAGCGGCCTTTTTAAGGTCCTTGAAAAGGTTGGATGTCCACCCACCCTTCTTAGTCTCGTGAAATCATTCCACGAAAACATACAGGGGACCATTTTATTTGACGGCTCAACATCCCAGTCATTCAGCATCAGCAGCGGAGTAAAGCAGGGTTGCGTGCTTGCTCCTACACTCTTTGGTATCTTCTTCGCTGTTCTCTTAAGGCAGGCATTTGGGACTGCCACTGAAGGCATATACCTCCACACAAGATCTGATGGCAAACTTTTTAACCCATCAAGACTCAAGGCAAAGACCAAAATAAGATCAAGATGCGTAAGAGAACTACTTTTTGCAGATGATGCAGAACTGACTACTCATACAGCAGAAGATCTCCAAAGGCTCATAGATCGTTTTGCAGCTGCCTGCAAAGACTTTGGGCTCACCATCAGCCTAAATAAAACACAGGTGATGGAACAAGATGCTGCTGCGCCTCCGTCAATCAAAATTTCTAATTACGAATTGAAGGTCGTCCACGATTTTGTGTATTTGGGGTCGACAATATCAGATAATCTTTCATTAGAGACAGAAATCGACAGACGCATTGGAAAGGCAGCCACAACATTTTCCAGGCTAGCTAAAAGAGTTTGGGAGAATAATAGACTAACAGAGCGTACAAAAGCTCAAGTATATAAAGCTTGTGTTGTTAGCACACTACTCTATGGGTCTGAATCCTGGACCCTGTACTCAAGACAGGAAAGGAAGTTGAATTCCTTCCACATGAGATGTCTGAGACGTATCCTGGGCATAACATGGAAAGACCACATAACAAACAAACAGGTGCTTGAAAGAGCAGATATTACCACAGTGCACACCCTCCTCAAGCAGAGACGCCTCCGGTGGCTGGGCCACGTATCTCGAATGGAGGATGAACGTATTCCCAAAGATCTTCTTTACGGAGAACTAGCCACAGGAAAGAGGCCAACCGGAAGACCCCAAATGCGATATAGGGATGTGTGTAAACAAGATATGAAAACCATTGGAATAGATCCAAACACGTGGGAGAGAGTTGCAACAGACAGATGCTCCTGGAGAAGAGATGTACGAAACAGACTGATGTTCTTTGAGCGCAATCAGATCCAACAAACTGAGGATAGGCGGCACAGGCTCAAAGCGCAGTCACTTACTGCGGGACTTGCCTCGTCTCACAGATGCGGAAACTGTGACAGAGATTGTCACTCTCGCATTGGACTATACAGTCACCAGCGGTGCTGCCAGGCACCTCCCAAGCGGCACAACTCTATAGTCCTACAGGACTGAAAGAGGCCTACTACTATATAAGTAAGGGTAAGAATTAGAGATTAGAGGACGCACTAGACAACATACAAATTGAAAGCTATAGTTACCGACTGGAATTCAAATCTATCTTCTAATCTATCTAATCTAATCTATCTAAGGGAGTCTCCGTGGGGAAGTGGTAAGCCGTCTGACTCGGGCTCCGAAGGTTGTGGGTTCGAATCCGGCCGCTTCCTTCGCTTCACGAGTGCATTTTTTCGGAGACTGTGCGACTCTTTCCGCGCTGCGGAAAGAGACTGAGCCATATGGGATAAAACCCGGTTTCAATGAAGTCGACCCTGTCGACTTTTAAGCGATTCAAATCTATCACCTCCAAATAGCAACAATGCCTCACTGCAGTAACAAGTTTACTTCGACGCATGGCCAACTAGACACCCCTAAATAAGGTGTCTTCATTAGCGATGTCTCTCGTATTTGCTATTCGAAGATATTTGCTTTATGTGCTATTTCAATGGTTAGATACGAATTCTGTCCATATTCTATAGGTGTGGGTTCATGTAGATGATAGACCTGGCTAATAAAGACACCTATATCTTAGGGCAGTCTAGTTGGTCATGCGTAGAACAGCAAGATCTACGGCAGCTCTGCTTTTCTGATCTAAACGCGAACAGTCAAGCTATGAGCGACTGTTTGCATTCAACAATGCTTCTCCTCTGTAGTCTCCCCTGGGATCTTAACGCGCAGCTAAATGATATCCGATGCTCAAATAGTGCACGCTTACGGGTTTAATCAATAGTTTCATATCATCATCATGTGCGTTGCAAAGTGGCTTAGGAATTCATGTTTCCCCACAGGTCTGGGTTTTCCGCGGTCTGGATAAAATATGTTGATGATATTTCTCCTGGCCAACTTCTTAGACCTCGGGTGGGGCACTGGTGTATGATAAGGTAGATGTGGGCAGACCAATTTGGTATAGTGTTAATAGTGTGGAAGAACAAATAAATCGTCATCACCTGGAGAGAATGGTGCTGCATGGAGTTACCAGAGGATCTGGCCGACACTCAGTACTCTGAGGACAAACCAGACTGCGTCTAATACCATTAGTACTGGGACTCTTAGGAGCGCGTATGAGAATGTCCCTAGTGTTTTGTCAGTTTATGACTCAACTCAATGCAACTCAACTCTTCAGACTTATTTACCTAACAAATGCGTCGTACTGGAATCCAAAGTACATCCCTTTCATTGTTCACCATGTTTACAGTATCTGCATAAAAAATAAACTCACTAGACCCCATGTGGGTTCTGTAAATACATCTGCCAGGTAATCTGGCTGCCCCTCTCCATTTTCCCACTTGATTATGTCACGGTTTATGACAAACAAAACAAAAGTGGGCATGGGAAATCTGACAGCTTTAAGCGTTCAGTCATCCCCAACCACGCATTGCCAGCTTGCATGTCACTGCTGCTTCCTCCATAATACACTACTTCGGCTGGGGTGTATTTAAAGTTAATCTGGCATGCAGTGAGAAGAAATGTTCATGGTTAAGGCTTATCCCATGAACAAGTTACAGGCCAAACGAGTGACTCAGTTTTAATCAAGTGGAATGTCTTGCCTTAACAACTCTGGCCAATGAATACGTTTTATGGACAAGTTGTTTTCTGGAATGTGTATTAAGTAAATAATTTATGTGATGTAACTATAGCTATGAATAGATCTTGAGTTGTGTGTTTTTAATTTAGTGGTATTAAACACAGAAGGTCCCAATGCCGTTTTAAAGAAAATTTAGAAACCTGAAATCACAAAAGAAATTGATAAATCACTAAACAGACAAAGAAAAGAGGTTTTGTTTTGTTAGAAATTGTGGTAGTGAATGTAAAGTAAATAATAGCCAGCTCCGTGGCGAAGGCGTTAAAGACGCAGTTCGTAATCCCGCATACCACGTTCGAAACCCAGCTGCGGGCGATTTGGCAACAGATCGCATTGCGTTAGATTTTTATGAAAAAGGTATGTGGCGGGCCATTCAGAAAGCAATGGCAAACTACTGACCGTAAATTTGCCAAGAGATCACAAATAGCCACCCCCTTCCCCCCCCCACACACAAAACACACACACACACACACACACACACACACACAAAACACACACACACACACTCACACACACACACACACACACACACACACACTCAAACATTTCAGCTCAAACTAGAACGAAGCTCGAGCCTAGTGCTTCCATTCTGACGTGGACAAGGTCCAAGGTCCGTACCGGAATACGATCAGCGTTGCTGGTAGTGGGTTGTGCTCAATCTATAAACCTGGAATCCCGAAACAACCAAATAAATCTAAATGTATGAATGTCAAAAGAAATTAGATCTGGCACCAAACTGAGAATATTTAAATATATCGTCACATTAGTAACGATATGTGAATCTGACACACCGAGAAGGGCTAAAACGATTACTAATGAACTACAAACGCTCATTAAATAGTCATCATCATCACTAAGTGCCATGTCGATATGCGTAGGTTGTCATGTTTCGCCATTTTACACGATCACCAGAGTCGTGGATCAGCTCTGTGTCTCTATACATTATGGACCATGATTGCAATGTCATCTGTAAAGTAGGTAGTTTGCTATTGCTTTCCTTGTTAGCAGTGACCATATTGGTCGTTGACCGTAGACATTGTCTCAAAAAAAAAAAAAAAAGATCCTCTGCCTACCGTCGTGAAATTGAAGATCTGTCACTGTCATTGATTGCCAATATAGTATACCTTGCGGTGTATGGCAGAGGGGTCTTTGAGCCTGAGGAATTAAGGCCGCCTGGCTAGTGCAGTCGCTGCGAACTGTGCAGGTTAGGATGTTCTTTTTGCCCCCGACAGAAAAAAATCCCACACCTTACCGAGGATTCGAACCCGGGTCTCATACCAAATTAGTGAACAAAAGAATTCAGGAACTTACTAATACAAGAACAAGAACATCAGCAGGCTGTCTAAAAACCAAAGATGGCAAAATCATAATAGAAAAAGATCAGATTCTACATGAATGGGTAGATTATGTGAAAAACCTTTATGATGATAACAGAGATGATCAGTATGATATTCGATTTAATAATGAAGGACCGCCAATTTTGAAGATGGAAGTTCGGAATGTTCTTAAACATATGAAAGCTGGCAAGACCTCCGGTTCAGATAACATCACAACAGAACTGATTAAAGCTTTACACGAATATGGAATAGATCAAGTCACCCGACTGGTCAACACATATGATACCGGAGATATACCTTCTGATTTATGTAATTCTGTATTTATTGCAATCCCATAGAATTCAGTAGCCTTGGAATGTGATCAACATTGAACAATTAGTATAATGAGTTACATCACGAAGATTGTGCTACGAATTATCATGCAAAGAGTGAGAAAAAAAATAAAACCTGAAATAGGGGAAGAACAATGTGGGTTTGTAGAAGGAAAGGTGTACAGTAAATGCTGTGTATATGCTATGATCGGTTATTGAACGCTCTATAGAAGTAAACAGGGATATACATCATGGCTTTATTGACTACACAAAGGCTTTGGATAGAGTAAATCATGTCACCATGGTGGATATGCTTGCAGATCTACAAATTGATGGGAAAGACATTAGACTTATTAAAAACATACATTGGAAACAACAAGCTGCCATAAGGATTGATCATGAAGTAGGACAATATCAGCCTATTAAGAGAGGTGTGAGAAAATGTTTTGGACATGTTATGAGAAGAAATGAATTGGAGAACATGATGACAACTGGCAAGATCGAAGGGAACAGACCAATGGGAAGACTGAGAAGTAAATACCTGGATGGCTTGTCCACATGGTAGGGTGAGACAAGAACACTGAGCTGATCCACGGCTCTGGTGATCGAGTGAAATCGCGAGTCATGACCGCCCACGCTTTCCGGCATGGCACAAGATGGATGGATAATGTGACACAACGAATCGACGTTTCGATTATAATGATCTTCCTCGGGAGCAACACAAACAGTTCTAAAGAATAACATGAAATTAGAAAATGTTATAAAATTAAACATAAACAGATAAAGTCTGGGCACGACACGTTGCTAGCCCAGTCAGTACACATCCTTCGTTGCTAGGAAGGCGGCGCGGAAGTTCACTTGTGAAAGGTGCCAAATAAGAAAATATGGAACCGAAGGTGTGCAAACAGTTAGCTATTGATATATAGAGGGGAGTCAGCAGAGTTATACAGTGGCATCTACAATTGTCTTAGTTGTTCACATCTTGTAGACTGTCAATATTTCTCTTCTGCATGATCGACCGTATTCTAAGAACACCGGTTCGAGCCGAGAACATTCGGAAGTCACGTTATATCTCTTTATAGGCCTTAATGTCACGTGAAGGGGAGTTCTTTGCTTGTATACATGCACAGTTCAAGGACACATGCATGACGTGTGAAAAGATAATCCCGTGTGCAAATAGCGGCAACTGTAAACTGTCTGCCATGCTGTATGATCCTGGGCACACATACATTAAGGGTCTTAACGGTGTCACTTTACGTTTAATCACCGTAATATATTTCCTTTATGAACTTCACTTAATGGCAATAAGCTTAAGAAATCATAGTCTATGATAGTTTTCACACGGCCCGTCTAGATGAAATACAAGCGCGAACATAGATCATACGCAGAATTGTCAGATAGAGAAGGGGTCAAATGTCAAAGTTGTGGCAAACAAGAGTCCGATATCTGCGTAGGATTATTGAATTCCTTTAACTCTTTCAATCCTAGACTAATTTGTGTTCATCAGAATGCTCTTCAATTGCCGATAAAGTTTTTTTTTTTTTTTTTTTTTTAATGGTTTTTTTTTTTTTTTTTTTTTGTTCGATGATAAAGACAACGTCAACGTTTATCTGTGTGGTTTTTCCTTTCGTTGAGCTTTCTCAATCAATCAGTTAATCAGGTGCCGTCTCCAGAATGAAGGTTGGCTACAATGGATCAACACTGTGTGTTTCTCGCCTTGACTGTGCATTCTGTCAGACTTATGCTCGTCCAATTGTATCGTTGTCTACCTCTTGCTCGCTTGCCCTCAACCTTGCCCTCCAGTATGGTTTTTAAAAGAGTGTTAAGCCTTTTAACGTGGCCGAAATATTTCACTTGCCTCTTTTTTAGAAATCTCTTCCACCAGCTCTCTTTTCATTCCCAGTTTTTCTAGAACCTCTGTATTTGATTGTTTCTGTTTCCATGAAATACTACATATTCTTCTGTATATCCACATCTCCAGGGCCTTCAATTCGACTTTCTAGTTGCTTGTTCAATGTCCAGGCTTCCGCGCCAACAGTGGTGTTGAATATACGTAACATTTGACAATTCTCATTTTTAATGCGTTGTTAATCTATCCAGATGTTATTACTGTTTTCACGCCGTTGAAAGCATTTTTGGCCACTCCTATTCTCTGTGCGCTTTCTAGTCACATCCAGTGGTTTTATTCTGACCCTGGTGTAAGCTCTGGGAGTAGCCAGCCTCCTTTTCGATACCATTTTACGAGTTAACTGATCCAGTTCCGAAGGATAATATACCGCCAAATGTGACCTTCCACTTGGACAGTAGGACCACTTATCGCCATACTAAGGTCATCGTGTTTTTTGTTTTGTTTCGTGGTGTCTTCCACAATTTTAACGCTCAGTGAAAGGAAATATACATTACTATGTTTGGTAATTGTGCACCATGATTGGTTCAAACCTATTTGTTGTTTGAATGTTTGGCACTGAATGAGTTAATACAAGTGACTTCCTGTTATTCACCATTATCCGAGAAGACTCGGCAGCTCATCGCATTACCTATGAGACCGCGGGCCACATAATTAATATACTATAAACTGGCAAATGATAGGTATATAAAATTATATACAAAATGAATAGTTAACTGTACATACCATGTACTATATATCCCAATTATAAACCACGAAGAGGTTGAATAGAATATTGAAAACAACATAAACATAATAAAGTCTTCATTTCGTCGTTACTGAGTGTACAACATCCACTTCCATACCCAAAATAAGTTAGTGCATATCCTTTACAAGACGTCACTGTCAATTCCAGCATTTTTTTGGCTGTTTATGATCTCTTGGCAAGTTTACGTTCAGTAATTTGCCATTGCTTGCTGAATGACCAGCACCCATACAATTTTACTAAAAAGAACGCAAGGCGGTCTGCTGCCAAATCGCCCGCAGCTGTGCTTCGAACGCGGTATGCGGGATTATAAACTGGAAAAGTAATAAAAAACGTAAAGAACCGTTTATATGCACTGGGCACAAAGCACAATGGGCATACGGTGTCAGACCCATATTTTGTACAGACAACTCGGCACCCAGTCTATGATGTGGTCAGTATCACACCGGCCACAGTTAAACCCAAGACATTTCTTGCTACTCAGTTTAGATTAGGTGGACATGAGAACCCGGCTCAATTTTAAACATTCAAATCCGCTCCGTTGACGATGGAACCCCTGACCAGTGGGCCAGCAGGCGAGCGTCTCCCCACAACGCTACTGCGGCTTCATTACAATATTCATGACCAGTGGGCCAGCAGGCGAGCGTCTCCCCACAACGCTACTGCGGCTTCCCTACAATATTCATGAGCAGCGGGCCAGCAGGCGAGCGTCTCCCCACAACGCTACTGCGGCTTCCCTACAATATTCATGAGCAGCTGGCCAGCAGACGAGCGTCTCCCCACAACGCTACTGCGGCTTCCCTACAATATTCATGAGCAGCGGGCTAGCAGGCGAGCGTCTCCCCACAACGCTACTGCGGCTTCCCTACAATATTCATGAGCAGCTGGCCAGCAGGCGAGCGTCTCCCCACAACGCTACTGCGGCTTCCCTACAATATTCATGAGCAGCGGGCCAGCAGGCGAGCGTCTCCCCACAACGCTACTGCGGCTTCCCTACAATATTCATGAGCAGCGGGCCAGCAGGCGAGCGTCTCCCCACAACGCTACTGCGGCTTCATTACAATATTCATGAGCAGCTGGCCAGCAGGCGAGCGTCTCCCCACAACGCTACTGCGGCTTCCCTACAATATTCATGAGAAGCGGGCCAGCAGGCGAGCGTCTCCCCACAACGCTACTGCGGCTTCCCTACAATATTCATGAGCAGCGGGCCAGCAGGCGAGCGTCTCCCCACAACGCTACTGCGGCTTCCCTACAATATTCATGAGCAGTGGGCCAGCAGGCGAGCGTCTCCCCACAACGCTACTGCGGCTTCATTACAATATTCATGAGCAGCTGGCCAGCAGGCGAGCGTCTCCCCACAACGCTACTGCGGCTTCATTACAATATTTATGAGCAGCTGGCCAGCAGGCGAGCGTCTCCCCACAACGCTACTGCGGCTTCACTACAATATTCATGAGCAGCGGGCCAGCAGACGAGCGTCTCCCCACAACGCTACTGCGGCTTCACTACAATATTCATGAGCAGCGGGCCAGCAGGCGAGCGTCTCCCCACAACGCTACTGCGGCTTCACTACAATATTCATGAGCAGCCGGCCAGCAGGCGAGCGTCTCCCCACAACGCTACTGCGGCTTCACTACAATATTCATGAGCAGCCGGCCAGCAGGCGAGCGTCTCCCCACAACGCTACTGCGGCTTCACTACAATATTCATGAGCAGTGGGCCAGCAGGCGAGCGTCTCCCCACAACGCTACTGCGGCTTCACTACAATATTCATGAGCAGCGGGCCAGCAGGCGAGCGTCTCCCCACAACGCTACTGCGGCTTCACTACAATATTCATGAGCAGCGGGCCAGCAGGCGAGCGTTTTCCCACAACGCTACTGCGGCTTCACTACAATATTCATGAGCAGCGGGCCAGCAGGCGAGCTTTTTGCCACAACGCTACTGCGGCTTTCCTACAATACAATATTCATTAGCAGCGGGCTAGCAGGCGAGCGTCTCCCGACAACGCTACTGCGGTTTCCCTACAATATCTATGAGCAACGGGTCAGCAGGCGAGTGTCTTCCAACAACAATACCGCGGCTCCACTACAATATTCATAACACATTAACAACAACAACAACAAAAAGACTCCTGTCTTTTCCACTTTTCACATTGGGCAATGGGAGGCATTTTGTGTGATATTCACTGGCACAGGAACGGAGCATAATGGGGACGACCCGTTGCTGTGAAGTTGGAACCACGACTAACTAACTAACTAACTAACTAACAACAAAAACGCCCATTATCTAAGCTTAACTGTAGCGTTGTGTTACAATCTGTGGAGGCAGTTCTCGTCACCTGAGAATACCCCGTGGCGCTTTTATTATTAGACAATTTTCAAATAAACAAACCTTCATTTATACAAGCTATGAGGAAACGGCTTCTGTGAAACTGACTGTCTGATTGATTGATTCAAGAATCGACGTCATAACATATTGCTCATTTCATAGAAGATGGTAATCAAAATAGACATTCTCATCTCTGTGATAGACCGAACTCCATTATACATATTCGTATTATTAATTAACTAGCTGACACGGCCCGGCTTCGCCCAGACTCTGGTGGGGAGCATCTCATTTAATTCATATAAGTAGTCATATAAGCTCCCGTTCCCGACTGTCTGTCTGTCTATCTATCTGTCTGTCTGTCTGTCTGTCTGACCCGGCCCAGCCCATGGTGGAGAGCATCTCATTTAAATCATATAAGTAGTCATATAAGATCCCGTTCCCGACTATCTGTATGTCTGTCTGTCTTGGGTAAATGGAGGAGGGAGGAGGAAGAGGGAGGTGGAGGAGGGAAGAGGAGGGAGGAGGAGGGAGGAGGAGACAGGAGGAATAGGAGGGATTAGGAAGAGGAGGGAGGAGTAGGGTGGAGGAGGAGGGGGAGGAGGAGGGAGGAGGAAGAGGGAGAAGGAGGGAGGAGGAGATCGCAGGAGGAGGAGGAGGAGGAGAGGGAGGAGGAGGGAGAGGGAGGAGGAGGGAGGAGGAGGAGAGAGTAGGCGGAGGGAGCAGGAAGAGGGAGGAAGAGGGAGGAGGAGGAGGGAGGAGAAGGAGGAGGGAGGAGGAAGGAGGAGTAGAGAGTGGGAGGAGGGAGGAGGCGGAGGGAGGAAGAGGGAGGAGGAAGAGGGAGAAGGAGGAGGGAGGAGAAGGAGGGAAGAGGATGAGAGGGAGGAGGAGGAATGTGAAGGGAGGAGGAGGGAGGAGGTAGAGGGAGGAGGAGGAGGAGGGAGGAGGATAGAGGAGGAGGAGGGATGAGGAGGAAGAGGGAGGAGGAATGTGAAGGGAGGAGGAGGGAGGAGGTAGAGAGAGGAGGAGGAGGGAGGAGGAGAATGGAGGAGGAGGGATGAGGAGGAGAGGGAGGAGGAGGGGGAGGAGGGGGAGGAGGGGGGAGGAGGGGGAGGAGGAGGGAGGAAGAAGGAGGAGGGAGGAAGACGGATGAGGGGGAGGAGGGAGGGGTAGGAGGGGGAGGAGGAGAAGGGAGGAGAAGGGAGGAGGAGGAGGGAGCAGGAGGAAGGAGGAGGGAGGAAGAGAGAGGAGGGAGGAGGAAGAGAGAGGAGGGAGGAGGAGGGAGGAAGAGATAGGCGGAGAGAGGAGGAGGAGGGAGGAGGAGGAGTAGGGATGAATAGGAGGGAGGAGAAGGGAGGAGGAGGGATTAAGAGAAAGAGGGGGGAAAGGGGAGAAGGAGGAGGGAGGAGGAGGAAGAGGGATGAGGAGGGAGGAGGAGGGAGGATGAGGAGGAGGGAGGAGGAGGAGGAGGGAGGATGGTGAAGGAGGAGGAGGAGGAGGGAGGAGGGTGAAGGAGGAGGAGGAGGGGGAGGAGGGAGGAGGGAGGAGGAGAACGTAGGTGGGGGAGGATGAGAAGGGAGGAGGGAGAGGGAGGAGGAGGGAGGAGGAGGAGAGAGGAGGAGGGAGGAGGTGGAGGGAGAAGGAGGAGGGAGGAAGAGGTAGAAGGAGGAGGGAGAAGGAGGGAGGAGGAGACAGGAGGAATAGGAGGGAGGAGGAGGGATTAGGAAGAGGAGGGAGGAGTAGGGTGGAGGAGGAGGGGGAGGAGGAGGGAGGAGGAAGAGGGAGAAGGAGGGAGGAGGAGAGAGGAGGAGGAGAAGGGAGTAGGAGGAGGGAGAGGGAGGAGGAGGGAGGAGGAGGAGAGAGTAGGCGGAGGGAGGAGGCGGAGGGAGCAGGAAGAGGGAGGAGGAAGAGGGAGAAGGAGGGAGGAGGAAGGAGGAGTAGAGAGTGGGAGGAGGGAGGAGGCGGAGGGAGGAAGAGGGAGGAAGAAGAGGGAGAAGGGAGGAGGAGGGAGGAGGTAGTAGGATGATTGATTGCCATCCCACCAGGTTAATATGTTATCGCGGACCTCAGAGAGAAGTGTCTATGTAGAAGACCATTTCCTGGACGTACGTATTTTGGGAGGGGGAGGAGGGAGGAGGGAGGAGGAGGAAGAAGAAAAAAAAACTACGACAGTTGGCATCTCTGGAATGAAAGGAAGACGTGTAGAAAATTTCATCTCAATCGGATGGGCCGTTCGCGAGCGTATAAAGGACATACGGACAGAGATACGCACATCCTTTTTTATATATAAGATATAGTTAACAGCATGTCCTTTTCAGAACGTCGAAGAATACCCAATATTTATTTTGGGTGATGTTTGTGATTTCTAGGCAAGTTTACTTTCAGTAGTTTGCCAATGCTTTCTGAACGACCGGTACTCATACCCTTGTATGAAACACCAGCGCAAGGCGGTCTGCTTCCAAATCCCCCGCAGCTGTGTTTCGAACCCTCTATGCGGGATTACGAATTTCGTTCGTAAGCCTTTCACCACAGTGGCTAATAATGCAGGCACAGTTGATTGCTTGGCATATTTCGCCCGCGTTCGTCGTCCGCTAAGTCAGGGGAAGATTGGTCACCTAGACCTTTTCGCATTCAGGTAGAGTGATGGTCCTAAACATCACAGCCATGTTCCTGCTTCTGGACTTGTGTGTGTGTGTGTGTGTGTGTGTGCGTGCGTGCGTGCGTGCGTGTGTGTGGTATATTTCGATGTCTCCCTAGGCCTTTCTGCAGATATAGCATGCATTAAAGCGGTTAAATGAACCCTTCTCGCGGAGATAGCATCGCGCTGTAATCTTTCACTGTCGGAGTTAAAACGGTAGTTTTAAATACACATTAATTGTTTTGTTTTCATAACTGTGGTTTACTCGTGTGTATTGCAGCCGGCTTTGAAAATCTCAGCACTTGTTAAAGGTCTTGTTGTCTGTTACGAGCCCAGGCTATCAGATGGCGTGCTATGGAACTTGTAGGTTATTTCGATTGTTTTGTTTAGTTTAATTCTCAGAATTTTGTTTTGTTTGTTTCTAGGACCATTAAGGAATGGCGGATGTTATCCTATTTTCTAGCTATTTTCCGTTCTACCTCTGTAAATGGTACAGGCATTTAATTTGCATTCAAAGTGATAAATGCTTTACAGTCTGGTGGCAGTTTCTGTTACTGGGAGTCTTCAAAGAGTGTCGTGTCGGAGTGTTTCTTCCATGAAAAATCGTGCTAGTGTTGATGATGATACGCGTACACAGAAGACCAAGGCTTCGATCTCTAATGTTGAAAAACGTGTTCCAGAACTGTTTCTCAGAGAAGAAAGAGTATTGGCAAAAGAGTAGTTGACTAAGAAAGTATTTTGAAACAAGTATAGTTTATCTTTTTATTGCAGCAAAATACACTTCCACGCGGATTCATTGTAGACTTAATTCCGAACGAGGAGAAGAGTTGTAGACGGAGGCGAAGAGGATGATGAGTTAGAAGATAGAAAGAAGAAGAAGAAGAAGAAGAAGAAGAAGAAGAAGAAGAAGAAGAAGAAGAAGAAGAAGAAGAAGAAGGAAGAGGAGGAGGAGGAGGAGGAGGAGGGGGGGTAGGAGGATGAGGAGAAACTAGAAGAAGAAAAAGAGAAGAAGGAGGATCAGGAGGAGGAGAAGGAGTAGTAGTGGTTGGAGTAGTGATGGTATGATGATGGTGGTGGTGGTGGTGGTGGTGGTGGTGGTGGTGGTGGTGTCTGGTGATGGTTCGTAAAGAAACGCATTAACCTTTATCCAACCCACAACGATCCCCGGTTTCAACACGACCCCAACATTCCACGTGTTTGTGTTGGTAGTTGTATGCACAGACCACGCCAGTCCTCGAAGTAGAACAGTGATAGTTTCGAGTCGCTATCATGAACCGTGTCCTATCTTCAAACTTTATCAATGTGTGTACATTGTATTTAAAGTACTCTCCACAGCTTATCCGAAATCTTTTGCTTATTGAAATGGCTTCTGTCAAATGTTTACATGTTCTGCAGTGAATGTTTTGTGTGTATATACGTATTTTATAACGTTAAGACATCCAGCTTGGTCAGCTAGACAGACGTTGTGCACTTAAGATAATCATTATCATGTGAAATGTCGGGTTGCCTGCGATAATTTCCCTCCAAAACCGTCTGTTCTCTATGGTCGTGATAAGATTGACAGCTGACATATAATTTGTGTCACTCCATAAATCCCTCCAGCAATTTCTCCTCTTGTCGATCCCTGTCTCTACTACCTCCGGTCTTCCAGTTGTAATAATATTTTGCAGATCTCTTTCATAAACATGTTGCATATCGTTTGTAGGACGTTGTGATCAACCCCAAAGCGGAAGACATTCCTCATATATGTCACGTTGTGTCACGTTATGTCACGTATGTCATTGTATGTCACGTTATGAAAGGAGGAGGTCATCGTAGCCGCGGAGATTAATGCAATTACACCTAAACTTATAATGCGCTCATTCCTACATCGCTGTTCTTGATTTCAAAGTATGGAGAGGCAGTGAGCCATTTTCCTACATCGCTGTTCTTGATTTCAAAGTATGGAGGAGTAGTGAGTCCATTTCCTACATCGCTGTTCTTGATTTCAAAATATGTAGGGGTAGTGAGCCAATTTCCTACAACGATGTTCTTGATTTCAAAGTATGGAGAGGTAGTGGATTCATTTCCTACATGGCTGTTCTTGATTTCATAGTATGGAGGGCTAGTGAGTTCATTTCTTACATCGCTGTTCTTGATTTCAAAGTATGCAGAGGTAGTGGGTCAATTTCCTACACAACGTACACGTTGAAATCCAACCGAGCGCTATAGGAAATGAACCCACTATCAGCCATCAGTGCACCGAGAGTTTAAATGCAATTGTGTTAATCCTCGCGGCCACGGTGACCTCCCTCCTTCATAACGTGACAAAAATGGGGAATGTCTTGTCTGGCTGTAAATAATCAGCTGCCTTTATGAGGCTGAATGTTGCGACAAGAACGGCCGGAGTGCCTAACAACGATTGCCCGGAAGAGCTGATGAAAGGAGGACATATACATAAATAAGAAAGATACGGTGTCCTTTCATATAATAAGAAGAGAGGCACTGGGGAGCAACATGACGACAGAGCAAATCTGCGATAGATGAGGCAGAGACAGAAATGACACTTGATGGTCTAAGAGAAAGAGAGCGGAATGGAAAAATAGCATTAATTGAGTTGCTCCATATCATGAACGACCGAGATCCGTGGAGAGATATGGACGCCTACGCTACGTTGCATGGCACATGATAATGATGTTGATGATGGTAATGATAAGGATGATGATAACGAGTTGAGTTTACCTGCTGTTGCACTTGTGTATTGGTCTGCACGTAAAGATAGCGACAACGACATCAAAGGCAAATATGTGACAGCAAGAGTGGATCTGCCCAATCCTTGATTGAGCAGAACAGAAAAAGGTCACAGTGTTTCTCTTGACGGGAAGAGAGTACAAAAGATATTTGACAGTAGCGCCTGACCACACACGGCGATGGGTACGAGCATATAGACAGAAGAAAGCGGTGAAAAATATCATACATAAAAAAACGTACGTACAGGTAACCGATACCGCAGCAGTTCAAGTTAACGGATTCAGTACCAAACAAAAAGTTGGTTTGGACCAAACAACAATGAATGACGGAAAATGGGGAGTAGGGGTAGGTAAAAGTTGTTAACTGATTAAGTGCCATTGGATGATTAATCTTCTTAAGCGACTTCCAGTATCTGCTATTGGTTTATATGTGGCCAAAATGTTGTCATTGTGTTATAATATAAAATGTCTGCTACCATATTAGCAATTTTGTCATAACTGTGACACACCCATACTTCCAATTTTCTGCAATCCCTTTTTGTTTGGTCCAAATGTGCGTTTTGTTTGACACTGAATTTGTTAATATGGTAGCAGACATGTGGTATTATAACGGAATAACGGAATAACAACATTTCGGCGATATATAAGCCAATGGTAGATACAGGAAGTCGCTGAAGACTATTAATCATCCCGTGACACTTAATCAGTTAAAAAGTTCCCTTAAAAGTTCAGTTAAAAAATTCAGTTAAAAGGTTCCGTTAAAAAGTTCAGTTGAAAAGTTCAGTTAAAAAGTTCAGTTTAAAAGTGATTACAAGCACACAATGCCCCAGATACACAAGGCGGTGGAGGGAAGTAGAGTTACATAGTCCTTCCCTGGCTCGAGAGGAACTGAACAATAGCGGTTTGGGAGGCAAGATGATGGACTTCACTGCACCGGGTTTTACAACACAAGGCTCGATCTCTTTCCGCATGGCGGCTTGTCCAAAGCATGAACTCCGTAGTTCCAGAGACGACCCCCAGGAGTCTCCGAGAAAGCTGAATTTGTGAGCGGAACGACGTATTTTTTAGAATTTAGATATTAGAAGAATCACCATCGATAACATTAGATGTGCGTATAATACATTATTAATTGCAGACAATGAATAGGATCTGAAACATTTAGTAGATACGTTTATTGTACACAATGAATAACTGGGGTTAGAATTAAATTGTAAGAAGGCAAAGATAATGGTCGCCACTAGAAAGAAAGAAATATCACAATGCAATATATAGGTAAATGGTAATATTCTTAAACAAGTTAGTCGGTACAAATAGCTCGGAACAGTCATAACATCTGATGGGAGGTGCCTTGAAGAGATTAGAAGAAGAATCGTTTTGCAAAAGGAAGCCGTTTGCAAGATGGAAAAATACTGACCAATAAAAAGATGTCAATTGCAACGAGAAACAGGGTGTTTAAGAGCTACATAAAACCTATACCTTTGTATGGATGTGAAGCGTGGATAATGAGCGGGCAAGCTGAAAAATAATTGCAGTGGAAATTTGGTTTAATATTAAACTGCAAAGAATCCACAGAAAAACCAATGAGGAAGTCCTACAAAAAGCAAATGAAAACCGTAAACAGATTAAAGAAATTAAACGCACACAGTCATAATTATTTGGCACGTTCGTTCATTCATTCATTCATTCATTCATTCATTCATTCATTCATTCATTTGTTCGTTTGTTCGTTCGTTCTTTCATTCATTCATTTATTCATTCATTCATATAACATGTCTTCTGCAGAACTTCGCTCCCATAACAACCGTCCGGAAAACTTCTCGGTCATAAGCAAGATGTCCCGCGTTCGATACACCCATCTGGAGATCATCCGCCACATCCTGCACCCATCTTCTCTTTGGCCGTCCTCTTTCTCTCTTCTCGGGCATATACCCTCCCATTAATCTTCTCTTGGCCACGTTATGAGAAGAAATAAACTAGAGAACTTGGTGACAACTGGCAAGATTGAGGGGAAAAGAACAAGAGGAAGGCAGAGAAGTAAATATCTGGATGGTTTAGTTACATGGCATGGTCGAGACAAGAATACGGAGCTGATCCACGACTCTGGTGATGGCGAAACATGACCGCCAACGCTTATCGACATGGCGCATACTGATGATGAGCACTAGAACACCCTTCTTCTCATTGCAACGGATATGTTGTTGTTGGTCAGTATGTTGTCCATCTTGCAGGAGGCTACCTTGGCTATGTCGATTATAAACATAAAAAGTAAGTAAAGGTCACTACTACACACCTTAAGGCTATTGGGCACATGGTGCAAGAACTATATTTGTATAGTCATCGGCTCTTGGTGGCTGATGGGGCAGCATCACGCCGGCCGACTTTATTTCCCAAGAGGATTTTAAACACACCAAACATAAATCGCGCTGGGATTGGCAAACAAGAGCAACAGTATATATCACATAGCGTTGAATGTGGGTGGTCTAACTGTAGATAGGCAGTGACATCACGAAATGTAGTCAAGTTATGAAGACAACACCAGGTGAAATTGTGTGTTTTTACCTTTACAGCAGTACCACCGACAGAAGCAACAGTGATAGTAATTGAATCAGCAGCAGCAGTAGTAGTAGTGGTAGTAGTAGTAGAAGTGGTAGTAGTAGTAGTAGTAGTAGTAGTAGTAGTAGTAGTAGTAGTAGTAGTAGTAGTAGTAGTAGTAGTAGTAGTAGTATTAGTAGTGGTAGTAGTAGTAGTAGTAGTAGTTGTATCAGTAGTAGTAGTTGTATCAGTAGTAGTAGTTGTATCAGTAGTAGTAGTAGTAGTAGTAGTAGTAGTAGTAGTAATAGTAGTAGTAGTAATAGTAGTAGTAGTAGTAGTAATAGCTGTTATTATTGTAATAGTAGTAGTTGTATCAGTAGTAGTAGTTGTATCAGTAGTAGTAGTAGTAGTAGTAGTAGTAGTAGTAGTAATAGTAGTAGTAGTAGTAGTAGTAGTAGTAGTAGTAGTAGTTGTTGTTGTTGTTGTTGTTGTTGTTGTTGTTGTAGCAGCAATAGCAGCAGTGGCAGCTGATGTTATTGTCATAGCAACAGTTGTATCAGTAGTTATTGTTGTAACAGTAGTAGTAGTAATAGTAGTAGTAGTAGTAGTAGTAGTAGTAGTAGTAGTAGTAGTAGTAGTAGTAATAGTAGTAGTAGTAGTAGTAGTAGTAGTAGTAGTTGTATCAGTAGAAGTAGTAGTAGTAGTAGTAGTAGTAGTAGTAGTAGTAGTAGTAGTAGTAGTAGTAGTAGTAGTAGTAGTAGTAGTAATAGTAGTAGTAGTAGTTATTATTGTTGTAATAGTAGTCGGTGTATCAGTATTATTATTATTACTAGTAGTAGTAGTAGTAGTAGTGGTAGTAGTAGTAGTAGTAGTAGTAGTAGTAGTAGTAGTAGTAGTAGTAGTAGTAGTAGTAGTAGTAGTAGTAGTAGTAGCAGCAGCAGCAGCAGCAGTAGCAGCAGCAGCCGCTGTAGCAGTAGTAGGAGATATGAAAACTTGTTCAATAACGCACCTTGAGTTAACCGACGCGCTGATTTGGTAACTTGTTCAGGAAACAACACACGACTGAACTAAAGTTACCATGCAATAGTATATCCACCACATGTGAAAGTCAGCTGGGGTATAGACTCAATGATATCATTTTCAAGGTGTCAGTGTTTATACCTCGTATAGAAACCACGCTTCCCGCTCTACACACACACGGACCCAGATATACCAACACTAGCTTGGTGCTAATGGAACGTAAGTTTTTTTCAAATGAGGCATTTATAATCCCACAAGACCTGTTATCATTTACTCATAACAAAAGATAACGGGAGCGTTTGCGCAACGGTTACGAACTTGTTCTGCCAATGACATGAGCATGGTAGGACGAGAGTTATATTCCCCCTGGGCTCACCGTGCCCTACTCAGGGAAAGACTGGTCATCTGTCTCTCCCAGCACTCAAGACTGAAAACTGATGGTCCTACCATTGTACATACCCACATCGGTCTCCTACAACGGGACTTTCTTGGGGTTGTAAAAGCGAAAGGCGGGTGTTAACAATTATCGTGGACTCCCAGGTCGACTAAACTGGGTACCAGGAAATTTCATGGGAAGAAAGGCGGTCTGCACGATACTGACCACACCTCACACCCAATACTGATTGGTCTATAAAATCTGGGTCTAGAACCATATGTCCAATTGTATCCTATACTTGTACTTCCACTGTACCCAATACACCCCGCCCCCCCCCCCGCCCCCCCCCCCCCATTGGCGTATAAAAAGGTTCTTTACTTAAATTTAAAGAAAAATTAAAGTTAGTTGTATATCCTCTATAGGACATCGCAGTCAACCCCAGCATCTTGTGGCTGTGATTTTTTGGCAAGTTCTGCAAAGGACATGCTACTGAATGAATGAATGAATGAATGAGTTTGTATTGTGTTCTAAGCGACCGGCGCTAGTACCATTGTATGAATACCAACAGAAGGCGGTCTGCTTCCAAACATCCGCATCTGTGTTTCGAACTCCATAACGCCGGTTTACTAACATTTACATGTTTATTACTTACTTTATATACTTTAACTTACATGTGCGTTACTTACTTTATGTACTTTAACTTACATGAGCGTTACTTACTTTATGTACTTTAACTTACATGAGCGTTACTTACTTTATGTACTTTAACTTACATGAGCGTTACTTACTTTATGTACTTTAACTTACATGAGCGTTACTTACTTTATGTACTCTAATTTACATATGCGTTAATTACTTTATGAACTTTAACTTACATGTGCATTACTTACTTTTTTTTAAAATGTTGCATATCCCTTGCGGGACGTCGCAGTCAACACCAGCATTTTTCAGCTGTTGTTGGTGTACTAGACAAGTTTTTACGTTCACAGTTTGCCATTGCTTTCTGAATGACCAGCTCCCATACCAGGACGTTATAACACAATGCGACACGGTCTGCTGCACAAATCGGTCGCGGCTGAGATTCGAACACCTGGTACCCGGCTCACGAACCGCGTTCGCAAGCCTTTGGCCACGGAGTCGGTGTTTACTTACGCTATGCACTTTAATTTACATGTGTGTTACTTTAAGTACTTTAACTTACATGTGCGTTACTTACTTTATGTACTGTCATTCACATATGCGTTACTTACTTTATGTACGTTAATTCACATTTGTGATTCTTATTTGTTCTCCTAGCTGTACTATTTACCACAGATCCCCCTCTAGCATAGGACCACATTTAGCCACTATCTACCCCATTATCCCCCGAAGCCTCGATGCCACTGTGGCAGGGCTAAAGATCAACTTCACAACCACATTAACTCCAGGTGGTCGCTGTGGAATGCGTCTGTATGTTTGTGTCTGTTTTTTCCGTGACACCTATTATGTTCTTATTCTGATAATGAAAAGTAAATATGATTTTTTTTTTTCCGTTTCCAAATTGAGTAATTATGTTTGAATTGCACGTTAATTGCAGCTGAAAGGTTAAGAATGCATACTGGAATATAATTAAATAACAAATAACCAATGTGTGCTTTTATAAACTCGTGTTTAAAATCAGCTGAAGCAGACCACTTTGCGTTGATTTTTAACGATGAGCGTTGGTCGTTCAGAGAGCAATGACTGAAAGTAAAAGTGCCTAGAAAATCACAAATAGCCATAACATGCTCGGGTTGATTGCGACTTCCTGTAAAGGGCATACAACTAACTTTAACTCTACACACAAAACACACACACACACACACACACACACACACACACACACACACATATATATATATATATTGTTCTTCCTACTCCGTCTGTTCTCAGTCTCCTTTCTCCGAATTGTTCTGTTTCATCCTTTATGTTTCTGAGTTGTTGTTTTTTGCCTCCTCCTTCTTCTTGTTAATTTTATTTCCCCCATCCCTTCCTTCTTCTTCTTCTCTTTTCTACCCTCCTTTCCCTCTTCCTTGTTTCTCCTTCTATCTCTGCTTCATTCTGACTACTCGTTATGCCTATAACACCTTCTTCTTCTTCTTCTTCTTCTTCTTCTTCTTCTTCTTCTTCTTCTTCTTCTTCTTCTTCTTCTTCTTCTTCTTCTTCTTCCCACCAAGACAAAGGCCACCAACCGCTACTCGCTTAACCTTTGAGCTTCATGTTATGTCCTTGTTATCCCTGACCGTGGACCACTGTGGTTTGGGGGTGGTGAACGCTGGTTCATAGTTCTGACAAATCGGGTCCGAAGTCAGCCGCATTCGATTTGGGAGCAGACAGTTTTGCGTTGAATTACACAACATGACTATGTGGGTGAACATCTAGGAAACATCCAGATGGGAAAATGACTGCCGATTCCATCAGAGATAAACCGGGTGTTTCGTGGGGGACTATTGTGTTGACATTCTGGCGGCAGCATTATGCACAGTGTATCTGTGCGAGCTGTTGTTTGTCGAGACTCCTGTCTTTTCCACTTTTCACATTGGGCAGTGGGGAGCGTTTTGTGTGATATTCACTGGCACAGGAACGGAGCATAATGGGGACGACCCGTTGCTGTGAAGTTGGAACTGCGACTAACTAACTAACTAACTAACTAACTACACAAC
This sequence comes from Cepaea hortensis, assembly GCA_963921405.1. Lineage (NCBI taxonomy): Eukaryota > Metazoa > Mollusca > Gastropoda > Stylommatophora > Helicidae > Cepaea > Cepaea hortensis. Next base: position 50,205,854 of record OY992890.1, read on the forward strand.
ATGAGCGTCGGCCGTTGTAAAAGCAATGGCAAGCCTCTGAACATAAAATTGCATGAAAATCACAAAACAATAAATGATGTGGCTGCTTGTAGCGTCTTGAGAAGCACACGCAACTGTTTCTTGTTATCCCAGAATGTTGCTCCAGTTCTGTGAGAATATTTACATTAAATTACACATCCCACAGCAGTCTTTCATCAAGTGTAATGTCACTGCTATCTGCTCCGTTTATTTATTTTCTGCAGGTGTAAGGTCATTGTTATCTGCCCTGTTTATTCACGTTATCTCTATCCTTCTGAGAACTGTTTAGTCTAGTTTGTTTTGCTCGTTTTCTCCAGTGTCATGTTACCTATGGGAGTGTCCGTGACGAAGTGTTTACACCGCCTGCCTCTTCTCCGTGTTTGTGGGTTCGATTCCCGCATACGTCGTTCGGTTCGCACGTGAAATTGTCTCGGAGACTCCTAGGGGGTCGTTGCTGGAACTACGGAGTTCGTGCTTTGTGAGAGGTTTTCGGCAGGCCGCCCTGCGGGAAGAAGAATTAGCCATATGGGTCTTTTAAAAACACTTGTTTATGTTACCACGCCGCTGAATCCCGAACAAAGACAACTACAACCGTGTCTAAGATGTCAAGATAACCAAACTGTAACAATCTCGAAAGTTCGGTGATTTATGCAATACTTGTATAAAGGAACAGTTCTAGATTATTCAGTCTCATATACTCGCACGCTATTATTAAAATGGTGCATGTTCTTTACAGGACGCTGCGATAAATCCCAAGTTGATTTTCTAGGCGTTCAGTCATAAGCCATTGCTTTCTGGACGTGAAGTCAACGTTTAAGATCATTTTAATGCTGGTGTAGGGGTTGAACCGCCAACCTTGCCATCCGCACACCGAAAGTCGTTAGTCATTAGTCGCGGTTCCAACTTCACGGCAAAGTGTCACTCCATAATGCTAAGTTCCGGTGCTAGTGAATATCACACAAAATGTTCTTCACTGTTCTATGTGGATGGGACAGCAGTCCCGACAAACCACTAGCATGTACAGGCATACTGCATAAGGTGTCAACAAAGAAGTCAACCCGGGTTCGATTCTTCGATAAGGTGTGGGATTTTTTACTTTCGGGGGCATAAAGAAAACCTTAACCTGCACAGTTCGCGGCGACTGCACTAGCCATGCGGCCTTAATTCCCCAGGCTCAAAGACCCCTCTGTCACACACCGCAAGGTACTTTATTGGTAGTAAATGACAGTGACAGTTGATAGACTTGACAGTCACTAGAAAACCAACAGTTGCACACGCATTACTGCATAAGGCAAAGCCAGCTAGTTCAGCAACCAGTCGTCCGCCATTTTTCTGAACATGCAGTTCACAATACAAATTACCGCGGATAGATGTAAAAGCATTCCACATGAAATCCACAGCTCTCAGTGTCCTTGCACTTAACTCAGTAGCTGGACCACGGAACAATGAGGTCAAAATAGAGGAAATGCGTAAACAAACCTTAGCCAGAAGCAAAATCACACCAAAGGCCTTAACAGTTCAAAAGCTGTCCAGGTCTGTGAAAAACATCCCTACCACTAAAGGAGTTCCATTAAATGAAAACCAGGCCGGCAAGCCAGCGAGCTAACCACGGCGCTATATATAGTAGAATGAAATCGTTCTTCTTCCTGTGCCTCTTATTTTATATATAAAAGTATTAATATTCTTGGATGTATAAGGGATACACCATGCAGGGCGATGCGCTACATTCTTGATTTTCCAACAATGGGGGAACAGAGTACAAATTTGCCGAGCACGCGCCTACTTCAGAGTCAACGCAAACACACAATATCCATTGCATAGTGAAATTAAGAAGGTAAAGGGCAGCAGGTTAAAAAGAGGAAAGTTGTGGATGGGTCAAGCGGAAGACATTCTTCAGCAGGTGTGTATTCACTTGAGGACTTAGAACCTGGCGAGGAGTGGGTACAAGTGCCAACAGAGTTCTGTACGTCCTTTTCAGTGTTCATCCAACTAGACAGGAAATGCAGACAAGAAAATCCAGCTGCTGTAGAGGCGGAAGTACAGGCTCTGATCTTCGATAATTTTTTAGAGGGTGATGCTGTCGTTTACACGGATGAGTCGGTCGTTCGACGAGTGAGAAGTTCACGGGCCTTTACGGCTCAGGCCGGGGGGAGAATTGTGAGGGAAGAGTCTGGTGCTTTTGCTTTGACCACACATAGCCTGACTATGGAAGTCATGGCAGTTAGTAAAGCAATAATATGGCTCGAAACACAGACATTCATTCATTAGGGCATGTGCCCTTTGTGACTCGATGAGTATGCTCAAGACGATAAAGATGGGGTGGGTCCGAAGAGAGTGGTTGCTATCTCTGGGCAGTCTCTGCTGGCAAAGATTAGTTTCATTTTCGTGCCAGGGCATGCGGGTGTACAAGGAAATGGGCGGGCTGACAGGCTTGCAGGTAAGGCTACCGTGGAATGCGGACAAGCTATGGACCAGACAGACATTCTGAATGCTCTACGAGAAGTAAGTCGTTTACGAGAACCAAGTGATGACTGTGAATCTACAGCCATGGTCAGGCTGTGAGAACAGCAAGTTAAAAGAGGTGTGGCCAAACAAGAGCACTATGCAGGAAGCCAAACAAGATTAATAAACTAACACAGAACTGGTATCGTGAGCTGCGGAATTTGCTGAGGAGGGGATCCGAGCACTTATGGACTGAATGGTTCGATGGGCAATGAGGATGATTTGTCGACTAACCAATTAACTAATATATAAATGTATGAATAAAATTAGTGGAACTGCGGTCAAGCTGTGGAAATCTAAAATAACTCCACAGCCTGGGACTTTGAGATAAACAGCACCTTTTTCATGTTTTTCATTTTCTTTTCATTGTTCTAATATTTTTCCATCTGTCCATTCTTCTCATCCCGTTCTTATGCCTTAATGTAGTCACTGTTGTGCCTTCCCCGTGTTTATATGTTGTGGTTTGTGTCTTTGTTTGCTGAGGAAGGCTAGTCGCCTCAACGTTCTATGTTTTCCGCAATTGTGTTCTGCCAAGCTGCTTTACTTCGTGTTATGTTAGTTTGTTCTCTTCTTTCATATATCATATTGATATTCTTCGTTCATATGGGAACATTGGCCCTCAATTAACTCATGCCTACCTGTTGTTGTCCCCTAGAGCTTCATCCAAGCCTTCATATAATTGATCTATGTCTATTAATTTTCGTCTCCGTGTGTTTTTGGGCCTCCTTCAATTTCTTGTGCTCTGTGGGTTCAATAGAAAAGACTTTCTAGCTATAAAATTATCAGATCTTCCCAAGGTATATCCCATCCTGAGATTTCTCAAGGTGTGTCCCGTCTTGAGTTGTTCTCAAGGTATGTACCATCCTGAGATTTTCTCAAGGTGCGTCCCATCCTGAGATGCTTTCAAGGTGTATCCCATCCTGAGATGTTCTCAAGGTGTGTCCCATATTGAGATGTTCTCAAGGTATGTCCCATCCTGAGATGTTCTCAATGTGTGTCCCGTCTTGAGTTGTTCTCAAGGTATGTCCCATCCTGAGATTTTCTCAAGATGTGTCCCATCCTGAGATGTTCTCAAGGTGTGTCCCATTCTGTGCCATCGTCTTTTCCTCACCCCTTGACCTTCTGTATTATTCGTGTATTATCATTTGTATCATTTAACAATACGTTTCAGCCCTCCCAGTTCCTTCTTACTGTTATCATCATTTAGTTAACATTTTGTGTCTTGTCGAGTACAGAAATACTAAACTTTCTGGGTATTTGTTTATGTTATAACTGCTAACTAATAGCATACCACAACCAGCAATGACGTGCAGACCAAATGGAACCAAAAGAAGAGGTCGACCATTTAAACAATGGGCAGAGGGAATAACAGAGTCCATGGGAATCTTGATATACGATGCCCATAAACGGGCACTCTCCCGCTGTTTATACTTCACCTCGACACCGCAAGGTGCAAGAGGGACAAACTGAGATGAGATGATGAATAACATTCTTAAGTTGAGAGAATAGATAAAGATATCAAAATAAATATATACAAAGCAAGATAGGCTTTTAAAGTACTATGCAATTTGTAGAAATAAAAAATCATTGTACTTAGTACGAAACTTATAATATTCAATGCTAACATTAAGCCATTACTGCTGTATGTTTCAAAGACATGGAGATCGTTAAAACGGTTACTAAAAAACGATAAACATGCGTTAATTGTTTCTTACGCAATCAGGAGGACTAAAATGGTATGACAGAATCGCCGATATAGAGCTCTTGGTGAATCTAAACAAATACCAGTGAATGAAAGGGTGAAGGAAAGACGATGGCGCTAGATAAGACAAACATTGAGAAAATAGCATGGTAATTGTATAACTAGAACAGTCTTTTTGTGGAATCCACAGGGCAATAGAAATATAGGAAGACAAAATTCGTTAATAAGAGAAGTAGAGACAGAACTGAGTAACACGGGCAGGGCGGTTTAGTGACAATCAGCTGTAGTATTCTGGTGCTTTGTATCTCGTTTGCTATCATCGACTAATGATAGAATGGAACTGGCCATCTCATTCAGTAGAAAACGATAGATGTAACACCCAAACAGTAATTAATAAATCTTCCGACCAGGAAAGGGTACATTGACCCAGCTACGATGGAAGAAAGTCTTTGACATTAAGGGATAGGAAATTGACCTGGGTTACCGCCGAATCGTTATTAGTCACGATATGATAAAACCGGCTCTTGTGATGGTCTAGCGTTGGTTATGAGAGGAAATGGCTTTACGCTAATTTACAGAAACGTGATGTTTACAGTCGCGGCAAACACGGACTGCAAACCACCGTATCACTTTGTTTTATTAACAATATGCACACAAATTGGTACACTATCGTAGAACACTGACTTCATTAGTGTATTGCTGAAAAGACTGGCGTGTGTAAAGTAAGGAGAGTAAAGAACCCTTTACACGCTTTAAGACGCGTTGGGCTTATGGTGGACTCAGTTTTAATAGACCCATCGGTGCTCTGTGGGTGCTGGGGTCAGTATCACGCCAGCTGTCTTTACTTCCCAAGATATTTCATGGTACGGATACCCTTTTATAGGCAGGGTCGACCTGGAAGCCTAGGTCCATTAAAACATTGTACCCGTCTCTATTCGGATCAACGAGAGTCACCACCATCATCATCATCATCATCATCATCATCATCATCATCATCATCATCATCATCATCATCATCATCATCATCATCATCATCATCATCATCATCATCATCATCATCATCATCATCATCTTCTTCTTCTTCTTCTTCCACTTTTGCCGTCAAGCGTCGCGGAGAGAAATAATTGGCATTCCAGCGCCCTATGGGTGACACTGGATGGGGTCATTCCGTGTGATTGTAGAATGTCTTTGATGTGGTCAATCCATGTTCCCTCTCGGGCGTCCTCTTTCTCTCGTCGCAGATCTTCTTTGATGTAGGGCCAGTGCTGGTAGTTGATTGTGTTGCATTCTAACGAGATGGCCAAACCATGTGATCTTCTGTCTTTCAATAAATGTGGCACGAGGTTCTGACCCCACTGTCTGTTTGATAATATCATTTCTTACCCGGTCTCGGATTGTTAAGTTATAGTGTGTTGTTTTTTTGTTGCCTCAATATAAAATTCAATATCTCATTAACCAACTGAGGGAAAATGATGAGATTTAGTATATAACCTTATCATTATGTCCACCCAACAAAAACAATTTTGTTCTGGAGATTTTACAGCAGATTTCAAAGTTAGTTTATATGCGGTATATTAATTACGACATAGAGATTACCTCCATGATTTTAACAGTATTACAGCTTCACCAAGAGACGTCCGGGCATTTTTTTGAAATTTTCACGTGATTTCCGTTTTGAAACAAACAGCGCGAAGATTCAGAGGTATCTCCAAATGGGGGTTCTTTCATGAAACGTGATTATATAAATAAACTAGCTGACAAGGCCCGGCTTCTGGCGGGGATCTATCTATCTATCTATCTATCTATCTATCTATCTATCTATCTATCTATCTATCTATCTATCTATCTATCTATATGCCTGCCTGCCTGCCTGCCTGCTTATCTATCTATCTATCTATCTATCTATCTATCTATCTATCTGCCTGCCGGCCGGCCGACCAACCGGCCGATATCTATCTATCTATCTATCTATCTATCTATCTATCTATCTATCTATCTATCTATCTATCTATCTATCTATCTATCTATCTATCTGCCTACCTGCCTGCCTGCCTGCCGGCCGGCCGGCCGACCGACCGACCGACCCACCCAGTCAGCCAGCCAGCCAGCCACCCACCTACCTTTCTGCCTACCTACCTACCTACCTACCTTTCTGTCTGTCTGTCTGTCTGTCTGTCTGTCTGTCTGTCCGCGCTATTAAATATTGATAAAAGTTACTGGAAAAAACGTCAGGATCATGTGTTGAAAGAGGAAGAGGACTATTGGAGAAAGGATGGATTGAAGGTTGTATGTTCGATTCCGGGCCGCGTCCTTCATTTCAAGAGTGCATTTTTTTCTCGGACACTCCCGAGGGTCGTCGCTGGAGCTACGGAGTTCGTGCGTTGTGCGACGCTTTCCGCACTGCGGAAAGAAACTGAGACATATGGGATAAAAACCCTGTGCAATGCAGCCAACCCTGTCCATTGTAAGCTACTTCTTTCATTGCACCCACTCCCATACGAATCCGCATACGCCTTTGTTTGTCATCTGAATTTGCAGGTCCCCATTACCGTAAACATAACTTTTTTAGCGAGAAATCACTAGCTGTTCAGCAAAACATCAAAGGAATGTCGCCGCTTTCAATGATTTAAGTTGTTTTTGGACCTATCAAAGACATATTCCTTGGGTGGGGGTAAATATAAGACGGCTGGAAAAATTTCATAACGATGCAACAGTTTTCAAAATAATTGATCGTGAATGAAGGCATTCAAATGTGGACAGACTATAGCAGCTCTCCTCAAGCATCTCATCTCGTATGTGTTAAATTTTGCGTAAGTGTGCTTTCGATAATGTCCAAGTCTGACATTGGTAGCATATGGTTGGTGTGAATATGTTATTTGTTATCTGTCGTTTGCCTGACTCCGTGGCGAAGGTGTTACGGACGTGGTTCGTGATCCCGTAGACCCGCGTTCGAAACACAGCTGAGCGCGATTTGGCATCAGTCGGCATTGCGCTGGTATTTTACGAAATAGTATGGGTGCCGGTCGTTCCGAAAGCAATGGCAAATTACTGAACGTGAACTTGCTAAGACATCAATGTTGATTGCAAACGTCCTGTACAAGATATGCAATTAACTTTTTTTGAAAGAACAGTGAGCGTCATACAATCAATCAATCAATCATGTGCCATGCCGGAAAGCGTGGGCGGTCATGACTCGCCATTTCACTCGATCACCAGCGTCGTGGGTCAGCTCAGTGTTCCTGTCTCGTCCATGCCATGTGGCCAAGCCATCCAGGTATTTTCCTCTCGGTCTTCCTCTTGGTTGGACCAAATATCTTTATCTTTATCGGGTAGACCAAATATCTTGGTCTATTCCCTTCGATCTTGCCAGTTGTCACTAAGTTCTCTAATCCATTTCTTCTCATAACATGTCCAAAAAAATTTGACTGTCTTCGTCTAATTTCTCTAATCAATTTACGATTGTCATTTGTCTCCTGTAGTACTTGGTCATTGGTTTTTCTGTCTGTCCATGGTATTCTTTGCATTTTCATCAGATACCACATTTCTACAGCCATCAGATGTTTTTCAGCTTGACTGCTCATTGTCCAAGTTTCACATCCATACAACAGAACAGATTCTATGTATCCCATCAACACTCTTTTTCTCGTTTCAATTGACATCTTTTTATAAGTCAGAATATTTTTCATCTTGCTAAAGGCTACTTTCGCCATGGCGATTCTTGTTCTAATCTCTTCAAGGCATCTCCCATCAGATGTTATGACTGTTCCGAGATAATTGTACCGATTCACTTGTTGAAGAATATTCCCAGTTACTTGTATATTACATTGTGGTATTTCGTTCTTCCTAATAACGACCATAATCTGTATCCTTTTTCAATTTAATTTTAACCCCAGTTGTTCACTGTGTGCAACAACTGCATCTACTAATTGTTGCAGATCCTGCTCATTGTCTGCAATCAACACTGTATCATCTGTATATCTAATGTTGTTGACGTTTCGTCCTCCATTGCTGATTCCATTTATATCTTCTACATTTCTGAAAATATTTTCACTGTATAGGGAAAAAAGATCTGGAGACATTACACATCCCTGCCTAACACCTCTCTTAATAGGTTGATACAGTCCCACTTCATACACAGGTTACAAAACCCTTAAACAGTTAGACATAACAGATAAGACCAAATGTCTTCTACCCCAGCTAAATATCACTTTTGAAAACCTACCAGCAAACGAATATTTATTGCAGGTGTGATTATAATATAATCGCCAAGACAACCTGTCACAAACATCATATGGCCACATTATGAGAAGACAAAACCTGGAGCACGTGGCAACCTGAAATATTTATGGACAGAGAGATAAAGAAAGGCAATGAGAAAAACATTCTTGACAGTCTTGTGTCATGGCGTGAAAGGGAGTCAACATGCGAATTGATCCATGCCATCGGAGATCGCAATTTGTGGAGAAACTTAATCACTCACTTCAACCGGCAAGGCAATTGATTATTATTATTTTTTTTTTTAAAGTCGCTTAAAAGTCGACCGGGTCGACTTCATTGCTCCGGGTTTTTACCCTATACGGCTCGGTCTCTGTCCGCACAAAGCACTAACTCCGTAGCTCCAGCGACGACCCTCAGTCTCCGAAAACATTCACTCTTGAACCGAAGGAAGCGGCCCGGAATCGAACCCACAACCTTCGGAGCCGTGTCAAACGGCTTGACCAGTTCACCACGGAGACTCTCTGGTGATGAATACAATATACGCACAACTGGATCCTCGTCGGTGCTACGGAGTTCACAATTTGTGAGGCTCTTCTTGTGTGGTCTATGGGAGAAGGTCGGACCAATGGATATCCGTGTGTAATGAAAGTGCCTCTTTATAAACCAGTTCACAACAAGAAGAGGCGGACACCGCGAGCCTCAAGCACTCTAGCACTAGCACTTCAGATGTCAACAATAGAAACAAAGAACACTTTATCTGTTGCTTTATTTAAAGTGTTGTCTGCATTGTACTAAAATTTCACTGTCGAGTGGGCATTTTATCATGTTGTTGTATTGTATGGTATTTTATGTATATCACGTGTTCATTTACCGAGTACAAATGAAGAATCCTTGGTTCGGTTAAACCCTGATCGTGGTCACATCAGTTCCTCAGCACCACAAGACAATTGCTAGTTTAACCGACTCTTGCGATAACTATAGCTTTAAATTTTTATATTGCCTAGTGTGTCCTCTATTAAAGACCATAAAACAAAAAACAAAAACAAAAAAACTGAAATATTTTGGTCACTCGAAACGTCATAAAAGTTTGGAGAGAACAATAATGGATGGGTATATTCCCGGGAGGAAGAGGAAGGCCAAAGAGAAGGTGGCTGCAGGATGTGGCAGATGATCTCCAGATTGGTGTATCGGAAGTGGGATATCTTGCTTATGACCGAGAAGTTTTCGGGAAGGTTGTTATGGGGGAGAGGTTCTGCAAAGGACATGCAATTGAATGAATGAAGGAATGAATGAATGAATGAATGAAGTGCGTCCTCTAGTCTCTAATTCTTACCCCTACTTCTATGAGCGTCAAACAAAATGTGTGTATTTATTAATTAATTGTATTGATGACCTCAGAGGGTTCCCCAACTGATATTGATATCTCATAAAAGAACTGAGTGACGTGTGAGAGACGTGTGTCAGTTCTCAAGCGGCCATGAACACGCTGATTCAACAGCCAAGAATACGATGGTTGGGTCATGTATCCAGCATGCCACATTGATGAACACGCTGATTCAACAGCCAAGAATACGATGGTTGGGTCATGTATCCAGCATGCCACATTGATGAACACGCTGATTCAACAGCCAAGAATACGATGGTTGGGTCATGTATCCAGCATGCCACATTGATGAACACGCTGATTCAACAGCCAAGAATACGATACATGGGTCATGTATCCAGCATGCCACATTGATGAACACGCTGATTCAACAGCCAAGAATACGATACATGGGTCATGTATCAAGCATGCCACATTGATGAACACGCTGATTCAACAGCCAAGAATACGATGGTTGGGTCATGTATCCAGCATGCCACATTGATGAACACGCTGATTCAACAGCCAAGAATACGATACATGGGTCATGTATCCAGCATGCCACATTGATGAACACGCTGATTCAACAGCCAAGAATACGATACATGGGTCATGTATCCAGCATGCCACATTGATGAACACGCTGATTCAACAGCCAAGAATACGATGGTTGGGTCATGTATCCAGCATGCCACATTGATGAACACGCTGATTCAACAGCCAAGAATACGATACATGGGTCATGTATCCAGCATGCCGCATTGATGAACACGCTGATTCAACAGCCAAGAATACGATGGTTGGGTCATGTATCCAGCATGCCACATTGATGAACACGCTGATTCAACAGCCAAGAATACGATGGTTGGGTCATGTATCCAGCATGCCGCATTGACCTACCCCACGGGTATCCTCTCTGAGCAGATAGTACACGGAGGTAACAAAAACTCGCGTCCTCCACTACAATTCAAAGACACTTTCAAGCGAGATATGAAAGTGCCAGACGTAGACACACCACAATGGCTAGAAAACGTTTCTCACTGTATTATGTAGAGATGCCAACAATTGGAAAACAACTGAAAAACAATGGGAAAAATCGAGAAGTATCAGGCCAGCTTTACTAAAATAAAGTTACTTGCATGCCCTATGCAGGAAATCGAAATCAACCCAAGCATTAGTTGACTGCTTGTGATTTTATAATCAAGTTTACGTTTAGTAGAGTGCCATTGCTTTCTGAACGATCGATGCATTATCCATTGTGAAAATGAACGCAAAGCGACCTGCTTCCAAAACGCCTTCGGCTGACTTCGAATCCGATATGGCGAAATTATAAAACTGTATTCAACATCTCCAAGAAATTGTATTCAATACCTCTAAGGTATACCTCTATGAAACTGTATTCAACACCCCTAAGGTATACCTCTATGTAACTGTATTCAATACCTTTAATGTATACCTCTATGAAACTGTATTCAACACCTCTAAGGTATTGTTTTTTTGTGTGTGTGGTGCATATCCTTTACAGGACATCGCTGTCAACACCAGCATCTTTCAGCTGTATGTTGATTTCTTGGCAAGATTACGCTCAGTAGTTTGCCATTGCTTTCTGAGCGGCAGGCTCACATACCCCGTAAGTTACCGATGCGATTCGAACCACTGCTGGTTCTCACCGTCATCACGTTACCTATGAGAGTATACGAGATTACGGAGAAAGGTCGCTAACCTCTAAGCCACGAAGCCGGCCCTCTAAGGTATACCTCTACGAAACTGTGTTCAACACCTCAAAGGTGATTCTCAGCCTGTGGGGAATTCCCTTCAAGAACGCGTTAATACAAGAACCGATTACTTGATATTGTTGTCCCCTCCATAATTCTGTACTTCTCGCCCTTCTTAAATTTGTTTTATAACGTTAAGTAGACACGCAAATCACGTTTTAAGAGGACGTCTAGGTTTGTTCTAGTATGTGTTATTAAATTTAGCTTCCATTTTTACGTATACTGTCTATGGTTGGGGGGGGGGGTTTATATGGAGGAAATACGACGGTTGGGGGGGGGGGGAGAGAATGACGTTCTGAACATATGGTGAAGGGATGCATGGGCCAAAAAATGTTGATAACCACTGCTCCAAGGAATACCCCTATGAAACTGAATGTAATACCTCTACGGTAAACCTCTATAAAAATGTATTCAACCCCTCTACGGTAAACCTCTGTGAAACTGTATTCAATACTTCAGTGGTTCTCAACCTTTTTTGGCCCGTGCCCCCCTTCACCATATTTTCAGAACGTCATTCCCCCCCCCCCCTTTCGTATTTCCTACCTAAAAATCCCCCCCTCCCACCCCTACACAGTATACGTAATAATGGAAGCACATACTAAAACCAGTCTAGACGTCAACATAAAACGGTATTTGTGGGTCTACTTACTTTAAAAAATGAATTTTAGAAGGGTGGGATATACAGAACCGTAAAGTATGAAGGGAAAAACCAGATCAAGTAATCAGTTCTTGTATTAACGCGATCTTGAAATAATCTACATTCCCCCCTGGAAATCCCAAAATTCCCCCCTTGGGGGGGGGGGGGGGAATTCCCCACCGGTTGAGAACCACTGCAATACTTCATGTGTAGACTAAACTACAATTTCAATAATTTAAAAAAAACGTTCCAACGACAAGTCTTCACCAGCAAACAACAAGAAACCAAAAGGAATTACTTGAACCGAGTGAACAGTAACTTCAACACATAGAGGAGATAATCTTGGGCTGTCTAATGATGCTCATATGAAACATCAAGCCATGGTCGGAGTGTCGAGATTTATTATAATTTTACCACAACAGAAGCTTCTCTAGCTGCTACCACAAGCGGTTATTAGTAAAGGCTGTCCGAGCCATCTCAGTGTTGATGTAGGGCCCCAACTGATAGGAACCTACAGCTGTAGTAGGTCAGTGACTGGTGCTTTGTTCTTTCGGCCAGATGAGTCGAAGTTCAAGTCCTCCTAGAAATGTAAATTCCTTTGTGATCATATGACTGCTATCGAACCGGCATGAATAAAACAAAGTCAGCTGCATATCATTTACAGGACGTCGCAGTCAACTCCAGCATTTATTGGTTGTTTGTGAGTTCTTGGCAAGTTTACGTTAATTTATTGCCATTACTTTCTGAACGACCCGAACTCATACCATTGAATGGAAACCAACGCAAGGCGGTCTGCCACAGCGGTGTTTGGAAAGCGGTATGCTGGATTACGAATTGAATTCGTAACCTCTTAGTCATGTAGGCCGCGGCATTACAAAATGAGTAGTAATAATATAGTGGCGGCCTGTGTGATAGTCTTCCTGTCATTCATTCAAGAAGGCACAATGGCTTGGCTGTCGGTCTATTGGTCCTGTGTTCGAATCTTCATCTAGACATAGATTTTTTTTTTAAATGGACCTGGGTCCCAGGATGACCCAGCCTAAAGTGGACACCGTGAAATGTCCTGGGAAGTAAAGGCAGCCGGTGTAATACTAACCACATCATACAGAGCTGATTTTTTTTTTTTTTTTTTTTTTGCGTATCCTTTTACAGGACTTAGCTGTCAACAGCAGCATCTTTCAGCTGTCTGTTGATCTCTTGGCAAGATTACGCTCAGTAGTTTGCCATTGCTTTCTGAGCGGCCGGCTCAGTATCCGCAAGTCACGAGCGGGGGTCGAACCACCTCAGTTCTCGCTCCGCTGCGAGACTCTGCGTGATAAACGGGATTACAGAGAGAAAGTGTTGTAACCCCACAGCCAGAGAGACCGGCACAGAGCTGATTGGTCTTTAGAAATATAGGGGTAACACCACTTCACTCATACAGAGCTGATTGGTCGTTAGAAACAAGGGGGTAACACCACTTCACTCATACAGAGCTGATTGGTCGTTAGAAACAAGGGGGTAACACCACTTCACTCATACAGAGCTGATTGGTCGTTAGAAACAAGGGGGTAACACCACTTCACTCATACAGAGCTGATTGGTCGTTAGAAACAAGGGGGTAACACCACTTCACTCATACAGAGCTGTTTGGTCGTTAGAAACAAGGGGGTAACACCACTTCACTCATACAGAGCTGTTTGGTCGTTAGAAACAAGGGGGTAACACCACTTCACTCATACAGAGCTGTTTGGTCGTTAGAAACAAGGGGGTAACACCACTTCACTCATACAGAGCTGATTGGTCGTTAGAAACAAGGGGGTAACACCACTTCACTCATACAGAGCTGATTGGTCTTTAGAAATATGGGAGTAACACCACTTCACTCATACAGAGCTGATTGGTCTTTAGAAATATGGGAGTAACATCACTTCACTCATACGGAGCTGATTGGTCTTTAGAAATATGGGAGTAACATCACTTCACTCATACGGAGCTGATTGGTCTTTAGAAATATGAGGGTAACATCACTTCACTCATACGGAGCTGATTGGTCTTTAGAAATATGGGGGTAACATCACTTCACTCATACGGAGCTGATTGGTCTTTAGAAATATGGGAGTAACATCACTTCACTCATACGGAGCTGATTGGTCTTTAGAAATATGAGGGTAACATCACTTCACTCATACGGAGCTGATTGGTCTTTAGAAATATGGGGGTAACATCACTTCACTCATACGGAGCTGATTGGTCTTTAGAAATATGGGGATAACACCACATCACTCATACAGAGCTGATTGGTCTTTAGAAATATGGGAGTAACATCACTTCACTCATACAGAGCTGATTGGTCTTTAGAAATATGGGAGTAACATCACTTCACTCATACGGAGCTGATTGGTCTTTAGAAATATGAGGATAACAACACTTCACTCATACGGAGCTTATTGGTCTTTAGAAATATGGGGGTAACATCACTTCACTCATACGGAGCTGATTGGTCTTTAGAAATATGGGGATAACACCACATCACTCATACAGAGCTGATTGGTCTTTAGAAATATGGGAGTAACATCACTTCACTCATAGGGAGCTGATTGGTCTTTAGAAATGTGGGAGTAACATCACTTCACTCATACGGAGCTGATTGGTCTTTAGAAACAAGGGGGTAACACCACTTCACTCATACAGAGCTGATTGGTCTTTAGAAATATGGGAGTAACATCACTTCACTCATACGGAGCTGATTGGTCTTTAGAAATATGAGGGTAACATCACTTCACTCATACGGAGTTGATTGGTCTTTAGAAATATGGGGGTAACATCACTTCACTCATACGGAGCTGATTGGTCTTTAGAAATATGGGGATAACACCACATCACTCATACAGAGCTGATTGGTCTTTAGAAATATGGGAGTAACATCACTTCACTCATATGGAGCTGATTGGTCTTTAGAAATATGGGGGTAACACCACTTCACTCATGCAGCGCTGTTTGGTGGTTAGAAATATGGGCGTAACACCACATAACCTATACAGAGCTGTTTGGTCTTTAGAAATATGGGGGTAACACCACATCACTCATACAGAGCTGTTTGGTCGTTAGAAATATGGGCGTAACACCACATAACCTATACAGAGCTGTTTGGTCTTTAGAAATATGGGGGTAACACTACTTCACTCATACAGAGCTGATTGGTCTTTAGAAATATCGGGGTAACACTACTTCACTCATACAGAGCTGATTGGTCTTTAGAAATATCGGGGTAACACTACTTCACTCATATAGAGCTGATTGGTCTTTAGAAATATCGGGGTAACACTACTTCACTCATACAGAGCTGATTGATCGTTAGAAATATGAAGGTAACCTGATATATCCAGTACGCCTCAATGCGTGGCAAACATCATTTACTGAGATCCATTGCAGCCAACCTTCACTGCGGAGATGGCACCTGATTGATGATGACTTACATTTAGCCAGCTCCACTTAGTTACGAACATGAGCGACTAGCACTATGTCCATAATATGCCACTTTATCTCATTGACTTCTCAAGCGGTTGGCGGTCTCTTTACAAATAGATTCACATGCATTTTTTTGGCTCTCATATAGAAGTAGAACAAAGAAGGCGAGATCAGAGGCCACACCAGACAACATGCAAAAGTTGAAAGCTATAATTACCCGATTGAGATTCGAACTTGTTGCCTCCAAATTGCAAGAGCGATACAGGAACAAGTGTGCATGGATGACTGGACTAGTTGCATTAGTGCAAGTTGGTCTCTTCACTAGGTCATTCTGGGTGTTATCCTCCGAGACATGATCTACGATAGCTATACCACGTCCAATACTCCACATCTACTCATAAATCCACCTCAGATCAACATACAGATTATCAGGAGTCATGTGACTAAATACTGGAATAATATGCCAGCCTCGTATTTTGCTTTATCTGGACTTATATAATTTCAGCTGCTGCAGCCACTCTGAGCGGAGTCTGATAAATTCCGAACGTTTTCTATTGACTCTTCAAATGTCGCAGGTAATATTAAGAATTAAAAATAGACACCGTAATGTATTAAAACTGCAACACGAATACACGCAATCATTGAAAATAACTAGTGCAGTTTGCGAAGAGAAGGAGAGATAATTTCAAAATCTAACTTTATCACACACAACGTTTAAGTAATGGATCTATCAGACCTAATGTTTAAGTAATGAATCTAATATCACAACTAATGTGTAAGTAAATACTCTGTTTATCACAAGTAATAATAGAGTAATGAATCGAACTATCAAATCAAGTTTAGTCATGAATCTAGCTATCTAATCGACACAACTAATGTTTAAGTAATGAATCTAACTATCATATCTAATGTTTATGTAATGAATCTAACTATCATTTCTATTGTTTAAGTAATGTATCTAACTATAACAACCAATATGTAAGTAATTAATAAATTTACCACATGTAATAATTAAGTAATGAATACCATTATCAAATCTAATGTTTAACGAATCTATCAAACTTAATATGTAAATAATTAATCAATTTATCACATGAAATAATTAAGCATTGATTCTCATTAACAAATCTAATTTTAAGCAATGAATCTATTAATCTTATCTAATGTTTAAGTCACATTTGCGGGCGATTTGGCAACATACCACATTGCGTTGGTTTTTTTGCGAAATGGTATGGTGCCGGTCGTTCAGAAAGCAATGACAAACTACTGAACGTAAACTTGCCAAGAGATCACAACAGCAAAATATGCTAGTGTTGACTGCGATATCCTGTAAAGGATATGCAACTAACTTTTTAAAATGTTTAAATCTTACTATCCAATTAACACACCTACAGTTTAAGTTGGCTATTAAAGACGATAAAACAAAGAAAATTTATATAGTTTGGTCACTTGAAACGTCATGACAGTTTGGATAGAACAATAATGGAGGGATGTATGCCTGGGAAGAGAGGAAGAGGAAGGCCAAAGAGACGACGGGTGCAGGATGTGGCGGATGATCTCCAGATGGGTGTATCGGACGCGGGACATCTTGCTTGTGATCGAGAAGTTTTCCGGAAGTTTTTTATGGGAGCGAGGTTCTGCAAGGGACATGGCACTGAATGAATGAATGAATGAATGAATGAATGAATGAATGAATGAATGAATGAATGAATGAATGAATGAATGAATGAATAAATGAATGAACAGTTTAAGTAAAGATTCTATCAGACGTAATATTTAAGCAATGCATCTAACACACCAAATATATAATGCATCTAACTGTAACTTTCACCCCTGATGTTAAAGTAATTAATCTAGCTATCAATATCTAATGTTCAAGAAAACATATCTACCTATAATACCAACTAGTTAAGTAATGAATCTGCCTCTAATATCTAATGTTAAAGTAATTAATCTAACTATCACACCTAATATTTAAACAATGAACATACTTCGATTTCGATTTCCCCATTACCCCTATCCCGTTTAACTTCAAGAAGTTATAGTTGGGGTCCATCACCGGCTCAGAATGATAGTCCTGGGTTTACCCTCGCAGGTTTATTAATCCGAACGTGATTGTTGTCCATATGGGGTATTTAAACATACTTATTATACCCGACGTTTAAATAATGAATCCATCATCTATCCATCATCATCATTACATTGTTTAAATAATGAATCTATGAAACTATAACACCTAATGTTTAAGTAATTAATCTACCTGCCTATCATACTTAATGTTTAAGTAATTAATCTACCTGTCTATCATGCATAATGTTTAAGCAATGAATTTAACAATCATACTTAATGTGTAAGTAATGAATCTATCTATCTATCACACACATTGTTTCAATAATCAATCTAACACCACACAGAATGAACCGGTACATCTCCTGTGAAGAAATGACACATACATGAGGTACGAGACAGGTAGGCTGATTTGCGCTGTCACATCCCCCGGGAATTCAATTCTCGTCCCCAAACAGCACTTTGATCACTTGACACAGAAGACTATTTAAATCGCGCACAAGTGCATGATGTCACAGCGACACTGAACGGGCAAAAAACTGACACGTGCAAATGTTAAGTAATGTAGCGTCTGCATTTGTCAAACCGAGGATGGGCCGAGTTGTGTGGAGATCGGGAAGGTTACTTTTATCGTGTGGTTTGGTTATTAGAATGCATGCGTGAACGCGTAGAGGTTTCCCCGCCAACGACTTTGTTTAAGTTTGGTCAGGGGTAGATTAATAGTTATACAAAAGAGGCAAGAGAACAGGGCACCAATAAATCATCAGCAACAAGACCAGCGATGATAATAGTCAGTATTGACAAGACTACACGTCTGCGACTGTGGGTTAGAGGTGGTGAAAGCAATGTTCACAATTACCCCCCCCCCCCCACCCCCGACATACCAGGTAAAGGGTTCGAAATCAGCCACAGAAGATTTGGGAGCAGATCGCTTTGCGTTGATATAGATAGTATGAGAGTCCGCCGTTAAAAAAAATGGAAAACGTTTTTTTCATATCCTATTTACAGTACATCGCTGTCAACACCAGCACTGCTGTTGATGTCTTGGCAAGTTTACGTTCAGTAGTTTGCCATTGCTTTCTGAACGACCGGCTCCCATACCATCACGTTAAAACCCAGCGCGACACGGTCTGCTGCCAAATCGGTCGCAGCTGTGTTTCGAACGCAGGTAAGCGGAATTACGAACCGCGTCCGTAATGCTTGGCAAACTACTGAATGTAACATATCTTAGTAAATCACAAACAGCTCAAACATGGTGGGGTTGACTGCAAGGCCCTGTCAAGACATGCAACTAACTTGTAAACACGGTGTTAACATTTGTTGCCCACCAGTCGTTCTTCTTCTTCTTCTTCTTCTTCTTCTTCTTCTTCTTCTTCTTCTTCTTCTTCTTCTTCTTCTTCTTCTTCTTCTTCTTCTTCTTCTTCTTCTTCTTCTTCTTCTACTTCTTCTTCTTCTTCTTCTCTCTTCTTCTTCTTCTTCTTCTTCTTCTTCTTCTTCTTCTTCTACTTCTTCTTCTTCTTCTTCTTCTTCTTCTTCTTCTTCTCTTCTTCTTCTTCTTCTTCTTCTTCTTCTTCTTCTTCTTCTTCTTCTTCTTCTTCTTCTTCTTCTTCTTCTTCTTCTTCTTCTTCTTCTTCTTCTTCTTCTTCTTCTTCTTCTTCTTCTTCTTCTTCTTCTTCTTCTTCTTCTTCTTCTTCTTCTTCTTCTTCTACTTCTTCTTCTTCTTCTTCTTCTTCTTCTTCTTCTTCTTCTTCTTCTTCTTCTTCTTCTTCTTCTTCTTCTACTTCTTCTTCTTCTTCTTCGGACTCTTGGTCTGGAGCAGGCATCGGCGATCAAGTCCCTGCGATCGTCTCCGTCAATTTGACATTTTGGATGAAGTTGGTGTTGCTTATACTATTATGTGTTGTCCAGCTGTTGAAACTTTTAAAACAGATTTAAAGATGTATTCTCGGACAACAGTGTCAATAACCATATAACGTATAATACTCAAGATGGACCAAACATATTAAAGGCTGAAGTAGAGAAGATTATTTTAAAAAATAAACAAGGAAAGGCTGCAGGCCGTGATAAGTAAACAACGGAAATAATAAAATCCTTATCCAACTTTGGTATTGATACTATCACAGAATTGTGTAATTATATATATATATATATATATATATATATATATATATATATATATATATATATATATATATATATATATATATATATATATATACATATATATATATATCCCCAAGGATTTGAAAACATCCATTTTCATCACACTACACAATAAGTCAAGAGCTGTTGATTGTGAGGATAATAGAACTATTAGCTTATTAAGCTAGATAACTAAGATACACCTCAAAATCAAAGAAGATAGAATTCAAAATGAAATAGATGAAGAAGTAGCTGAATAACAATATGGATTCCGCAAAAACAGCGGCACAGCGAAGCACTAATCTGTTTGAAGATCTTAATTTAAAAATATATCAAGTTAAGAAAATCTATATTTCAGTGTTATAGACAACAAGAACTTCTATTTGCAGACGATCAGTGCCTGTTTGACAGCGATGAGGGCAGACTACAAAATCATATTAATAATTTGAGTTCAACATGCAGCAGATACAATATGAGTATAAACAACCAAAACCGAAGTAATGCAAGTTAGTAGATCGCCTGGTCTACTAAGTGTACAGATAAATAGCACAACTCTGAAACAAGTTAAAGAATTCAAATATCTTGGAAGTATGATCACAGAAGATGGCAGATTGGACAGAGAAATCGAAATCAGATGTCAAAAAGCTAGTGCACTTACATATCAATTATCACCCTTACTGAAACATCCAAATATACCCATGTCCGCACAATGACAGATGATTAACAGCATTTTAACACCAACCATATGCTACCAATCTTAAACTTGGACTTTATCCAAATCACACTTTCGCAGAATCAACACCTGTCGTTAGACGGCAACACCAACAACTACCATCACTGGCCTTACATCAAAGATCATCTGCGATGAGACCACGAGGACATCCAAGAAGAAAATGGATTGACGACATCAAAGACATTGTACAATCACACGGAATGACACTATCCAGTGCCGCCCATCGGGTCCTGTTGCGCAAATTATTCCTCCCCACGTCGCTTGACGGCAGAAGTGGAAGATGATGATGATGATAGACAAAAAGACGGCTTTTGACAGAGTACAACCTGAACGTTTAATTGCATGCCCTCAAGATATAGGAGTAGACGAAAAGGTCATCAGACTTATTTATAACTTGTACTGGGAACAAGCGGTGACAATTTGATACGGAAATAATTACTCATCGCCCATACAGACAAAAAGAGAAGTACTGCAGGGATGCATATGGTTCCCAAGCCTCTTCAACTTATAAACAGAAAGCATTGTTAAACAAGTTAGAGAACTGAGAAAGGCAAGGTCGTCAATGAACATCACAGTAAACGGGGGGATACTAGAACAAGTAACTAGTTTCTCCTATCTTGGACAAAAGGATATGATGGCAGAAGTGAAACAGAAATGAAAAAGAGAGTAGGAATGACCAAAAATGGTGTCAACAACATTAAATCAATATTAACATCTAGAGAGATTAACAACCCAGTAAAAATGAGAATTGTCAAATGTTATGTATATTCAACACTGCTACATAGCGGAGTATACCTGTACTTGTGTGTAGATGTGAAACACGGACGATGAGCGGACAAGCCGAAAAACATCTAATGGCAGTGTAAATGTGGTTTCTGAGGAAAATGTAATAAATACCATGGACAGACAGAAAAACCAATGATCAAGTCCTACAAGAAACAAATGAAAGCCTGATTTGAGAAATTAGACAGTCACTGTTTTAGGCACGTTATGAGAAGAAATAAACAAGAGAACTTGGTGACAACTGGCAAGATTGAGAGTAAAAGAACAAGGGGAAAGCAGAGACGTAAATATCTGGATGGCTTGACCACGCGGCATGGTGGGGATAAAAATACAGAGCAAATCTGATTCACGACTTTGGTGATCGTGTAGGATGGTGAAACATGACCGCCCACTCTTAAGGCATGGCTCATGATGATGATGATACAGAGCAGAAACCGCCAGGACAATGAACAACAACCGATTATAACGATGAACAGCTCGAAGAACACTTAGAAGACCTACAACAAAACTGAAAGTGGTAAAACCATCAGAGGTCCTAATTATCATGGGAGACATGAACGGAAAGGTTGGGAGAATGAAATATTAGCAGACTGTAGGTTAGCATGATATGGGAACCAAATACGGTGGGCAATGTGATCGTTATTATATCTGCCGCCTTTACTGCACAAAAGATGTCAATGTATTAGCTTATATAATAGGTAATAGATATTAGAAATAGAGTAACAACAGATACTGTTTAAAAACATAGACATAAAAATTACCCGTTAACTCTACCAATGTGATCTAGTTTACTTTGATAAACGATTACTTTCATTACACAGAGGTATCTCCATAAGTGTTCCAGTCTCCTCTCATTAATCACACAAGGATAATCTTAGTACATTGCACGAGCTCCGTAGCTCCGATGAGAATCCAGATGTATTTATACCAGCATCACGCGTGCTCTGTATGTGCTTTTGTGGGCGGGTTTTCTAATTTTGGAACATAAAGATGTTACTACTACAAGAAATTTGAAAGAAGTACGCACTATATACCAACATGGGAAAATCCTCACACACTTGCAGTGTTCATTCATTGTCTATCAAACACCTCAATGTGCGCAGATCAGCTGCTATTGAAATAGCCTAGACACGTATAGAGATCCGATTTTAATATTAGCTGTGAATCGTGGCTAATTAGTGAACACATTTCTTCAAGCTACAGATTTGTGGACTTACAGAAGAATGCCGAGAAAACGTAGGTAGTGACAAAACCAGGAGTCTAAATGTTTTGAAAGAGACTAAGATACAAAGACAGCTTATCGATATCACGACATACGCCCCGTGTGGTTCAGAATACAAACAAACCAACTCAGCCGAAATAATCAGCAACAATGCACATTTAACGGTTACAAATACAGGTAGACACTATACAGACTGCAAACGTTGTTCTTGCCAAAATGCGGAGTATTATGTTATATTGAAACCAGTCATTGCATAATTGCAATTCCCACTCATGTCCAGTCTTCCAATGCAGAAGCCATTCCCAAAGTATTTCTGCTCACTGCGTGGGGTTGACCAGGGCTTAAACAGCCCAGTCGGCAACGACCTCCTAAGGCGACAAGGTGGTTAGACCAAACGGCACGGAGACAACAATGTGGTGAAACTGACGCCATTAACCTGTGACCAGTACATACTATGACATGAACAATCTAACTGACGCCATTAACCTGTGACCAATACTGTGACCAGTACATACTATGACCAGAACAATCTAACTGACGCCATTAAACTGTGACCAATACATACTATGACCAGAACAATCTGTCAAAACTGTCATTTACTGCCAACATAGTACCTTGCGGTGTATGGCAGAGGGGTCTTTGAGCCTGAGGAATTAAGGCCGCCTGGCTAGTGCAGTCGCCGCGAACTGTGCAGGTTAGAACTTTCTTTTTGCCCCCGACAGAAAAAAATCCCACACCTTACCGAGGGATCGAACTCGGGTCTCCCGAATGGGAGTTCGGCGTACTATCCACTCGGCCAGCCGCTCCTCCCAGAACAATCTAACTGACGCAATTAACATGTGACCAATACATACTATGACCAGAACAATCTAACTGACGCCATTAACCTGTGACTAATACTGTGACCAGTACATACTGTGACCAGAACAATCTTACTAACGCCATTACCTTGTGATCAATACATACTAGGACCAAAACAATCTAACTGAAGCCATTAACCTGTGACCAATACTGTGACCAATACATACTATGACCAGAACAATCTAACTGACGCCATTAACCTGTGACCAATACTTACTATGACCAGAACACCCTAACTGACGCTGATTAACAATAAGCAAGCCAAGAACATAGTCAGTGAAGTGGTGTCTGGCTGGCGGTTGTATCTTTATTTCGGTATTTTATTGACTAAAAATGGAACTAAAAGACATAATTCAGGAAAGCACATGACCAGGAAAATGGCTAACATGCAATGTTGAATGCCAAAAACAAAGTGATTGACAGATCTAACCAATATATTACTATGGTCAGATGGGCGGCGTTAAATTATAAAATTATATTTAACTGATTCAGTGCCGAAGGATAATATATCGCCAAATGTGACCTCCCATTTGGACAGAAGGGCGCTATATTGCCATACTAAGGTCATCGTGTTATTTGTTGTATTTCATTGTATTTTAGGTAGTTTCAATGCTCAGGGAAGGGAAATTTACATTATAATACTTGTTGATTTGATTGTGTTTGGTCTAAACCTACTTTTTTATTTGGCATTTAATCAATTAAAGCTGCCAGGGAATATCCTCCAGAAATGCCAAATTTCAAAATGGGAAACAGTTAAAAATAATAATTGAGAGAAATGATGAAAAGTATATAATAGCCTGTATTTCGTTCAGAAAATAGACCCTGATTTAGAAAGCCAAGTCTTTAAAACGTCGAAATCGTGAAATTTAAAAAAAAACAAAAAACTGACGATACTATTCCGACAGACCATGACCGGAAACACTTGGTTTCCTCGGCGAAGTCCAGGTAGGACAAATTGTTATTGTCATTCCATTAGCTTCTGTGATAAGTACCAAAACGTCTCGTTCTGTTACTGAATTTTACTTCGTGTGTCAATTTTCTGTGTGGTCATTCAGTTCGACGCCCGAGTACATGTGGCGTTCAGATTCTTTTTTTTTCTAGTTTATTCATAATTTATTCGTTAGAATACAACACCAACAACTACCATCATTGGCCTTACATCAAAGATAATCTGCGACGAGACCAAGAGGACGTCCAAGAAGAAAATGGATTGACGACATCAAAGACATTGTACAATCACACGGAATGACACTATCCAGTGCCGCTCATAGGGCACAGGAGCGCAAATTATTCCTCCCAACGACGCTTGGCGGCAGAAGTGGAAGCTGATGATGATGATGATGATGATTACTATAAAAATATTCTACCTCCTGCATGCAATAATTCCTACGTACAATAATTTTCATATTGTATGCAATATTAGTACTACAAACACCCGCGGTAAAAAAGATTTTAATGGTGTTGTTTTAATTGCCTTCAACTGACTAACTACCCATATTATTTTGCAAAATTAACCAGAGTGTATGCCTACAGCTTATGTAATTATCGCGGCAGTAGCTTGCACGTAAACTGAATGTTACTGTACCACCCTGCCTTTATTAGGACAGGCAGATGAACATTCAATTCATTCTGACAAGACAGAAGTCGGGCGTGAAGGCTGATTTATGACCAGGCTTGCGTGACTATGGGAATTCCTTCTGGCAAAACAAAGCTATGCAGATGAATACCCCCCCCCCCCCCACACACACACACACACACTCACACACACACACAGAAATGAGAGCCAATGTTAAAAATTAATATACCTGTGTGTGTGTGTGTGTGTGTGTGTGTGTGTGTGAGAGAGAGAGAGAGAGAGAGAGAGAGAGAGAGAGAGAGAGAGAGAGAGAGGTCAGCGTGACCGAGATATACAATGCGTTTGAGCTTACACTTCCTCTGCGCTGACGGCGTGATAGTGTGTGTGTGTGAGTGCGCATGGGCGTGTGTGTATATGCGCGCGCGTGTGTATATGTTTATGTATGTGTGTGTGGATTATTATCTATACGGCTCCAGGATTTGTTGAATGTCGAATTCCACCAGCGGTTGCCTTGGCAGGGGCGGACTATACCAAATGATTTCGAAGGCCGAACGTTCCCCTCCCGTTTAGTTTAGTTTAGTCGTTGGATCAACATCACGGCACACGGGTTTAACCCATAAGTGTTCCGTTCTCCTCCTAACTCAAACCTGAGTCTGGAGAAACTCAGCTCAATGCACGAACCCCGTAGCATCGGCGAGGATCCTGAAATACTTTGGGTAGATTGTTAACTAGATATTTTGCCCTGGCAGCGCCGTTAGGCTACTCTTTTTCGATTTCCAACTGCCAAGGGATTTTGTACGTGAGCAACAATACACACGGGCGTCCGATCTCACTACCCAGAGACCAGGGGAAATTTTATAACTGGAAGTCCACGTGGATTTTTTAAAATAAATCCCGGTCCTCACCGGGGCCTGAACCCGGGACCTCCAGCACTCGAGGCGGACACCATACCTCGAGACCACTCAGCCCCCTAATGACATAATTTTGTTGGTTTCCTATGCTAATAGGACTAGGCACTAAGGCAAAAAAGAAACTACTAGCAGTCCTAAATTACAGCTGGAAGAGAGGAATAGTCCCAAAGAAAGAAAAAGACATGAAAGAACCAAATGGCTATCGACCTATCAGCCTACTTTGATTAGGACAAAAATCGTGATGGCGAAGGTAGCCTTTTGTAAGATGGAAAACATACTGACCCATCATTTTCAAAGAGAAAAAGAGTATTGAGGTGCTACAAAGACCCTATACTTTTGTGTGGATGTGAAGCGTGGAAAATGAACAGAGAAGTTGCAAAACATCTGATGGCTATGGAAATATGGTTTCTGAGGAAAATGCAAAGAATACCACGGATAGACAGAAAAACCAATGATCCAGTCCTACAAGAACAAATGAAAACCGTAAATTGATTAGAGAAATTAGACGTAGACAGTCACAATTTTTTGGTCACGTTATGAGAAGAAATAAATTGGAGAATTTGGTGACCACTGACAATATTGAGGTGAAAAGAACAAAAGGAAGGCAGAGAAGTAAATACCTGCATGGCTTGGCCACGTTTTATGCTCGAGACAAGAAAACTGTGCTGATACACGACTCTGGTGATCGTGTGAGATGGCGAAACATGACAGTCCACGCTTATCGGCGTGGTACATGATGAATGAACAACTTGCACACGGGACCCCTGTTTTTCACCCTTATCACCTCACTACCTAAGAGATGAGGAGATTGTATGACGTCACTACCCAATAGATCAGGAGATAGTGTGACGTCACAACCAACAAGATCATGGGGACGTGTGACGTCACTACCCAAGAAAACAGAGAGAGCCGCGTGATATCTTTTAATACCAATGATTCTCGATGCAATAAGGCAAATCAACTTATTGGACAAATGGCACCAATACTAAAGAACAAAAATGTATCAATAACTACTAAGAAAGCACTTTACAACACAATCTTCCTACCAACTCTATGCTACCAATGCCAAACCTGGACAATGACAGAAAAAAAGAGAAAAGAAAAATAACAACAACAGAAATGAGGTTCCTGAGAAGAGTACTCAACGTCAAGAAGAGATCAGATCAGAAATGGAGAAATCAGGACTAAAGTGGGGGTTAAAGCAGCACTAGATTTTATTAGAAAGCAGCAAGTCAAATGGTTTGGCCATGCAAGTAGGTTACCAGTCAACAGCATACCAAAACAAGCAATGATGTACAGACCAGATGGAAACAGAGGAAGAGGCCGACCACGTAAACGTTGGATGGAGGGAATAGCAGAGTCCATGGGAATATCGATATATGAAGTCCATAATCGGGCACTCTCACGATGTTTATACTTCACCTCGACACCGCAAGGTACAAGATGAGATGAGATGATTCTCGAAAACAATTCCCAACTCTATGGACGGATCGAACCCGTTACCTTCTAACCCTGAGGCGGACTCTCTAACCTCTCAGCCACGACACCTCTTTCCCTGGTATTACTCGTTACAACCGACGTTCAGTGTGAAAATGGCACTTGCGAATATAATTCGTTTACAAGTTAATTAATTCTCTAGGAATCAATCAATGAATCATGTTCCACGTCGGAAAGCGTGGGCGGTCATGACTTTAGGAAAGTAACAGGAAAAAAAAAATCAATAAAAATGACTTTTAAAAAAAAAAACACACACACACAATTAAGCGGAAATTGATAATACTCCATTTGTACAGAACAGATTCCCGGTGGGGTATTGGGAGTTTGATGTGACACAGAGCTGTAAGAAGCTAGCACGCAAAATTTAATGTCATTTAATAGCACGCAACAGTATTATATCTACGGAGGCACAAACAGTGTTGCAACGAAGGCAGTTTTAAAGAACAGACTTAACTCTTTATGTCCTTTGGCTGCTTACAATACAACAGCTGGCATGTGCAGGAGTTAAAGTTTGGATTGAAGGGATCAAACAATGATTCCTGGTAGAAGCGGGGCATGGTATTAGTTCAGGAATAGAAAAAGGCACAGGAATGAATGTCTGGTTTTATCATCATCATGTGGCATGCCGATAAGCGCGGGCGGTCATGTTTCGCCATCTCACTCGATCACCAGTGTCGTGGATCAGCTCAGTGTTCCTGTCTCCATCATGCCACAGTCATCCAGGTATTTATTTCTCTGCTTTCCCCTTGTTCTCTTCACCTTGATCTTGCCAGCTGTCACCAAAATCTCGAATTAATTTCTTCTCATAACGTGACCAAAAAACGCTGACTGCCTACGTCTAATTTGGCTAATCAGTTTACGATTTTCATTTGTTTCTTGTAGGACTTGGTCATTGGTTTAGAGTGGCTTAAACTGATGGCAAGTTATTGCAGAATTTAAGAATTCTCGCTCCATGATGTGTCTACAACAACAACAACAACAACAACAACAACAACTACTACTACTACTACTACTACTACTACTACTACTACTACTACTACTACTACTACTACTACTACTACTGCTACTACTACTACTACTACTACTACTACTACTACTACTACTACTACTACTACTACTACTGCTACTACTACTACTACTACCACTACCACTACTACTACTACTGCTACTAACTACTGCTACTGCTACAACAGCTATTACTACCACCACCACTACCACGACTATTACCACTACTACTACCACTACTACTACTACTACTACTACTACTACTACTACTACTACTACTACTACTACTACTACTACTACTACTACTACTACTAAAAATATGAATAAAATTTGGTGGAATTGCGGTAAAGCTGTGAAAATGTAAACAATATAAAATGACACAAAGTAATGCAGCTTTACATAACAGAATTACGACACATACAGGACGTTGTGGCGATTAGCCTTCATCAGCAAACAAACACATACACATTGGTACCATTAGTATTGAAACTCTACGCTGGCTGTTGAAGATGAGGACTGAGCGCTTATGGGAATGCCCCAGGTGCAGTGATGGGTCTTGATTCAACACAATAGAAACAATAGCTTAACAATGATAGTAGTCAAGTGCTCTCTGCCTCTCCCACCTCTCCACCCCCCTCTATCTCTCTCTCTCTCTCTCTCTCTCTCGCTGTCTCTCTCTCTCTCTCTCTCTCTCTCTCTCTCTCTCACGCGGTATGCAGGATTGCAAAATGAGTCCCAGTTAAGGAGTGTGTAATAAATATTTGAACCCTGGAGTGAAGTATTTATACTATGTACCAGATGGTGTTATAATGTTCTGCTATTTACATTTCCCGAGAAACCCAGGCGGCACGGCACCTATTACTGCTTCTGGCAGGACCTTCCAGCGACACCAGAAACTCCAGCGAACCATCAGCAGAGGAGAAAGCGATGGATGGGATTCACATTGAGAACTCAAGTTAATAGCATGACTAGGCAGATCTTCCTTTGGAAGTCACACGGCAAAACAAAATAGGGAGCGACCAAAAGACACACCGCCCGTGTGGTACCTGGGTCGGTAATGCCAAGAATAGGAACACTGTACCCACATGTATGTCGTAAGAGGCGGATAAGGAAGGTTGGCGTGAGACTGGCTACCCCATGTCGTAAAAATCTGTAGACACAAAATCCAACCAATCACAAACATTGCTAGAAAGGTCTGGGTGTGAGCTGTTTGTTTGGCCTGTGTTCCATTTGAAGACGAAAGATGGAAAATCAAGAAGCACAAAGAGATGAGAATTAACTCAGTCAGCGCCAAATAAAAAGTAGGTTTGGACTAAATACGGTACGCAAACAAATAAACGAATAATATAATGTAATTTAAATATTGAGCACAACCCACTACTGGCAACGCCGATCGCATTCCGGTATGAACCTAAGGCCTATCCACGTCAATATGGAAGCACTATACTCGAGTTTCGCCCTTGTTTGAGCTCGTCAGTAGTGCATATCCCTGACCGGATCCGGATCGTCCTGATCGTTCGGGTCCCATCGATTGACGGACGTCGGTCGCGGCGATTGGGCAATCTTGAGCATAGCCTACGATGGGTAGCGTTGTGGTGTTCTGTTGTGATAATTTGGTGTGTCCAGTGTGTGCCGCGTGGTTACACACCCGCTTCACACGCGTGATCCGGGACTGTTTCCGGATCCGGTCAGGGATATTGTAGCGAAACGCCAGTGGTCCATGTCCTTATGCATTCTTTTATTTTGGGTAGACAGGGGGGAACGGCTTTCGGAAGCTCTCAGTTCTCTTGTTCTCTCAAATCTCCATGAAAGATGGTTCTTTGGGTTATCTTCCTATCACAATCTTTACATGGAGCAAGTAGCCAATGTCTTTCACATCGGGTAAACCCGATGGAGCGCCTTGCGCCAAATGAGCGCTGGTGCGGCTGCTAAGCAATTCATGGCCGTGTACACACCTACCGTTGGATAGTGGCATCTTGTCAAGTCGATTTGAAGATTGGGACAGAGATGCAACCTCCTACTGAAGTGGTGAAGAAAGGTAGGGCTTGGGTTGTGGGTACTCCAGCCAAACATGGAGTTATAAATATACCATGGGTTGAAGGGGAAGATGAATGGGCGAAAGGCCAATCATAACCAATGACGAGTTGGGTGACCGTTAGCCGATTTGGCTGCACGTCTTGTCCTTGGCATAGCCGGGGAAGTGAATCTGAACCATATATCTCCCAAGAGGATTTCATTTGTTCTTGGCGTCAGATGAGCTGTTGCTGTCTTTCTATCTACGGCTTGAATTGGACAGATTGTCATCTTTCTGTTGTATATACTCAGTGGGTATTTTGGGAATGGGGTACACCAATCTCTGATCTATCTTCTTGAGCCAGAAGAGGCTATTCACAGGACTATCTCTTTCATCTGTTACTAGATGGGATGATGTAGGGAAGTTAATGGACTTCTGTATCTCATTTAGAGAACCTGCATTCCGCTGAATCTATGTGTTCTGTGGGGCACTGCTGGTACATTGCGGCGACCGCTCAGACAAGAGCGGAGCCGGGAGGGGGTAGGATCTTCTTTCCTATTCTTGCAGGGAGTGGGGAACTACAAAGCGTGCCATACAACCCCATTACTATACTATGAGTTAATGAGATGTAACACACGGATTACTGGGCGCACCACACCACAAGATCTTGCGGGTGAGAAAGGCATGGTTGCAAGTGAGAGGGAAGCATGGGAATGAATGTGCCCAATCATAATAAAGGCTTGGTATGAGTGTGGAGGGTGTGTCGTGTGGCCAAAAAGACAACCGGACTTCGTCCAGCTGGAGGTCTACTCAAACCCGGACGTGGCCAATCCAGGGGCTACCTGACAGGTCAGGCCTGGTCAATCAGGTATTAAATATAGTGTATTTGTGTGATACATGAGTCAGCCCAGTCGCTCAGGTTTTATTTATCATCTCCAGGGTCCTCTTCTATGGGAAGTGACTATGTCTTCGAAGGGACATTATCACCGGTGCTTCTAGGCTAACGTAAATATGTCCAACGAGGCCAACTCAAGGCAAGGTGCAGGTCTTGAAGCAAGGACATTTTGTATGACTGGTGCATTGCCGGTTTTGTTTTAACAACATACGCCTGAGAGCAGTTGTTGTCCGGAGGGAGCCTAAGAGTGATTTCCTGGCATACCCATTTTATCCCGGACATTAAAAGGACCCAACCATTATCCTTCACAAACACCTCACCTTATCGGCAACACTAAAGCTTTTCATAGGTCAGTGAAGACCTAGTGCCGAACTAATTCAGATGACAATGAACAGAAGTCCTCAACACACCAGTCGCTTGGATTCTACAAAAGCCGGTTGAACCTACACCCAGTTGTTGGAGAAGGAAGGAGATTCGGACATCTTTGGTGAGAAGTGTGTGGACAGATCAGACAGTATCTGAAGCTGGATCTGTGACTGTGGCGACTTGAGGCTCTGTGTTAGAATTTACCAGTGTAGTGTCTGTGTAGATCTATCTGTTTATCTGCCTTTATGTGTTCCTGTGCTGTTCTTGATTAGGTTAATAAAATTACTTCCAAGTTGTTCTGACGACTGCCATGTTATTTATGCGTCAGCCAGAAGAACACTGCAGGAAATAGGTCCCTAGGTCGAAAGGAAGCGTGACAGTGTGTCCAGGGAAAACGGAGGAGGGTTGGCAGGTAAAGACCTATCTAAGCCAGGGCTATAGAAGATATTTGAAATATTGTGACCGGGCTATTTGGGACCCTCCACGTAGCTTGTTACAATTTCTGGGGGCCAACCCGGGATATTTGTAATCCTGGTGAAGTTCTGGCTGATTTAGTGATAGGGGACAGATATCCTTGTTTTCTATTAATAGGTTCTGCCTACCGTGCCTGGCTATTGTCTATACTCTTCCTGACACAGACTGACCGACATACGACGTGTTGTGGTCGTGTAATGTAACTTGTTGTGTAATTGTGAGAAAAATTTTATTAGACAATTACCTCTTCCCTTACCCTCTGAGTTT
Organism: Cepaea hortensis; assembly: GCA_963921405.1. NCBI lineage: Eukaryota > Metazoa > Mollusca > Gastropoda > Stylommatophora > Helicidae > Cepaea > Cepaea hortensis. The sequence continues at coordinate 50,238,332 of OY992890.1, forward strand.
AAGATGGCATCAGCTGGGTTTAATGTCGCTGACGTACAGGCTACAGGGCGTGAGATGGGATATGATGGAGCGGAGTTACAGAAATATGTGCGGGAAGTGGAAAGAGACTACAGACAGGATGTGCGCGAAGCCAAGAGGATTGAGGCGGAGGCTGAGGCTAAGAGGATGGAGGCTGAGGCCAAGAGGATTGAGGCGGAGGCTGAGGCTAAGAGGATGGAGGCGGAGGCCAAGAGGATTGAGATGGAGGCTGAGGCTAGGAAGATGGAGGCCGAGCAGGCAGTCAGAGACCATGAGTTCCGTATGAGAGAGTTGGAGCTGAAAGCTCAAACTGCCAAGGAAAGAGACGGTGCAGTGGGAGACGCAGTTCTCCCGGACTCAACAACTTCTGGTGGCGGTCCATGCCAGGCAATGAAGTTCCCTTTGCTCCCGTTCGATGAACACAAAGATAAGATCGACCAGTATCTTCACAGATTTCGGTCGATGGCTTTGGCTATGGGATTGGAGCGAGGGAAATGGAACTTGAAACTCTCACAGGGCCTGAGGGGGACCGCATACGAGGTCTATTCTAGGTTGCCACCTGGTATGGAGAATGACTATGAAGCTCTGGAGAAAGCACTGTTGAAAAGGTTTCAGATGACAGCTCATACTTATCGACAACAGTTCAGAAAGTCGAAGAGAGAGCCAGGAGAGATGTTCGCAGCCTACAGTGTCAGATTGAAGTCTTACCTTTTGAAGTGGATGTCTTTAGCTGGATTTGCTAACGACTATGAAAGTTTGGAAGAATTGGTGGTCGTGGACCAAATGAAGAGAATGATGCCTAAGCCTTTGCAAACCTTTTTGCTTGAAAATGGGGCAGAAAGGTTAGAGCTAGTCAACACGTTGGCTGAAAGGTATGTGCTAGCTCATGGGGATAATGGGGAATTGTCACAACACAATCCCCGACCACCAGACACATGGGCTGGAAAGAAGAAGAACCCTAAAACAGCTCACACCAAGAAGGAGGATCCTTTCGATAAAGTTCCTAGTAAAAAACCCTCTGGTAAGAGTCCACCTGGATCTCCTAAAAGAAAGTGGAGTGAAAAGTGGTGCGCCTATTGCAAATCTCCCACACACAATACGGTAGATTGCCGGCGTAAACAGAAAGACTCTCACTATGCTGCTTGTCTTGTAGAAACCGGGGAAGGGTCTCACAAGGAGGTAGAAGGGAGGGATCTTGGGACCAAAGATTTAGAAAAACCACCAGTAGTAGAAACGGTACTTGTGAACGGTCAACCAGTTGAGTGTCTCTACGACACAGGTCTGCAGTTTGAGGCTGTAATTTCATCACATTTAGTGAGCCCAGAGCAGCTAACCGGGGAATCTATTGAGATTCAAACGGCGACAAAGAGTGCGGTAGCGATGTCTCTTCCAATTGCGAAGGTGGACATCAAATCAAAATATGTTACCGGCACTATACAGGCAGCCGTTCTGCTAGATCCTATCTTCCCAATGATCTTGGGTTGTCGCTACGTCTTTCTAGGGATTCCAACCGAACCCATGTACGTAGGGGCAATGCAAACCAGATCTCAATTGGAGGATGAGCAGACGCCGGCCTTGATTGTGAATCCCTTGCCTGGGGAGTTACGAGCTGCTCAAAGCCAGGATGCTACTTTGCAACCTTGCTTCAACCAGTTGCCAAAAGGTTCTGACCCACCAAGACGGGGTCAGTATTATATGAAGAATCGGTTACTGTACCGGAGAGCCGGAATGGAGGATCACCAGCATGGACAGCTGGTGGTTCCTAAGGCTTATCGGGAACAGCTTCTTCATATGGGACACACCATTTCTTTCAGTGGACATATGGGTGTCGGGGCAACTCTCCAGCGCATTTCCTGCCATTACTACTGGCCAGGGATGACTGGAGACGTGCGTAGGTACGTCAAGTCGTGCCCAGAGTGCCAGCGTGTGGCACCAAAACACTGGACAGCTCCGGTAGTCCTGGGAGACATGCCTATTATGAACTCTCCTTTCGAGAGAGTTGCCATCGATCTTGTTGGTCCTCTTCCTAGGACTAGGAAGAGGAATAAGTACATTCTCACGATGGTGGATTGCTGTTCCATGTGGGGCGAGGCGATACCTTTGGCCACAATCGACTCTAAGCGAGTGGCTGATGCACTGATGGAGACCTTTACTAGGTTGGGATTTCCCAACCAGATCCTAACGGACAATGGGTCTCAGTTCTGTGGTAAACTGATGGAAGAAGTCTTTCGTATCTTCCAGACCAACCACATTCACACAAGCCCGTATCACCCTCAGTCTAATGGGCAAGTAGAGAGGTTTAATGGTACCTTGATGACCATGCTTCGGAAGCTGGCACAAGAGAAACCAGACAGATGGGATGAGTATATCTCAGCCGCCTTGTTCGCCTATCGGGAGGTTCCCCATGGGTCGACCGGGTTGCCACCAGCCACTCTACTATTCGGGAGGCCAATCAAGGGTCCCTTAGAAGCCTTATTGAGATGTTGGACAGAGGAAGAAACTTCCGAAGAAGTGGTATCCTCTTATAAATACGTCGAAGAGTTAAAGAAAAAACTCCAGACGGGTTGGGCTTTGGCAGCTCAGAATCTGAGAGCGGCCAGGAAGAGACACGCGGCTTACTACAATAGAAGGACGAAAGATAGGTCTCTTAAGGTGGGGGATCGGGTTCTGTTGTTACTTCCAGTAGGTTCCAATAAACTCGAGATTGGTTGGCAGGGGCCTTTCCCGGTAGAAAGGGTTGTCTCCCGCACCAACTATGCCATCCGGATCAGGGGGAAATCTAAAATCTTCCACATTAACCTTCTCAAAAAGTATGAAGAACGATCTGATGGTACTTCTCTCCCACTCATGACTATGGCGGTCGCGATGGAAACTGAATCGGGCGAAGAAACGGATAGGGGGTATCCATTACACCCTGGGGAAACCTATAGGGATGTACATATAAATCCTGATCTGTCGGCTGAAGAAACAGACCGTGTCATCCGTTTGTTGGAGTCCCATCAGCAGATTCTTACCGATCGGCCAGGGCGGACAGGGTTGGTCGAGTTTGATATGACTCTGACTACCCAAGACCCCGTTCGCCAGAAAATATATCCAGTGCCATTTTCGAAAGAGAAGGCCCTGGAAACTGAAATCCAGAAGCTTCTGGACGACGACATCATCACTCCTTCGACTTCTCCTTATAATGCCGGGGTTGTCTTGTTGAGGAAGCCAAGCGGGGAACACCGCTTATGTATTGATTACAGGCATTTAAATAGTTGTACGACATTCCAAGTTGAGCCGTTGCCAAACACAAATCAATTGTTTGCCAGATTAAATAGGGCAAAGTACTTCTCAAAAATTGATTTAAGCCGGGGATATTATCAGATCCCTGTGAAGCCTGAGGTTCGGCCCATGCTCGCTTTCAGTACTCCGAGTGGCCATTACGAATTTAAGGTGATGCCTTTTGGGCTGAGCAATGCTCCCAGTGTGTTCACTCGCATGATGAGAAAGTTATTAGACCCTTTAAGGGATCCCTCTGTCGTCTCGTTTATGGATGATATTCTCATCGCGTCTGACAATCTGAAGGATCACCTGAAATCCTTGGAAAAGATCTTCATAAGATTGAAAGAGGAGGGGTTAACCGCCCGTCCAGCCAAATGTATGATTGGATATCAATCCTTGGAATTTCTGGGACACACTATTACCCCAGGGGGACTGGTACCGGAAGAAAAAAATATTGAGAAGGTCCGTCTCGCACCCCGTCCTAAATCCAAAAAGGATGTTAGGTCTTTCTTGTCTCTGTGTGGGTTTTACCAGAAATTCATTCCAAAGTTCAACGAAATTGGAGCGCCGTTAACCGAAACCCTGAAGAAAGGATCGCCAGATCCTATAGTCTGGACCCCGAGCTGTGAAGAGGCTTATGGGAAGCTGAAACAGGCGTTGGTGGATAGGCCAGTCCTGCAACTCCCGAATTTGGAGAAAACGTTTGTTCTGAGAACCGACGCGAGTAACATAGGGATTGGAGCAACTCTGTTGCAGGAAGGGCGAGATAATCCTTCGGTGTTGTGTCCGGTGGCGTATGCCAGTAGAAAACTGTTACCCGCCGAACGGAATTATTCCACCGTCGAACGGGAATGTCTAGCTCTAGTGTGGGCGGTACAGAAATTTCAACCTTATCTGTATGGAGTCCAGTTCAAAGTGCAGTCCGACCATCAACCTCTGACGTTCTTGGCAACTTCTAAGAAACTGAACGCGAGGTTGATGAGATGGTCATTGCTCCTACAACCGTATCAGTTCACGGTCGAATACATCCCCGGAAGGGAGAATGTGGGAGCAGATTTTTTATCACGGCATCCTATGGTTGAATGTGAGGGTGGGGTCATTCGAACAGAACCACTGACAGTAGAAAGTTCGTAGGGTTCGACTTTCTTAAGAGGGGGCCTATGTAGCGAAACGCCAGTGGTCCATGTCCTTATGCATTCTTTTATTTTGGGTAGACAGGGGGGAACGGCTTTCGGAAGCTCTCAGTTCTCTTGTTCTCTCAAATCTCCATGAAAGATGGTTCTTTGGGTTATCTTCCTATCACAATCTTTACATGGAGCAAGTAGCCAATGTCTTTCACATCGGGTAAACCCGATGGAGCGCCTTGCGCCAAATGAGCGCTGGTGCGGCTGCTAAGCAATTCATGGCCGTGTACACACCTACCGTTGGATAGTGGCATCTTGTCAAGTCGATTTGAAGATTGGGACAGAGATGCAACCTCCTACTGAAGTGGTGAAGAAAGGTAGGGCTTGGGTTGTGGGTACTCCAGCCAAACATGGAGTTATAAATATACCATGGGTTGAAGGGGAAGATGAATGGGCGAAAGGCCAATCATAACCAATGACGAGTTGGGTGACCGTTAGCCGATTTGGCTGCACGTCTTGTCCTTGGCATAGCCGGGGAAGTGAATCTGAACCATATATCTCCCAAGAGGATTTCATTTGTTCTTGGCGTCAGATGAGCTGTTGCTGTCTTTCTATCTACGGCTTGAATTGGACAGATTGTCATCTTTCTGTTGTATATACTCAGTGGGTATTTTGGGAATGGGGTACACCAATCTCTGATCTATCTTCTTGAGCCAGAAGAGGCTATTCACAGGACTATCTCTTTCATCTGTTACTAGATGGGATGATGTAGGGAAGTTAATGGACTTCTGTATCTCATTTAGAGAACCTGCATTCCGCTGAATCTATGTGTTCTGTGGGGCACTGCTGGTACATTGCGGCGACCGCTCAGACAAGAGCGGAGCCGGGAGGGGGTAGGATCTTCTTTCCTATTCTTGCAGGGAGTGGGGAACTACAAAGCGTGCCATACAACCCCATTACTATACTATGAGTTAATGAGATGTAACACACGGATTACTGGGCGCACCACACCACAAGATCTTGCGGGTGAGAAAGGCATGGTTGCAAGTGAGAGGGAAGCATGGGAATGAATGTGCCCAATCATAATAAAGGCTTGGTATGAGTGTGGAGGGTGTGTCGTGTGGCCAAAAAGACAACCGGACTTCGTCCAGCTGGAGGTCTACTCAAACCCGGACGTGGCCAATCCAGGGGCTACCTGACAGGTCAGGCCTGGTCAATCAGGTATTAAATATAGTGTATTTGTGTGATACATGAGTCAGCCCAGTCGCTCAGGTTTTATTTATCATCTCCAGGGTCCTCTTCTATGGGAAGTGACTATGTCTTCGAAGGGACATTATCACCGGTGCTTCTAGGCTAACGTAAATATGTCCAACGAGGCCAACTCAAGGCAAGGTGCAGGTCTTGAAGCAAGGACATTTTGTATGACTGGTGCATTGCCGGTTTTGTTTTAACAACATACGCCTGAGAGCAGTTGTTGTCCGGAGGGAGCCTAAGAGTGATTTCCTGGCATACCCATTTTATCCCGGACATTAAAAGGACCCAACCATTATCCTTCACAAACACCTCACCTTATCGGCAACACTAAAGCTTTTCATAGGTCAGTGAAGACCTAGTGCCGAACTAATTCAGATGACAATGAACAGAAGTCCTCAACACACCAGTCGCTTGGATTCTACAAAAGCCGGTTGAACCTACACCCAGTTGTTGGAGAAGGAAGGAGATTCGGACATCTTTGGTGAGAAGTGTGTGGACAGATCAGACAGTATCTGAAGCTGGATCTGTGACTGTGGCGACTTGAGGCTCTGTGTTAGAATTTACCAGTGTAGTGTCTGTGTAGATCTATCTGTTTATCTGCCTTTATGTGTTCCTGTGCTGTTCTTGATTAGGTTAATAAAATTACTTCCAAGTTGTTCTGACGACTGCCATGTTATTTATGCGTCAGCCAGAAGAACACTGCAGGAAATAGGTCCCTAGGTCGAAAGGAAGCGTGACAGTGTGTCCAGGGAAAACGGAGGAGGGTTGGCAGGTAAAGACCTATCTAAGCCAGGGCTATAGAAGATATTTGAAATATTGTGACCGGGCTATTTGGGACCCTCCACGTAGCTTGTTACAGATATGCACTACTGACGAGCTCAAACAAGGGCGAAACTCGAGTATAGTGCTTCCATATTGACGTGGATAGGCCTTAGGTTCATACCGGAATGCGATCGGCGTAGCCAGTAGTGGGTTGTGCTCAATATTTAAATTTCAAATCCCGAAACAACCACATAATCAATATAATGTAAGTTTCCGTTCAGTGAGCTTTAAAATTGCGAAAGATACTACGAAACAAAACAAATAACACGATGACCCTAGTATAACGATATATCATCCTTCTGTCCAAATGGGGAAAGGGGGGAGGGTTGTTTTAGGCGATATTTTATCCTGAATTATTTAATAGACTGCCTGCTGTAGATGAGGAATGCGCTCATACAGGAATATCCCGAGTGATGCGATGTGGATTTCTGATTCAACTCAACTCGCCTCAAATAAGCAGCACTTAGTCCTACTGGACTAGACATGGAGGGGTCCCAGAAAGGGAGAGCTTGTCATGAGATTGGTAAAGAGCTGTGTTCATTGAGGTCATAAAAAGCTGAAGATAAGTTAATATTAGGGTCGTCGTGTTATTTGTTTTGATTCGTGGTATCTTCCTCGTTTTCAATTATCAGTGAACGGAAATGCACATTATAATACGTTCTCATATGATCGTGCACCATGTTTGGTGCTTGTTTGACACTGCATCAGTTAAAATGGATGGTGCAGTATGAACACGAAAATACACATAATACAATATTGACACCAAAAATACATGTAGTATTAATTGGATAACACAATATAAACACGAGAAATACACTTCATATGAAAAGTATAATACCATAATAATACGAAAAAAATAATTCGTGTAAATCGGATAATACAATATAAACACACATACAAAATACACTCAACATAAAATAGACGATGCAATATAAACTCGCAAAAATACATCTCATATAAAATGGATGATACAATATAAACACGAAAAAACACCCCTTGGCACGAACAACACGAACTGGTCATATTGCAAACCCGATGGCGATAACAGAAATGTCATCGACACGTTATATTTAAAATTCCCTCTTAAATATACCGACTGAATTGGCCAGATTTCTCAACTTCTAAGATAAACACTGGTCCGTTCTGAACGGCGATGCGCTTGGGAAATGATTGTCAATTTTACCTGATATATTCTATAGACATGCTAATTCCACTGCAGGGTGGCTTTCATAGCTGAATTTAAACACAGTAATACATTTTTATAATACAGCTGGAGCTTCTAGAATCATATGGAAAACACCGGGAGACTAAATGCTTGTTGATTTCCACTTATAATTTCAATAGTCTATACTTCACATATTTCTGTATTTTGTGTAAGAATGTAGTTGGGGGATGTTATGTATTATGCTAAGAGGGGAGCTTGTCCGTCTAGTTGGGAATGCGGCGAACGCCAAGAGATTTCTTTTCTTTTTAGCCGGGGATGTGTTGTAAAAATATAGAACTCAAATAGAGGAAAGAATGGCAGGGGACATTATGTTTAGAACCAGTCGATGACATAACTTGGCGTGAGGTGTGATCGTAGTTTGTCCTTCAGAGATCATGTCGGTTATGTCATAACAAAAGCTCGAAAAGATCTGTCAGCAATGAGAGTCCTAGAAATCGCCAATATTGAGCAATGACTGTTAATACATCTGTTCCAAGGACTGGTACTTTCACCCATGGAGTACGCCCTGGCTATCATCACTGTCATCCCTACAGGGACTGGAAGACTTGAAAAAAATAGAACATGAAGCCATGCGCATTATTTTAGCTGTGCAGCAATAAGGTACCTCCTTAATTTTCCGACCATCAAAATCTGGAGGGCTCGTGCATGTTTGAAAATAAGTACAGACGAGAAGCACTCTCTGCATCAAGATATATTCAGAGAAAAGGGTGACAGTAAAGAGGGGCACATCATGGATGGGTCGGGTGGAAGATGCTGTCAGGCAATTATGCAGTCTTTCCCGTATCAACACCTGCAAGGAATGGGTGCCTACGCCTCCAGCGCTTAATTGCACCTTCTCCTGCATTGTCATGATTGACAGACAGTACAGAGAGCAGAATCCTGCTGCTGTCAATGCACTGGACAACGCACTCATCAGTGAACATTCAGATGAATCCGATGTGCTTATCTATACAGATGGATCTGTTATACAGCAGCAGAGAAGTACGTGAACCTTTCAAGAAGTCAGTAACCACTCTATGACCACGAGCAGCGTGACGATGGAGGTGATGGCAGTAACATGGGCTATATGGCTGGAATCACAGAACTATACTACGAGTGTGTACTAATTGATTCAATGAGCATGATCCGAAGGTCGAGGTGGGTTCTGTATGTACACAGTAGATTGAATCGCTGGGGAGGTCTGTTGTCCGTAGAGTCACCTTCACCTTCGTTTCTGGACATACGGGAGTTGAGGCTAAAGTGATACTGTGATAATTAACATATTTTCCTGGGATCGAGAGAATTAACATAACAATTTTCTTGGACCGAGAGAATTAACCTAGTAATTGTCCTTGAAAGAAATTTGTTCGCATATCCTTTACAGGACATCGATATTGTCACGAGCTCGCCATGAGTTAACCAGATAATAATACCGACGTTTGCTTGGCGTATATTTTCTAGGCCACAACAGTCGTACTAACAGAGTAAACACAGCTGCACGAGTTACATCGGGTCAGCCCATATACACATTTGGTGGTGAGTGAGAAGGAAGGGATACAACGTGTTGGCAGTTCATAACAGTTAAAATCACATATAATTGGCCGCTCAGGATATGGAATGGTTCCGTTTGTCATCTATAGTTCCGGACATCAGACGTAATGGAGGTTTTGACTGTCACAACATGACATAAAGTTGAGGGCTTGTTATTGAAAACAGTGGAACACCTACCGGACATGAACAACGTCACGTGCACAATGTAAGCTTGTTTGGAAAACCATGATTGGCAGCTTGGTATCGAAACTCTTTGTTGGAACTCGACAGTAACTCTCTAGATTGTTTTGGATGTCAGAACCAGTGATGACAAATCTAACATTGAGGGAGCCAGAGGGGGGATGGATCCCTGACAGGGGATGATCTGCCAATGTGCCACCTGTGTGGGGGCATAAAGGATAACGTCACGTGGCCAACTTTAGGAGTTGCCATTAAAACCCGAGTTGGGGCCAACTAGAGAAACTTGAAAATGTGGATCTAGGCAGACATGCTTGTCACTGCAGCAGTTAGAACATCTAACGTGTGAAGGAGATAATTGATTTAGTTTACACGAGCCTGTATGGCTACCATTAGATGTAATTTAGTGTAAACTGCAGTGCCGTAAGGTATAACCTATTATAATATTCGTTCTAATTAATATAGGCTGTAGCCTTGTTAAAACTAAAGTGTGATGATTAGCACTGTTAGTGGAAAACTAGCTAGAGTAGGGAAGTGATACTTGGCTCTGTTAGTTGAAAATAGATTAGTGAAGTGTGGATAAGCTTTACTAGTTGAGAATCGAGTAATGAGGGATAATTGGGATATTCCCGTAGTGTCCCTGGTGGGCGGTATTCCGCATTCTGTTTGTTGATTTTTTTTTCTTGTCTTGGCCTGATGATAACCTATGTGTTCAATCATCTGTCCATGACAGAGTAGGTTCATTGTATTTTCTGAAGCGAGGCAGATGGTCCACGATCATCTAATAGAGATCAGTGACGGGGAGGCTATCACCGGTTATATGATTTATGTTACAGGTTTCCTCTGGTTGGAATGAAGAACACGAAACCCAGAGAAAAGCCGATCCCGGATAAAGTTTGGCGCAGGAAGATTGGCCAACAACTTTACAACAGAGATTATGCTAGAGGAAGATGATCAACCTTGCTCAGTGGAGCTGAATGGTATCCTACCGGATAAATACCGAATGAGTTTAGGTCATACCAGTTTTAACACACCAGTAGTGATGGATATTCAGTTCACTTATGACTCGAACAAAAATAAAGGTCTCTATTGGAGTATAGACAATAACTGTTTAATAGTGAGAACTAGTGAACATTTATCAAGAGACAAAAAGTCTTGTTCATAGGACAGTGTTCCATGTTTGTTTCACCGCGCCGGAATTATGAAGCCGGAGTTTCTATAAACTGTTAGGAACAGTTGTGTTAGGAACAATAACAGTTTTTTTCCACGGATTATATATTTACATGGGATTCAGATCTCATGGTCATCAGAGCTCCTGGATGAGGACATGTCTGGAGAGAAGGATACGACTTCGGTGAGGTTTATCGTACTGACTCGAATGATGTCGTGTGATCCTTGCCATGATGTGTACACTATGATCCTGAACTTTGAAGGCTGACATACACATTTAGGTTATAATACACGACACACATTTTCTTCGCATACACGTCTCATATACGTTACATTTTTCTTTTAATAAATTAATCTTTATTAATTTTTAGAAGCAAAAGTTGTTGAGTATGTTGCGTTGGGGAATTATGAGAGGGGGCATAGTACGACAGTGAGAGAGTGATAGGAAAAGGTGTCCATAGGCTGATGGAGTGTGTTGGACGGAAGCTGGTGGATTCTCCAGAATATTGAGAGGAACAAAATATTATAATGTGGGTGTCGACTCTCTTCACTCCAGGGACGACACTTTAAAGGAGGACACGACAGATATCAACACCAGAATTTTACCGCTGTTGTTGATTTCTTGGCAAGATTACGCTCAGTCATTGCTTTCTGAGCGGCCTGCTCACTTATCTCGTAAGTCACCAACGCGGCGAGAACCGCTACCAATACTCGTGCGCTGCGAGACCCTAAGTGGATAAACGGCATTACGGAGAGAACCGAGAGAATGTTTACAATAAGTGTCTTGGACCGAGAAAATTAACACAGTAATTGCCTGGGGCCGAAAGAGAATTAACACAATAATTGCCTGGGACCGAGAGAGAATTAACACAATAATTGCCTGGGACCGAGAGAGAATTGACACAATAATTGTCTCAGACATCCAGAGTCGTGGCAAAGTGATGGCTAGCGCTTTTCGGGGCTTAGATGGCCTGAATGCCGATGCATCGGACATAAAGAGTTAAAGCCCAGTCTTCAGGAGAATTCACAAACAAGCTAGCAATAAGAAACATATAGGATGTATTTTTAATGACTGTACAGGGTTTCAAAATATTGCCGGTCCAAGTTTTCTATTCACCCTCATGCAACATAATAGGTAAATACAAAACTTGGACCGGCAATATTTTCAAACATTGCGGTCATTAAAAATACACCCTATATTTCAACTGGATGCAGCAAACACTCAGCATCATTTGAAACCAATAGCTACGAACGTAAAATTGCCTGGCAAATCACACATAAACCAGGAAGGAGGGGGAGTGAATGCAACGTCCTGCAAATGTCAAGCAACCATTAAAAGCTCCGAAAGAACAAATGCTGCCCCACATGACACCGGATCAGAGGACAGTATCCCAGAAACACCCAGCCACTTGAGAGGTTACCGGAAGAAGTGTTTTGACATGCCCACGAACACCGCTCCCAGCGCCACTCGAGGCAGACTTGCTGAAGGTCACCAGTACTGGCCAGATCTGTTGATATAGCAGTTTTGTACAAACTGTTTATTCTTTTCTCGCTTTACGCTCAATCCCAGTTTGTTTGTTTGTTTTTTCAATATTTTTTAAAGAGGGGTTCGAGTTTATATGGTTCAGAGGCTTGGCTATCGTTTCTAGCTCGGAAGGCGCAGGTTCAAATCCATTTGCAGTTGTACCATGATGTCGTAGCCATACCCTCCCTCTTTGTCGTTCTGTCTGTCTGTCTGTCTGCCTGTCTGTCTGTCTGCCTGTCTGTCTGCCTGTCTGTCTGTTTGCCTGTCTGTCTGCCTGCTTGCCTGTCCGTCCGCCCGTCCGCCCGTCCGTCTGTCTGTCTGTCTGTCTGTTTGTCTGTCTGTCTGTCTGTCTGTCTGTCTGTCTGTCTGTCTGTCTGTCTGTCTGTCTGTCTGTCTGTCTGTCTGTCTGTCTGCCATGTATTGCTCTACTGTCACTCATTCACTCTTTCCCATTGAGATCTGATAATGGTTTGTTTCCTAGACTTCTTGGACAAGGACACAAATAGGATACTGTCACTTTACGATAAGTACTTTAAAAATCCGTCAGCAGTTGGTAAATAGCCAAGTGTAGGCCTATAGGACCCCGCCCTGGTAATGTCACAATTAGAAACTATTCACACAACACAAGTTGTATCATTTGTGTGAACGCTTTCTGTGCCACGTCACCAACCTACTATTACTTAAAAGAACAAGTTCCATTGCAAGGACATACCATCACATTTTGTAGGCCTGAGTGGAATAGGTTCGAGTCTTTCTCTCCTTTAGCTTCAGTCGAGAGCTGACATTGAACTATCATCGGACCGCGCTGATTTTTTTGTCAATATAAAGTAGTTACTTTAAGCATATTATTTTTTAAGGTTATTTTGTCCCATTGAGTTGTCCCCTTGATCCGCTGTCCATTAACCGTTACTTCAACCCTTTATCATTATCAGCATGTGCCATGTCGATAAGCGTGGGCGATCAAGTTTCGCCATCTTACTCGATCACCAGAGTCGTGGATCAACTCTGTGTTCTGGTCTCGCCCATTTCACGTGGCCATCCAGGTATTTACTTCTCTGTTTTCCTCTTGTTCCTTTCACCTCAATCTTGCCAGTTGTCACCAAGTTCTCCAATTTATTTCTGTTCATAACGTGTCCACAAAATTGCGACTATCTATGTATGATTCTCTAATCAGTTTACGGTTTTCATTTGTTTGTTGGAGGACTTGGTCATTGGTTTTTCTGTCTGGCCATGACATTGCCCTCAGAAACCACATTTTCATAGCCTTGAAATGTTTTTCAGCTTGTCTGCTCATTGTGCACACTTCACATTCATACAAAAGTACAGGTTCTATATAGCACCTCAACACTATTTTTCTCGTGGCAAATGACATCTTTTTATTAGTCAGTATATTTTCCGTCTTGCAAAAGGCTACATTCGCCATAACGATTCGTGTTCTAATCTCTACAAGGCATCACCTATCAGATGTTATGACTGTTCCGAGACAATTTTACCGAGAGACCTGAGCGGATCCAAACCACGAAGATGACATTACAGTGATTACATTAAGGAATGCTAAGCAGTATGAAAATACTACACATGGTGCTTATCTCTAAGGCTCCGAATATGAAACAGCTGAGATAAGAACCATACATTTTGTTTACACTACATAATATTTCTTAACTAGCTGACCCGGCCCGGCTTCGCCCAATCCCTGGTGGGGAGCATCTCATTTAATTCATATAAGTAGTCATATAAGTTCTCGTTCCCGTTCCCGACTGTCTGTCTGTCTGTCTGTCTGTCTGTCTGTCTGTCTGTCTGTCTGACCCGGCCCGGCATCGCCCAGCTCCTGGTGTGGAGCATCTAATTTAATTCATATAAGTAGTCATATAAGCTCCCGTTCCCGTTCCCGACTATCTATCTGTCTGTCTGTCTATCTATCTGTCTGTCTGTCTGTCTGACCCGGCCCGGCTTCGCCCAGTCCCTGATGGGGAGCATCTCATTTAATTCATATAAGTAGTCATATAAGTTCCCGTTCCCGACTGTCTGTCTGTCTGTCTGTCTGTCTGTCTGTCTGTCTGTCTAATCATTTATTGGTTGCAGTTAGAACAACCTTAGATAAACGAAGACCAACTTACAAAAAGCATTAGAAAGAGCACTTGAAAGATCTTTACATCTTCCCCCAACAATTAACTTGGGTAAATGGAGCGGCGGCAGCAGCAGCAGCAGAAGAAGGAAAAGGAGGAGTAGGAGGAGGGAGGAGGAAGAGGGAAGTAGAGGAGGGAGGAGGAGGGAGGAAGAGATAGGCGGAGAGAGGAGGAGGAGGGAAGAAGAGGGAGGAGGAGGAGGAGTAGGAAGGAATAGGAGGGAGGAGGAGGGATAAGGAGGAGGAGGAGGGAGGAGGAGGGAGGAGGAGGAGGGAGGAGGAAGGAGGAGGAGGGAGGAGGATGAGGGAGGAGGAGGAGAGAGGAGGAGGTGGGAGGAGGAGGGAGAAGGAGGAGAGAGAAGGAGGAGGGAGGAGGAGGAGGCAGGAGGAGGACGAGGGAGGAGGAGGACGAGGGAGGAAGGGAAGGAGGAGGGAGGAGGAAGAGGGAGGAGGAGGGAGAAGGAGAGGGAGGAGAAGAACACAGGAGGAGGAGGGGGAGGAGGAGGGAGGAGGCGGGAGAGGGAGGAGGAGGAGGGAGGAGGAGGGAGGAGGCGGAGGGAGAAGGAGGAGGGAGGAGGAGGGAGGAGGAAGAGGGAGGAGGAGGGAGAAGGAGGAGGGAGGAGAAGGAGGGGAGGAGGAGGAGGGAAGATGAGGAGGGAGGAGGAGGAAGAGGGAGGAGGGATGTGGAGGGAGGAGGGAGGAAGAGGGAGGAGGTAGAGGGAGGAGGAGGGGGGAAGGAGGGAGGAGGAGAGAGGAGGGAGGAGGAGGAGGGAGGAGAGGGAGGGGGGTGAGGAGGGAGGAGGGAGGAAGAGGGAGGAGAAGGAGGGAAGAGGAGGAGGAGGGAGGAGGAGGAGGAGAGAGGAGGAGGGAGAAGGAAGGAAGAGGAGTGATTAGGAGGAGGGAGGAGGGCAAGGAGTTAGGAGGAGGAAGAGGGAAGAGAGAGGAGGAGGAGGAAGAGGGAGGAGATGGAGGAGGAGGAAGAGGAGGGAGAGGGAGGAGGGGGAGGGAGAGGGAGGAGGGGGAGGAGAAGAGGAAGAGGTAGGATGAGGAGGGGAGAGGAGGAGGATTATAACGCATATGCCTGTAGATAACTGCAGCGAAAAGGTGGGTCTGTCTATCTATCTGACCCGGCGTGGCTTCGCCCAGCTCCTGGCGGGGAGCGACTCATTAAATTCATACAACAACAAAAAAAGTTACTCAAAAGAATGTCCTTCCACACACCATCCATTATTTTTAATGAAAACTGTTTTTAATCACCTACATGACTGTAGATAACTTCTTTAAGCATAAAAAGATGAGTAACAATGTTATGCATTATGCATTATTTTTATGAAAACTTTGAAAATGCCTTAAAGATTATATCATTATTTATTATAACTCATATGCCTGTAAATAACTATAGACAAAGAGTTTATAAATCTTTGAAAACGATGCAACAATATGACTATAAGGTATATAGCAATGTTATTAGAAGTTATGCCCCTTGAAATAACTTTTCTAGAGTTAAGTCCCCTTGCTATGTAGAAATTATAATGAAAAATAAAATATTAAATAATATTAAGTAAGTAGCCGATTTTACACAAAAAATATATGACAGTTGGCAGCGCAGGAATGAGAGGAAGACGTGTAGAAAATTTCATCTCAATCGGATGGACCGTTCGCGAACGCATAAAGGACATACAGACATACGTTCTTTTTTATATAAAAGATGTATTCACTGTAGTGTCATCTCTTGTCGCAGGAGCTACGGAGTTCGTGCTTTGTGCGACGCTTTCCGCACTGCGAAAAGAAATCGAACCTTATGGAAATAAAAACCCGGTGCAATGAAGTCGACCCTGTCGACTTTTAAGCGACTTAAGCATATCAGCAACATGATATTTTACAACTAAACCTTTATAAGAGCTACATCTTTGCAGGCAAACTATGACATTACAACTAAACTCATTTTAGAACTACGCCCGTGCAGGCAACAGATTTTACATCAACGCATATTAGAACAGCGTGAGTGGAAGCAACGTGATAACACAAACACTTGCAGTAAAAGAACACCTTGCAACATACTCCAAGCTCCAGTCCTTGATAAGGCAACCAACAACACACCACTGCTGACAACGCATCGTCCCGCGCGACTTGTGAACATACAAACAATTAACCCAGACTAATGTAAATGAGCAAACAACAGAGCACGGTGCAGCGAACGAATTAAAAGATGCGGCCGTGAAGAGGCTAAGTGCCGGGCCTGCAACGGTAAAGTAGAGAGAACACAACGCAGGAACCGGAAGCAGATAAAACCGTAAAATGAAGCAACTCAGTTATAACCAATGTTATAACCAAACAAGCAGCTTGAAAGAATAGGACAATTTTATTTTTGCTTTCGAAAGTCGACGGACAGACGGAGCAAAGCTGATTGCTCTTTGTGTAACTGAAACTAAAAGTGCTAATCTCCAGGGAGTTGACTACATTGCACACCCCACTCCTCCCTCTCCCCCCCCCCATATAGCTGGGTCTCTCTCAGAAAAACGGCAAGCCGCTTGTCGAGAGCATCGCACAATGCACGAATAGCTCTAGACCCCCGTTAGTCTTCGGACAAATTGGACTCGTGGTCTGATTTACGCAGTCCGGGTAACGAAACCAAGATCTCTAGCGCTCGAACCAAGAGGCTTAACTATCTCGCCACGGAGCCCCCCCCCCCCCCTTCCCCCGACAAGACCTCCACCCTGCCCTACTTACTTTGTTGTTACTTCAGTTTAGTTTAGTTTAGTTTAGTCGACGGATCTACATCTTGGCACACGGGTGTAACCCATAATTAGTTGTTAACAAGTATTTTGTTGCTATAGTGTTTTTTTTTTTTTTTATTTGCCTCAATATAAAATTCAATATCTCAGTAACCAACTGAGGGAAAATGATGAGATTTAGTATATAACCTTATCATTATGTCCACACAACAAATAAATTTTTGTTCTGGAGATTTTACAGCAGATTTCAAAGTTAGTTTATATGCGGTATATTAATTACGACTTAGAGATTACGTCCATGATTTTAACAGTATTACAGCTTCACCAAGACACGTCCCCGCATTTTTTAAAAATTGTCACGTGATTTCCGTTTGGAAAAAAACAGCGCGAAGATTCAGAGATGTCTCCAAATGGGGGTTCTTTCATGAAACGTGATTATATAAATAAACTAGCTGACAAGGCCAGGCTTCTATCTATCTATCTAATCTAATCTATCTATCTATCTATCTATCTATCTATCTATCTATCTATCTATCAATCTATCTATCTATCTTTCTATCTATCTATCTATCTATCTATCTATCTATCTATCTATCTATCTATCTATCTATCTATCTATCTATCTATCTATCTGTCTGTCTGTCTGTCTGTCTGTCTGTCTGTCTATCTATCTATCTATCTATCTATCTATCTATCTATCTATCTATCTATCTATCTATCTTTCTAATCTGTCTGTCTGTCTGTCTGTCTGTCTGTCTGCCGACCCACCCACCCACCAACCTACCGACCGACTGACCGACCCACCAACCCACCCAGCCAGCCAGCCAGCCATCCACCCACCCACCCACACACCTACCTTTCTGCCTACCTACCTACCTACCTTTCTGCCTGTCTGTCTGTCTTGTCTGTCGGTCTGTCTGTCTGTCTGTCTGTCTGTCCGCGCTATTAAATATTGATAAAAGTTACTGGAAAAAACGCCAGAACCATGTGTTGAAAGAGGAAGAGGACTATTGGAGAAAGGATGGATTGAATTTTATGCAACCGAGAGCAATCATCAACCTACTTGAATCGTCCGACACAGATTAAGGTCTGAGCAGATCGCAGACCTTAATCTACGTACACACTTACTGGGATATTTTGCTCCAACTATTCAGACGAATTGCACGCCCTAAACATTACAGCATCAGCATCAGCTGAAGAAATAAGAAGGAAATGAAAAATAAGGTAAGAAATATATTCCTTCTACTTTCCTGTTAATTTACAAATTATTTACCCCGTGCCTCTGTAAATTCTCTGTCTTTACAAATATGACACATTGCACCCCTCACGGGATTCTCCGTGGTGAAGTGGTAAAGCCGTCTGACTCGGGCTCCGAAGGTTGTGTGTTCGATTCCGGGCCGCGTCCTTCATTTGACGAGTGCATTTTTTCGGAGACTCCCGAGGGTCGTCGCTGGAGCTACGGAGTTCGTGCTTTGTGCGACCCTTTCCGCGCTGCGGAAAGAAACTGAGCCATATGGGATAAAAACCCGGTGCAATGCAGCCGACCCTGTCGATTTTAAGCTAGTTCTTTCATTGCACCCACTCCCATACGAATCCGGATACGCCTTTGTGTGTCATCAGAATCGGCAGGTTTCACATTACCGTAAAAATAAATTTGTTAGCGAGAAATCACTAGCTGTTCAGCAAAACATCAAAGGAATGTCCCCGCATTCAATGATTTAAGTTGTTTTTGGACCTATCAAAGACATATTCCTTCGGTGGGGGTAAATATAAGACGGCTGGAAAAATTTCATAACGATGCAACAGACAGTTTTCAAAATAATTGATCGTGAATGAAGGCAAACAAATGTGGACATACTATAACTTAATTGTTTATTCGACACCTGATAATAGACAGAGGTCACACCAGCTTCAATCGTATTTTCAAGGGTAGGTGGCGATGTAATTACAGGTTGTTGATTGCCGAGACGTTTTTTTTTTTTTTTTGGCTTGCTGGTTGTATTCGAGGCTAGCGGTTGATTGGTAATCACACCGTACGCGCCAGGAGTCGTTTGGTAGAGTGTTCGCGGGTGTAATTATGGCTAGGCGTTGGCGTTACTGGGATCCTTCTCCGGGAGGTGGAAAGAGGAGGGGTTGTTAGGAGTAGTTGGATGTTTGGGTGATTAGACAGACAGATAGGCGGACAGAGAAGCAAACGAGAAGGCAGGCGTGCATGCATACAGACAGACAGACAGACAGACAGACAGACAGACAGACAGACAGACAGACAGACAGACAGACAGACAGACAGACAGACAGACAGACAGACAGACGGAAGAGCTAACAGACAGACATATAAACAGACAGACATAAATAACTTTAATAACCGAATATACTAGTAGCAGATAAAAAGGATATCTCGCGTCTTGCGCAATGCCAACCAATCAACGGAAAGACACCTCATTCATTCATTCATTCATTCATTCATTCATTCATTCATTCATTCATTCATTCATTCATTCATTCAGTAGCATGTCCTTTGCAGAATCTCGCTCCCATAACAACCTTCCGGAAAACCTCTCGATCATAAGCAAGATGTCCCGCGTTCGATACACCCATCTGGAGATCATCCGTCAAATCCTGCACTTATCTTCACTTTGGCCTTTCTCTTCCTCTCTTCTCAGGCATATACCCCTCCATTATTGTTCTCTCCAAACTTTCGTGACGTTTCAAGTGACCAAAATATTTCAATTTTCTTTGTTTTATCGTTTTTAATAGCCAGTCTGTTTCAATATTCAGCTCTTGAGGTATTGATGCATTTGTTCTTTTCTTTACCCAAGATATTCTTAGAACTCGTCTATAATATTTATATTCAAAGGCATTTATGCGCTGCTCAGCTTGTTTAGTAAGTGTCCAGGTCTCACAGACCTGGACTCTTACTAAAAACCTTCCTTCACCTCACAGAGACAAAAACCGGTCACACCGATGAGAATTACGCTGCTAACGGACGTTGTTTCCAAATATAGGGTGTAGTTTTAAAGACTATGGGGTTTTTGAAGGAATTACCGTTCCAAGTGTTGTATTTACCCTCTGTGGACTCATGCAACATAAAAGGTAAATACAAAACTTGGAACGGCAATATTTTCAAAAACCCTACAGTCATTAAAAATACACCTTGTCCAAAACGTACTAGTTTATTGCGTCGGCACTCTTTTTTCGTCTTCTTCGTTCCTCTTCAGAGGGAAGCACGTCACACCTAGTGATGTTCCTCTTCAGAGGGTAGTACTTCACACCTAGTGATGTTCCTCTTCAGAGGGTAGTACTTCACACCTAGTGATGTTCCTCTTCAGAGGGTTGTACTTCACACCTAGTGATGTTCCTCTTCAGAGGGTTGTACTTCACACCTAGTGATGTTCCTCTTCAGAGGGTTGTACTTCACACCTAGTGATGTTCCTCTTCAGAGGGGAGTACGTCACACCTAGTGATGTTCCTCTATAGAAGGGAGCACGTCACACCTAGTGATGTTCCTCTTCAGAGGGGAGTACTTCACACCTAGTGATGTTCCTCTTCAGAGGGGAGTACGTCACACCTAGTGATGTAGCTCACAGGCCAAAGTGCCCGACTTCGGCATGCCAATGTGTCGTGTCTGCTTCCTATAGACAGATCCCATCCAAGGTAGAAGATTCTATTTAACCGTGGATAGGTTCCCCCATCTTGTTTACAAGTGTTGCTATGGTAGTAAGCCTTACGGCCTTCCCTATTGCGATGTCCAACTGCCGTGGGGTTTTTAACGTGCGGTGCTTGCACACGGGACCTCCACTAAGTCTGTGAGAACTGCTGTAGCACAGTGGCTAGACGCTTGCCTGCGGGTCCGATGGGCGTGTGCTAGGATCTCCTTCATGGCGAAGGTTTTGTTTTATTTATCTGGGCTAGCAAGTCCACCCAGTCTAAAATGGGTACCAGGAATTATTTTTTTTATTTTTTTTGCGCTCGCTTGCTTTGATCTCAAGCGTAGTCCATACACACTACTACTTCTAGTGGTACTGCGCTGAATTTTGCGTGTGGATTAGCTTTCCATATTAACAGTGCCCTTCGCCATTAAGCGAACCAACTCCGACTTCAGAGGTACTTGTAATTTACGTCCCAAAGTCAAGAACGATAGGTCAACATTTTAGTCCAACTGTCCGGTGTAGGGGTGAACCCCTTACCTCGGCATCGGCACACCAGATTTTTAAGAACAGGCGTTTTTATCCATTCGGCCATGCTGACCTAACCATGAAATGTTCTGTGGATTAAAAGCGACCTGCGTCATATTGACCCACATGGCCCTCAGAGTGCCAATTGGCATACCAAATGTGTCGGGAGTAAAATCCCTACGGCATTCTCACTCCGGTAGATGCAAGAACTCAGACGACTTGAACGCCAATACATCGGACTTGGGTTACAACGCGGACTTCGAGAGAATTCTCCAGGCAATTAAGCAACTAAGCAACCAACCAACTAATCAATCAAGCAATCAATCAATCAACTAATCAACATACAAACAAACCAACTAATCAACCAACAAACCAACGAACTAATCTACCGACCAACTAATCAAGCAACCAACAAGTAAACCAACCAATGAACCAACCAGCCAACCAATCAACCAACCAGCTAACCAATTAACCAGCCACCCAACCAACTAATTAATCTACCAGCTACCAATAGTTCGTGACCACCTTCTAGAACATTATGATTCTTCATAAACGGGTCACGTACACAAACATGATCTTAGACTGTTTTATGTTTTTGTTTTATGTTTTTGTTTTATGTTTTTGTTTGTGCTCTCGCTCGCTTTGAACCCAAGCTTAGTCACGATGACCGCTCATGCTGATCGGTATGGCTTACGATAATGATAATCTTTGGTTAACACTAACATTTATTTTTGAATCTGGAGTGCACACCTGAGAAGGAACGTGAGAAACAACAAAGAAAGTAATCCGCTGTGTTTGTTTTCTTTATCGGTCGTTCATACAGTGAGAGAGACACTCTCCAAGGTCGTGGTTGCTTGTGGTCGGTTGTTTCTTTAAACTTTCATCACCCAGAACATAATCAAATGTGCCTCATTTCTTGGTTATAGAATATTTATCTGCAATTTATATATGTCAATCCAGGTGGTGACAAGACTTCTTGGGATCTATGTTGAGCCAAACCTGATGTACGGAAGCGAATAATGGACAATTAGCAGGCAGGTGAGAAATTATGTGGAAGCCCGGGGAGGGGGGATGTGAGATTTCATAGAAGAAAGATGAGAACACCAAAGGCGGATAAAAAGGGCAATGAAGATATCATGAAAGATGTTAACGACGCACAAAGAGAACTGTCTAATAGCACCAGAAGAAAACAGTCCACATTTTATTTTTCGTGTCATGAAAATGGAAAAGCTGGAGTATGTCGTTACAAAGAGGGAGATTGGAGGTGAGGAGAAGTGGGGTGGGTGTGGGGGAAGATGCCAGACATTTTGACAACATGGCATGAAGGTAGATGAGTATAGGAAATGGTTGGCAGCTTACGAGACAGAGAGCTGTGGACAGACATGATCACCAACGCCACTCGACATGGGATATCAGAAGAAGAAGAACAATAGAGGATGCATGATGTTCAATAGAAATCAATTGGTTAGAGGAGTCTACTGCAACACACATTGTATTCATTACGGACTCAGTGAGTATGCTTAGAAAGGTAGAGAAAGGAATGTTTCGTGTGGAATGGCTTGCCTCGCTTCAGAGATCACTGATTGTGAGAATTGTATGGATTTTTTGCCCTGGCCATGTGGGAGTGCAGGAGAAATGAACAGGCTGATAAGCTGGCAGGGAATGCACCTATTGGTGGTAGATTACCTATGGACAAGGGAGAGGTGGTCGTACGCCTGTGGGACCAGATGGAGAAAGTGGGGGAACGCATTGAGAATTCGTATGTGGAAAGGATGAGATTGCGGGGGATCGGCTGGGGTACTGGAAGAATCTCAAAACTGAGGGCGGAGGGGAAGGGGGGGGGAGACCAGGAGAACTTTCAATCAGCGGTGGGAACAATTAGTAATGTGACTCTTCGCTGGCTGTTGAACGATGGGACGGTGCGCGTATGGGAATGTCCTGAGAGCAATGATATCAATTATTAGCTCAACTCAACTCAACTCAACTCAAACATAAATCAAGAAGCGATTACGAATGGCCAAAGATGGTTTCCACAACATGTTAACAATATTAACAAACAGACGTCTTGTCTGTTAACTCTTAACTGAAATAAAGGCGTTTGTAGGATTCTCCTCTATTTGTGTAGCTGTAATTTTGTGAAGCTGATCGACCTATCGTGTTTTCCATGTGTTTACATTCCCACAACTTTACTCCAGGAAAACGAACTGTTCTGAGGAGTAATTCCATCATCGACGTTCGGACATATAAGCACCCAATGCCAGGTGGCGGAGGGTAGAACAAACATCGAGAAAACCCGAGAACAGTGTAGCTAGACAGTCATTTCTCTAGAATCTACAGGGCAGACGAATGGAGGGAAAGCAAAACAAATAGAGAAGAGCATTAAGGACAGATAAATAATATGGGGAGTGCAAAACTAGAGCTGCAGGAGATAGCAAAACATAGAATGGTTTGACGTAAACTGGTTAAGGGACTATACTCCGAATGAGTGATAATGTAAATAAGAAGAAGGGGAATAATACCAGCCTTCAGGACTTTAAAGGGGTGGGATTTTCAGATTACTCAGAGCTCTCGTGGCCAGCACCTTAAGTCGTTGAAGTGACTTAAGTATAATTGCCTGGGACTGGCAAATTGTCCTACTTTAAACATAAAAAAACAAGAGCTTAAGGATGGTCCTCCTGAAGCAATGTCTGCCCCAGTCTCCTGATACAGTGTATATATTCTGTTCAAGTTGTCAGTCCCTCGTCTCTCAGACAGTTAGTTATCGCTATAGTGCAATGAGCCTAATACTTGCCTACTGGCCCGGTGGTTATGTGTTCAAGTCCTTCCAGCCTAGACATTTGTTCATTTATCTCGGAACCCCGGGAGACCCAGCTTACAATGGGACCAGGAGATTGCCTGGAAAGTGAAGGCGGCCACGGTGATATTGATTAGATCACCCACGGAATGTCTAATACAAGGCGTATTTTAATGATTGTGCAGTATTTGAGAATATTGCCGGTCCAAGTTTTGCATTCACCCTCTGTGAAGTTCATGCAGCATAATAGGTAAATACAAAACTTGGACCGGCAACATTTTCAAACATTGCACAGTCATTAAAAACACACCCTATAATTTAGAGTCTCTTTGACGAAGTGGTCAAGCCGTCTGACTCGGGCTCCGAATGTCGTGTGTTCGATTCCAGGTTGCGTCCTTCAGTTCACGAGTGCATGTTTTCAGAGACTCCTGAGGATCGTTGCTGGAGCTACGGAGTTCGTGCTTTGTGCGACGCCTTTGCACGCTGCGGAAAGATATTGAGCCATATGGGATAAAATCCGGTGCAATGAAGTCGACCCTGTCGACTTTTAAGCGACTTTTTTTACACCCTATAATTTTGAAAATATGGGACTAGCACCATGTATCCATCACGCCCCATGGTGTGAGAAGAGACCCTTTAAGGTTTACCCCCAGGCAGTGGTTATTTTACATTAGTTAAGTAAAGTAAAGATCTCCTTTACACGTCTAAAGGCGCGTTTGGCTTATGTGTACTAGACCCATATCATTACAGACCACTCGACACTCGGTGAGTAATGAGGTCATTATCACTCTGGCCGTCGTTACCTCCCAAGACAGTAAACGTCATAAGCTGGGTCCACTTGGAACCCCAGGTTCATTAAAGAACCCCCCCCCCTTTTTTTTTTTCCCCATACGGATTCGAACTCATGACAATTCCACCGATAGTAGAGCGTCTAGCCACTACGCCTCCATGACTCCCGTGGTTGACAACGTGGCAGGGGAGACGATCTGCGGTGGTACTTACAGAAACACAATACAGGAAACATGGTTGTCAGGCCATGTAATTCTCGCCTGTAGCGCATGTCATTCTGCGTGACGATGGTGCCCAACCTTCCTCCTCTCCCCCGATATCTATTTTCCCCACTCGGTATTCATTACCTAGATGTAATAGCAAATCAGTGACCACCGTGTTTGGTGGTATGTGTGTGTATGTGTGTATATGTGTGCATGTGGGTGTGTGTGCGCGTGTGTATTTATGTCCGTATGTGTGTATGTGCGTATGTATTTATGTGTGTATGTGTGTGTATGTGTATGTATGTGTGTATGTTTGTGTTTGTATGTGTGCATGCTTGCAGTGTATGCGAGGGAGTGTGTATTTGTGTGTTATTGAGTGTGTGCATAAATATGAGAGTTTGTGCAAATGATGTAAGTATTTTGCAAGTATGTATGTGTGTGTGTGTATGTGTGTGTATTTATGAATGTGTGTGTGTGTTTGTGTGTGTGTGTGTGTGTCCGCGCGCGCGCATGCCTGTCCCGTAACATGGTAATATGTATTGTTTATGTTTACAAAATCCATTTGACAATGTTTTTTCCTATATGAATGTAACATGCACAATTGATGAACGAAAGATAGTGGTTGGAAGGGTCGAATGTAAGACGGGCCTGCGTGTCCAATTTGTGACACTTTGAAAATAAATTTAGTTCATAACTTTGCGCTTATTGTCTCAGTAATCTTCCCATTTGCCCCCCCCCTTTATATAATAGGCCCGCTCCGTGGCGAAGTCGTTACGGACGCAATTCGTAATCCCGCATACCGCATTCGAAACACAGCTGCGTGCTTTTTGGCAGCAGACTGCCATGCGTTGGTTTTTTTACGAAATGATATGAATGCTGGTTGTTCAGAAAGCAATGGCAAACTACAGAATGTAAACTTGCCAAGAAATCACAAGCATAAAAATTCTGGGTTTGACTGCGACGTACTGTAAAAGGATATGCAAATAACGTATATAATAGCTATTGGATGTGGTCAGCATGGCCGAATGGATAAGAGCGCACGCCCTTAAACTTCCCGTGTGATGATGCCATGTGTAGGGGTTCAAACCCTACACTGGTCAGTTGAACTAATATGTTGACTTCTCGTCCTTGACTTGGGGACGTGAATTACAAGTACCTCAGAAGTCAGCCTGGGTTCGCTTGATGGCGAGGGGCACTGATAATAGGCAAAGATAATCCACACAGAGGCGGCCGTAAGAGCAGCGAAGGAGGAACGGCATTTCGAAGTCTTGCCTCATTAAAGAGCGGCATTTCGAAGTCTTGCCTCATTAAAGGGCGGCATTTCGAAGACTTGCATCATACTGGGGAAAATCTAACGCACGGTCCTATGTGATAGTTGATAGCAAGCGTTCTTGATTTTTGACATCTGATTTCAATGTCTCTAGTTTACATTTTTCTGTGATCATACTTCCAAGATATTTAACTTGTTTTAGAGGTGTACGATTTATCAGTATATATAGTGGACCAGGAAATGTGCCAACCTGTTTTACCGTTGGCTAAGTGTAAATAAATGACAAATGCACTTACTTTTTATTGCTGCCGATACATTTCAGCAGCGAATGAATACACTACCTGCACGGCATTATGTGATAGTTGATATTAAAGCGTACTTGCTTTTTGACATCTGATTTCAATGTCTCTATTTTACATTCTTCTGTGATCATACTTCCAAGATATTTAACTTGTTTTAGAGGTGTACGATTTATCAGTATATATAGTGGACCAGGAAATGTACCAACCTGTATTACCGTTCGCTAAGTGTAAATAAATGACAAATGCACTTACTTTTTATTGCTGCCGATACATTTCAGCAGCGAATGAATACACTACCTGCATGGCATATACACAACGTATTAGTAGATTCTGCAGTGTGGTAAATAGTCTTTAATGTTTATGTTCATGTAAATTGGTCGAGCATAAACACGAATTCACGAAAACGGCACACAATATGTAGTATTTCGAAGAAATTTCAGCGGCAACTGTATAAGCTACACACATTCACATAAGTATTTTGTAGAGGTCCTGACTCGGTGAATAATGCAATAGAGATTTTAACCTGTAAAATAAACTGCATGAACGAAAGATGAGTTTAGATTTTAAACTCTAACTTAATCTACATCAGCGAAAGATGACTGCATAATTTAAACCGTCGTATAGTCTTTATTATCATAACTGTGAGATGTTTTTACTTATAAATCGTAGCTTGAACTCTTCACAAGTTCGCGTAACACAATCTAGTTTTATATTATCTCCTTTCTCGCAACAAATGGACAACTAAAAACGGTGACAGGTACACGGTTGATCCAACAAGCCTCACTGACATGTTTCCATAATCCTTTAATCCTCCATCATATTTTATTTGGCTGGTAACTGTCAGCCATCAAGGGTTATGAATGCCATGATCTCTTCAAGTCTGTGTTAAATATCCCTTAAGTCGCGGTAGTGTTGGAGCCAGCACGCCTGCCTGCCTGCTGGTCATTTGGTCGTGGGTTCGAATCCCACGGTAGTCTTCGTTGCGAAATGATTATGCCCCTGCAGTGGTCTCGAGGTATGGTGTCCACCTCGAGTGCTGGAGGTCCCTGGTTCAAGCCCCGGTGAGGGCCGAGATTTTGTCATGTGGACTTCCCTGGTCTCTGGGTAGTGAGATTGGACGCCCGTGTGAATTGTTGCGCACGTAAACCAGGCCCAGGCAAAATTTCGAGTTAAAAATCTACCCAAAGTATTTCAGGATCCTCGCCGGTGCTACGAAGTTCGTGCACAGAGTTGAGATTCTCCAGACTCAGGCTTGGGTTAGGAGTAGAACTAAGCACTTATGGTTTACACCCGTGTGCTGTGATGCTGATCTGTCGACTAAACTCCCACTTTGAAAGTTGTGGATTCAATACCGTCATTCGGTTCACGAGCTCATTTTTCTTGGAGACTCCTGTGGGTCGTCGCTGGAGCTACGGAGTTCGTGCTTTGTGCGACGCTTTAGGCAGGCCGCCCTGCGGAAAGATACTGAGCCATTGGGAAGGGGAGGGGGAACCAGTGCAATGAAGAAGATCATGCTGCCTGTTAAACCATTTTTTACATTTTCGATTCTCTGTAGAAGCTAGATTTTATTTTGTTTTTCGTGAACCAGGGGTCTCTGGTAGACCGAGCCTAACGCCGATACCAGGAAGTGTCCTCGGAAGTAAAAGCGACCGGCGTGATAGTGACCACAGAACTCATTGAGTGCCGACTGGTTTGTTAAAATATATATAGGACAGGCACCATATATCTATATCTATAAAAAAGGATGTATGTATGTATGTGTGTATGTGTGTGTGTGTGTATGTATGTCCGTTCTTTATGCGTTCGTGAACGGTCCATCCGATTGAGATGAAATGTTCTACACGTCTTCTTTTCATTCCTGTGCAACCAACTGTAATAGTTTCTTAGTGTACTATCATCTATTTACTTACTAAAATTTAATTTTGTAATTACATGACTCAACATAAGAAAAAATAAAACAAGGGACATAACATTTAGTAGCATTGCTATATCTTAAGTTAAGTCCCCTGGCTATAGATAGATAGATAGATAGATAGATAGATAGATAGATAGATAGATAGATAGATAGATAGATAGATAGATAGATAGACAGACAGACAGATAGATAGATAGATAGATAGACAGATAGATAGATAGATAGATAGATAGATAGATAGATAGATAGATAGATAGATAGATAGATAGATAGATAGATAGATAGATAGATAGATAGATAGATAGATAGATAGATAGATAGATAGATACGTAGATACATAGATACATAGATACATAGATAGATAGACAGACAGACAGATCCCCATCAAGAGCTGGGCGAAACCGGGCCGGGTCAGACAGACAGACAGACAGACAGATAGATAGACAGACAGACAGATAGATAGGTAGTCGGGAACGGGAACTTATATGACTACTTATATGAATTAAATGAGATGCTCCCCACCAGGGACTGGGTGAAGCCAGGCCGGGTCATACAGACAGACAGATAGACAGTCAGACAGACAGATAGTCGGGAACGGGAACGGGATCTTATATGACTACTTATATGAATTAAATGAGATACTCCCCACCAGAAGCTGGGCGAAGCCGGGCCGGGTCAGACAGACAAACAGACAGACAGACAGACAGACAGACAGACAGACAGATAGATAGATAGATAGACAGACAGATCCCCGCCAGGACATGGGCGAAGCCGGGCCGGGTCAGACAGACAGACAGACAGATAATCGGGAACGGGAGCTTTTATGACTACTTATATGAATTAAATGAGATGCTCCCCACCAGGGACTGGGTGAAGCCGGGCTGGGTCAGACAGATAGACAGACAGACAGACAGATAGTCGGGAACGGGAGCTTATATGACTACTTATATGAATTAAATGAGATGCCCCCCACCAGGGACTGGGTGAAGCCGGGTCAGACAGACAGACAGACAGACAGACAGACAGACAGACAGACAGACAGACAGACAGACAGACAGACAGACAGACTCCCGCCAGGAACTGGGCGAAGCCGGGCCGGGTCAGCTAGTACCCACTATATTTCAAGGCGAGTAAACAGGGCCGTTTGCTTCCTTGCTTAGAGAAAACAGGAGTTGACTCGGTCTATTACATGGTTGCAGAAATGACTCAAGGGTATGCACAGGTGGTTGGCGTTATGCTGTTAATATTTGTGTCGCCGGGTAAACACACATCGGGCTGACATCCTACCTTCTTGGCGTGTACGGAGCTCTGTTTACTTACTATGAAAGATATTGTTGTAGGAGTATCACTGTCATATGCCCTGTCGACTGGCGTAGGAGGTCACGTGTCGCCACCGGTCTCGATGATTAGTGTTCTACATCAATTCGTTTAATGATATTCCTCCATGCCTCTGCCTCAGTCTGGGCGAGTGGCTAGAACGCCGGACTCTCCTTCGGGAGACCCGGGTTCGATCCCCCGGTAAGGTGTGGGATTTTTTTCTGTCGGGGGCAAAAAGAAAATCCTAACCTGTACAGTTCGCGGCGACTGCACTAGCCAGGCGGCCTTAATTCCCCAGTGCCATACAGCACAAGTTACTATATTGGCAGTAAATGACAGTATAGGGAAAAAAGATCTGGAGACATTACACATCCCTGCCTAACACCTCTCTTAATACTTATATTGTCCCACTTCATTATCAATCCTTATGGCAGCTTGTTGTTTCAAATATATGTTTTTTTTTTATAAAACAATAATTTTAAAAATAGCATTCTTATAATAGTGCGAACCTGATATTTTGTATATTTCTCAACATAGTCCCATTACCTGGCAACACGTTTGCCTCACCTGTCCCCTGCCTTTTTGATTCCTCCTTTGGTGTGGCCTGACGCAAATTGTGCATGGTCATTTCGTCCTCCGCATTTTCATTTTCCGAACTTGTGAGTTTGCTTCGTTTTATTCATCGAAACATGTGATTTACTTACGATATTT
The DNA here is from genome assembly GCA_963921405.1 of Cepaea hortensis. Classification (NCBI taxonomy): domain Eukaryota; kingdom Metazoa; phylum Mollusca; class Gastropoda; order Stylommatophora; family Helicidae; genus Cepaea; species Cepaea hortensis. Next base: position 50,268,777 of record OY992890.1, read on the forward strand.
AAGTTTTATAGCTAAGCACTCTTGTTATTTGTTCCCTGATAAAGATTTTGGTGGTAACATTGGCTTGCATCTTTGAGTGTCTTCCTTTCGTTGAGCTTTTCGCATATATTTTGCGTATACTCATGCTTGAACAACCTGCAGAACTATCGACCGGTAGGTAATGGCTTAGTTCCATAGGCATGCCAGATGTTTCTTGATCAAAACTTAGGTGCTGATTGTCTACCATCGTCTTAGGTCGTGACACTCTGACAGTCTCTTAGTGTGCAAACCTGAACCATCGGCAGACTTCATAACAACAAAGGTAACAATTGATCTCCCCATCGTCAGTCAGACTGGTGACACAAAATGTGTTGTATGTTTCAGACCTGAAGGATTCACCGTTTTGTTTTAAGCTCTATGACAGTATGCACCTAACGAGACGCAGTGAAATATGCCAGGCAATACATCGTGCAGCTGATTGTAAGTGTTTTATTGTTAATATTCACTAAGGGAAAATACTGGTTTGAAGTTAAAACTGGTGTCTGCCCGGAATTCCCGACTTGGAGGCCAAGAGGAGTCTTCTTGATCTGTATAAACCCCAGCCCTCACACATCAGATCTGTACCCAGCCAGCCAACCAGTAGAATTCAGCGGCTGAGCCATTTGACATTTAATGGTATCAAACATACATATGATCAAATTAAAATTCCTGGCAATACAAATGCACTGAAGCTACAATTTGGAATTGTTTCATTTACTACTAAGCGTTTTCAAATAAAAACCTTAAATGTTTTTTGTTTGTTTTGTTTTGAGTTCATGTATTCTTAATAAGTAAAGAACAAATCCAATATTTGTCCATGCAGTCACCACTGAGTTCAATGCAAGTCCTCCAGCGCCTATAAAGTGCTTGGGTTCTTGTAGGGTCACTACTCGGTGTGCCTAACCCGGTCGTGAACAGTCTCTCTCAGAAGTCACGATGTTTTGAAACTTTTTGCTCAACTCATACACTTGCTGGACTGACCAGCATGCATCACCCTACTGGACCTTCATTCACCGATGAATTTCTATAGGTTTCACCCCTTCACTGATTTAAAAAAAACACACACTGATAACAGAACACTGCACCGCTTTAGTGCCTGTCTCAAGTGTGTGGCCATCTTTAAACAGTTCTAATAATGTCACCACGTTCGTCTACATCGTGATGTCACGTGCTTAACCCACTTGACACCCTTAACAACAATATTGACAGGTTACAAGACAATAGTATGGTTATTGTAATTCCTGTCACACTTTCAAGGTTTTCACCTGAAGCCCCCTCCTATAAAAGAGCATAACTGTGTTGGATGCCAGAGGCAAAATAATATAGAAGGTTATCTCTTAGTGTGCAAGAAATATGAACTCCGAAGGATAACACTAACTGAATACAATAAGCCTATGACAATGGACAACATAGTAAACATAGATAGTTCTAAAGAATTGTAATGAAAGTTTAAGCAACCTCTCTCTCCATCTCTCTTTCTCTGCCCTCTCTCTCTCTCTCTCTCTCTCTCTCTCGCTCTCTCTCTCTCTCTCTCTCTCACACACACACACACACATACATACACACACAATCTCTATATTTTTTAAAGTTGCATAAATCCTTACAGGACGTTGCAGTCAACATCAGCATTTTTCAGCTGTTGTCGTGTTCTTGGCAAGTTTACGCTCAGTAGTTTGCTATTGCTTTCTGAGCGATCGGCGCACAGACTCCATAAGTAACCAACGCGATGCGATCCGCCACCGAATCTCGCACAGCTGTGTTCCACACGTGGATATAAGGGATTACAGAGAAAGTCGTTAACGCCTTCGTCAGGGAGACGGGTCAATCCTTACATAGGGAATCGATATTGCAAAGTAAAACATTAATAATTTAAGTTACACGACGAAGCGCTGAAACATATACTCCTGGAGTGAAGATGAACAGCACAATATGAATATCACAAATGTCTGAAAGACATGATTAAATAATATACACAATATGAAATAGCAACAGTTTTAGTCACACAAAAAAAAAGTATTATATGAAATAACAATAAATACTATATATGTATTCCAATTTAAACCCAGAAAGGTTGAACAGGATAGTGCTGATACTAGCCCGATGCAAATACAAAACAGATCAATTCAAAAGTAGTACCAGGCCTGACATGCTTAACGTAACAGGCTGTGAACATATGCATAGCGCCACGTGTAGTATATTGCAACATGTCGCTGACGTCATAAAAATGGTCGCGAACATTGCCAGAATGAATAACACTTGTTTGACTTTGTTATTGACTCGAAAATCCGTTTTGATGGTCACAGAAATAGTTGGGAGAAAGGGGTATTGGGTGAGTGAATGTAAACATTGTTCTTAGGCAAACTTAGAAAATTCCAGTGTTGGACACTTTAGAAATTTTTTATTGATTGTTAATCTTTGGTAAGGATCGTGCAAGCAAAGCTCGATCGCGTGGTTGTACAGTCGTTCGGAATTCAGTTCTCCGCAATTAAAGGACCCACACGCTTCTGGAATCGAACAAACTTCGTAAAAATAGCACTAAACTGTCATCTGGGAACGAAGAGGCAGCTGACATAATACAGGATCTCTCATCATGTGCCGTCCGTTGATGGAGAAAATGGGCCAAACACACACCCTCAATGTGCATTTGTGATATGTGAATATGTACTTTATTATTTACAACCGAGATGGTCAAATAATGGACGGACACGCAGGAGCAGTGACCCCATTCTAACCAGAGCAACCTAAGACGCAGTCTCATGTCGCGGAATGCCTAGAGGATTTACTTTCTTGTGATATGAATAACACCCATTTGTTTTCGCGATCATACTCTCACCACATCAGTCCATGTCGTGTGGCGTTGGTGATCATGTCTGTCCACAGCTTTCTGTCGCGTGTACTGCCAGCCATTTCCGATGCTGATGTCTCTCTATGCTATGATGTCAAAGCGTCCAGCAACTTCTCTTTTGTTCTCCCACTATTGCTCCTCCCCTCCAATTTTCCCTTTCTGATGCGAGTAACCAGTTCTCTTTGGGAGATAACTTCTTTTAAGATATTTTCATTACTCTTCTATCCGCCCATGCATTTTCATCACTTAAACACAGACGCCATAAACAAAATATTGCACAATTTCTTGCCTGACATACTGTATTTCGCTGCATCTTGTCAGATGCAGCGAAAGTTTACCGGGCAAGAAATCGTTGTTTTGAAGTTTTAATCTTTTATAAAACCACACCTCCGCAGCTAACATAATTTCTCACGTGTCTGCTAATTGTCCTTGATTCCATTCCCTACATCAGGATTGGCCCAACAAAGGTCTAAAGAACTCTTGCCTTCACCTCATCACATAAACCACTATAGAAGAAAAGGAGGAAGGCAATGAGGAGGATGAGGAGAAGGCGAGGAGGAGGTGATGTCGAAGTGGAGGAGGAGGAGAAGAAGAAGAGGAGGAGGAAGAAGAAGAAGAAGAAGAAGAAGAAGAAGAAGAAGAAGAAGAAGAAGAAGAAGAAGAAGAAGAAGAAGAAGAAGAAGAAGAAGAAGAAGAAGCAGCAGCAGCAGCAGCAGGAGTAGAAAAAGGAGGCAGAGGAGAATAGTGTGTTAAACATATTGTCGAAATGTATGTGTGCGTTCCAATGCAAACGCTTAGATTACGTGTAGCACACATTTAGTTGAGGGATCCTACATCGTGTCAAGAGGCAGAGTTGTCGCTGAGTGGACTTGTACATCCAGTAACTTTATCACGCATATTCTCTACATAGCTAAACACATGCCTGCTTCTGGAATACCAATTTCAGCTTGAGTTAAATGATCTAATGAGCCAGTTCTAGACTGTTCTTGAGAACCTGGGCACGTTGTCTTTAAGTGTCAATAAGAGGCATTTGTCGCAAGCTTTCCCATCTGGAATGCAGGTAACTTGAACCCGCACATGCTACCGAAGAGCTATGTGAGCTAACGTACCTACAATAAATTTGAACGTTGGATCTGTGATCTTTATACCATCGATCCCTTCTTCTTCTTTTACCTCTGTCACCATTGCGGCATAGGCACTCCACCTACTCACCCTAAGGCCTAAGCTCCCATCTCCTGAGCTACCCCATACAACCCTGTCCATGTCTTCCCCATATTATTCATTTCTGTTTCTACTTCTTTCAGCAGAAATGAAGAAATCAGGACTAAAGTGGGGGTTAATAGCTGCACTAGATTTTATTAGAAAGCAGCAAGTCAAATGGTTTGGCCATGCAAGTAGGTTACCATTCAACAGCATACCACAACAAGCAATGACGTACAGACCAGATGGAAAGAGAGGAAGAGGCCGACCACGTAAACGATGGACGGAGGGAATAGCAGAGTCCATGGGAATATCGATACATGAAGTCCACAATCGGGCACTCTCACGATCTTCACCTCGACACCGCAAGGTACAAGAGGAACATGATGAGATGAAATGTTTCTACTTCTCTGTGTATTTTTATGTCTTCCTGTGTTTCTTTTGTCCTGTTTCTACTTCTCTTCTCCATGTGTTTTTAGGTCTTCCTGTGTTTCTTTTGCTCTGTGGATTCCAGACGAAGGCTTTTCTAGGTATACTATTCTCAGGTTTTCTCAATGTACGTCCCATCCAGCGCCAGCATCTTTTCTTCACCTCTTGGTTTACTGGTATTCGTCTAGTTCTCTACATGAGCTCCACATTCATGACTCTATCATACCATTTTATTCCTTCTATTTTGCACAAGCACCAGTTGGTGAAGTTTGTGGTGTATTTGTAATCATTTTTGTTGTTCTCCAACATTTCGGATCCATACAGTAGTACTGATTAAACGTTAGAATTGAATGTTCAAAGTCTGGTGCTAAGTTTAATTTCTTTTTATTTCAGCATATTTCCCAGCACTATAAATGTTTATCTAGCCTTCTGTATTCTTATATCTTTGTCTGTTCCAACATCTTTGTCTACATTGCTACCTAAATAATAGATGTATGATTCCGTCTCTTGAATTGCGGTTTCGTCACGGAACACCAGATCATCGTTTGCTTGATTTATTCTCATTATCTTTAACTTTCTCCTATGATTTTTAATAATAATTATTATGACCACGCATCAAATATTGTTAGTTTATCCTGCATCTGATGTTGTGCTTGAGACAGGAGGCCAGTGACACCAGCGAAGTCAAGATCATCTGCATGCTTTGTCACTCAGAGGAGTCCATTGAATTCCATTTCTGACAGTGCTTGTTGTTGATCCCTAGATTAATGAATATTTATGTTTATTTCAAATAATTATTCAGCCAGTATTCAGTCAATAATATTTTGGACATGTTATGAGAAGAAATGGATTGGAGAATTTAGTGACAACTGGCAAGATCGAAGGGAACAGACCAACAGGAAGACCGAGATAAAAATACCTGGATGGCTTGGCCACATGGCATGGACGAGACAGGAACACTGAGCTGATCCATGACGCTGATGGTCGAGTGAAATGGCGCGTCATGACCGCCCATGCTTTCCGGCATGGCACATGATTAATTGATTGATTCCTGAACCACATTTGCGATTAAAAGAGGGCACACACATGACAATTCATTCTTGCCTTCCTCACCTGCTCTCTACTTCGCTATCTGTCTACCTACTCACCCACCTAATCTCCCCACCTATATTTCTATCTATCTTTCGTTACCGGTTTACACCAAGTTCTCCAGTTTATTTCTTCTCATAACGTGTCCAAAAATTGTGACTGTTTACGTCTAATTTCGCTAATCAGTGTATGGTGTTTATTTGTTTCTTGTAGGACTTGGTCATTGGTTTGTTTTCTGTCTGTCCATCTGCGAAGAAATGCTAGAATCATGAATGCGGCGCTTAGGGAGACAATTAAACAGATTCTAATGAATCAAGAGATAAGGGTGCTGGATCAGACACATTTTGAGAAAACCAGATAACTGTATAACTTGAGAATCCTTTTACTGGAACCGACAGGGTAGAATGAAGTAGAAAAGACCGAAAACTCAGAGAAGAGAGCTGGGGGACAGAAATGAATGATAATGGGGAAAAACATAGAGCAAGCTGAAGGAAATAGTAATAGAGAGAACGGCTTAGAGGTTTAAACAAAACGGACTGACTGATTAACTATTAAACAGCAGAAAATAATATTGCTTTTTGGAAATTAAAAAAACAACTTTGGTTAGATCAAATAAGCCAGTGGTTTGGAAAGAACAATAAAGGAAGGTACGGTTTCTAGATGAAAAGGTAGGAGTGGGGAACAACGTCAGGCACAGGAATGAATGACTACATAGACATGAAAATGCATGAGACATTGCTACTGGCAAAAAGATCAGTCTTTTCGGTGAGGCTGTCGGCCATGGGTAGTTACAGCCCATTACTGCCAATGCAATCTTACTAGGGGAAGTCAACCCGAGACAAGTGCATACCGAAGTCTTTTTTTTTTTAATGTTGCATATCCTTACAGGACGCTGCAGTCAACACCAGCATTTTTCAGCTGCTGTTGATGTACTAGGCAAGATTACGCTCAGTAGTTTGCTACTGCTTTCTGAGTGACCGGCTCACATACCCCCGTAAGTTACCAGTGCGGCGCCAACCGCAGCTGATTATCGCGCAGCTGCGTTACTCATGAGAATATACAGAATTACGGAGAAAGACGTTAACACATACGCCAGGGAGACCGGCATACCGAAGTCTAGCAGACTGATTTCTTGAATCAGAGATGTACATGACATGAAGCACTTCCCATCAACAGAGGGACGTAGAAGAGGAAACAAATCCTATAGCAAATCACCAAGTATCTCAGTCTCGCAGTAAACTAAATAACTACCTGCCAGCTATCCTGTGTAGTTATTACAATTCTGGTCGACTCAGTCACACTGAAATACATTCAATGTCAGCACTGACGAGACAGGACGTGGACTGTAAGTGTTGGACCATTATGCCAACAATGACCTAATCGTGGTGGGACAAGGGTTCAATGCCAGCTCTTGTCCTTCGCTATGGGAGGGAAAGACCTATTCCCCCGTGCACTCACTGATCCTAGCACTTGGCATACCCACAGCATGTTCCTGCTACATGACCTATATTTTTTAAAGGCATTAACGAACATCCAAATATGGCTATAACAGAGCCATACACATGTGATCCAATATGGGTATAACAGAGCCACACATACGTGATCCAAATATGGGTATAACAGAGCCACATATACGTGATCCAAATATGGGTATAACAGAGCCATACATACATGATCCAAATATGGGTATAACAGAGCCACATATACGTGATCCAAATATGGGTATAACAGAGCCACACATAAGTGATCCAAATATGGGTATAACAGAGCCACATATACGTGATCCAAATATGGGTATAACAGAGCCACATATACATGATCCAAATATGGGTATAACAGAGCCACATATACGTGATCCAAATATGGGTATAACAGAGCCACATATACGTGATCCAAATATGGGTATAACAGAGCCATACATACATGATCCAAATATGGGTATAACAGAGCCACATATACGTGATCCAAATATGGGTATAACAGAGCCACACATACGTGATCCAAATATGGGTATAACAGAGCCACATATACGTGATCCAAATATGGGTATAACAGAGCCACACATATGTGATCCAAATATGGGTATAACAGAGCCACATATACGTGATCCAAATATGGCTATAACAGAGCCATACATATGTGATCCAATATGGGTATAACAGAGCCACACATATGTGATCCAAATATGGGTATAACAGAGCCACACATACGTGATCCAAATATGGTTATAACAGAGCCGCACGTATGTGATTCAAATATGGGTATAACAGAGCCACAGATATGAACCAAATATGGGTATAACAGAGCCAAACATATGTGATCCAAATATGGGTATAACAGAGCCACACATATGTGATTCAAATATGGGTATAAAAGAGCCACACATATGTGATCCAAATATGGGTATAACATGGCCAGACATGTGATCCAGATATGGGTATAACAGAGCCACACATATGTGATCCAAATATGGGTATAACAGAGCCACACATATGTGATCCAAATATGGGTATAACAGAGCCACACATATGTGATCCAAATATAGGTATAACAGAGCCACATATATGTGATCCAAATATGGCTATAACAGAGCCATACATATGTGATCCAATATGGGTATAACAGAGCCACACATATGTGATCCAAATATGGGTATAACAGAGCCATACATACGTGATCCAAATATGGGTATAAAAGAGCCACACATATGTGATCCAAATATGGGTATAACAGAGCTACACATATGTGATCCAAATATGGGTATAATAGAGCCACACATATGATCCAAATATGGGTGTAACAGAGCCACACATATGTGATCCAAATATGGGTATAACAGAGCCACACATATGTGATCCAAATATGGGTATAACAGAGCCACATACGTGATCCAAATATGGGTATAACAGAGCCACACATATGTGATCCAAATATGGGTATAACAGAGCCACACATATGTGATCCAAATATGGGTATAACAGAGCCACACATATGTGATCCAAATATGGGTATAACAGAGCCACACATATGTGATCCAAATATGGGTATAACAGAGCCAAACATATGTGATCCAAATATGGGTATAACAGAGCCACACATATGTGATCCAAATATGGGTATAACAGAGCCACACATATGTGATCCAAACATGGGTATAACAGAGCCACACATATGTGATCCAAATATGGGTATAACAGAGCCACACATACGTGATCCAAATATGGGTATAACAGAGCCACATATATGTGATCCAAATATGGGTATAACAGAGCCACACATATGTGATCAAAATATGGGTATAACAGAGCCATACATAACGAATACTATATTTTTTGTGGACAGGTTTCCTGTGTTGATATTTTGCCTGGGCAGCAGCCTATTCAGCTGATACAGTTTGACTGTCCAGGAATTGTTAAATTGCTCCACAGGTACATGGGTCCTCACAGTTTTCCTCCCTTATCCAAGAAGTTAAGGCATGAAACCCACTACCCCAGCATCAGGGGGTAGCATAACACCCCCAGCTTGCTGATGCTGACAGTCTAGAGGCAAATTCTGTAAGCCACTCCTAGTCATTCAAGGAGACTAGTTTCAGTGTCAGCCGATGGTAGACATGTGTTTATTCTGTCTGGGCACTCAGGAACCCCAGACTGAATGGATGCTATTCTCTAGACTACTGAGTATTCACATTGTGTCGTGTAAATATCTGAGAGTGTACAGATGGTTTAGATGTCAGGAACCCTGGAAACACCTGCAAACACTGTTTGTACTGACACTACTGCCATCTGTGGCTTAGGGGAGACTCAGACTGGCAATTTCATAATTCCCCAACATACTGAGTCGAGGGGTCAAAATCAGACGCGGGCAATGTAGAAGCAGATTGCTATGCATTGATTGTCTATGGTATGAGATGTCAGCCATTCAGAAAGCAATGGCACACTCATCATCATCATGTGTCCTACCAAATGGCACAGCCGTTCATGTCTCCCTAGATCTTGTCTCTTCATGCCAGCGTTTAGTTAATCCAGCATTGTTTCTCTTGGTCTACCTCTGCTTCTCTCCGAACTGATTCTGACACCATAGGAAACTAATGAACTAACACTGTTACATTGCCTAGTCAGTCACAAACAGCCAATAAATGCAGACATGCAACTAAAGTTTAACTCGCACTACGGCAGGTAACTTTAGCCTGCAGACATTTTTAAGAAGAAGAAACTACTGAAACAAGAGGGGATAAACAGTAGTCTTACAGTATTTTTGTAGACTAGACCAAAATACTCAAACAATGCATAAGTTGCATCTTATACAACGGATAATTTAAAAATAACAACGAAGTCATAAAACCCAACAGAATATCTGACAAACACAACTGTAATAAAGAAGAGAAAGTTCAATGTAAGAATGACTTTGTATTGAACCAGAACATAATTAACACAATGCATTAACTGAACTTAAAGAGTTAAAGTTTTCTATTCAAGAAAACACCAGTGATTTAATCTTTAAATTACCAATTTGAATAATTCAACAACAAATCATTAACTTAGGTTGCCGAAGAAAAATTATCAAAGAGAAACTAGAGCGCACATTAATAGAAAGTGAAGACATATGTGGCAAAAATTGTTGTCCTTCAGTTACAAAGTGAAGTTTCCTATTTAAGAAGACAATGTCTGTGGCACAAAGTGAAGTTTTCTATTTAAGAAGACAACACATGTGACACATAATATTGTCTTCAGTTACAAAGTGAAGTTTCCAACAAGAAAACCTTTATGATACAGATGTTTTCTATTCAATAAGTGAACATCTAAAATAATTTAACTCAGTTATAAAGTGAGGTTGTCTTATTTTAAGAAGACAACATCTGTGACACAAATGATTGTCATCAGTTACAAACTGAAGGGCTCTATTTAAGAAGACAACATCTCTGGCACATATTGTTGTCTTCAGTTACAAAGTGAAAGGTTCTATTCAACATCTGTGGCACAAATTGTTGCCTTCAGTTACAAAGTGAAAGGTTCTATTCAACATCTGTGGCACAAATTGTTGCCTTCAGTTACAAAGTGAAAGGTTCTATTCAACATCTGTGGCACAAATTGTTGCCTTCAGTTACAAAGTGAAAGGTTCTATTCAACATCTGTGGCACAAATTGTTGCCTTCAGTTACAAAGTGAAAGGTTCTATTGGATAAAACAACACATGCGACACAAATTATTGTCTTCAGCTACAAAGTGAAGGTGTCAACAAATAAACCTTTGTATCACTAAAGGTACAGAGCAATGTTTTCTTTTCAACAAATCAACATCTGTGAAACAATTTAATTTGTTTACAATGTGAACTTTTCTATCAGAAAACTGTTCTAATACAAATATTAACTTCAAATTGATATTCAACAGAAATATCTGTAACATATGAACTTAAATTACAGTGAATATTCAAAATAAATTAATCTGTGATCAGAGTCATTCATGCATATTACACAACAGTTTCTGGTTTCATATTAACAAGAATTATACCTGTAAGAACAATGAATTCCAATGTCAGGTAGTAAGAACAAGTCATTTACACTTCATAAAAATACTCAACAATTAGCATAAGGGTTAGTGGGCTTGCCTACCAAGACTGCTGTGCAGGTTCCGACAAACATCCCAGACAATTATCCAGCACCCACTTCATGACACTGGGTCAACCCCAGGGCTGTAGGATGGAGATATGAATCCATCCTCCGCTGGGAGTTGAACCTGTACCACTGTTAGCTGAGTAGAATACTGAACAAACAAAACATGAACAAAATATTAAGCAATCATGACATATATCAAAAATATAAAAATCTGGCTACAGGAGCTATAAATGAATCTGGGAGGTGAGGACTAAAAAACATCACCTCTCATATAAGATACTTACATAAAAACACATGTTACGGCCTAAAATTAAATTACAACTCACTTTGTGACAGAATTACATGCATAAGGAACTATGGGTGTGTTTTGATTATTAACAGAGTATTTGCTATAGAGAGGTACATCCTCTCTATAGATGCCACAGATGGCTGGCTGAGATCACTGAATATGTAGGGGTTTTGTTAAGAACATGTGACACATATCCAGTTCTGGGGTAACCAAATTATCAAATGTATGCTGCAGGAGCATGGACAATGAAAGAGCAATTAGAGTCTAGGAAATAAAAAAGAAAAGAATACATGCATTAAAAGACATGACACTCTCATAAAAACAACACTGGAGAACAAAGTCAAAGGCAAATGAGCAAGAGGTAGGTAGAGATAAAAGTGAGAAGATAACAGCACACAATACAGCAGCAGCAGTAGTATGGCCAAATTCACCACCAGAGCTAGAGGCAGAAAGTGTTAGAGATTTAAGCCAGTCAAGCTTCATTCTGGAGACAGCACTTCATTGACTCAAAAACCTCAACAGTACTACCCAAGTCAACTGATGAGAAATTTATTTTTAAAACAAACATGTATTACTACAATTGCAATTTGTCTGCAACACAACACAAGGGTCACCCTGGTGAAGTGGTGAGACCATATGCTTCAAGCTCAGTAGGTTGTGGGATCGTTTTCAGACCGTCATTTGGTTTGTGAGTGCAATATTTTCTGAGACCCCTGGTGATCATAGCCGGAACTACAGAGTTTGTCCTCCATGCAACACTTCCAGCAGCTCTGCAGAGACAGACTGAGCTAGATGGTGAAACAATCCTGTAACGAAGGCTCTAGCCACAACGTCCATTTTGTCACCCGTGACTGTGCTCTTGTAGAGCTGATCAATTTCACTCCTCGTTTTCATTGATTTACTCATTGTACATTACAGGGTTATGATTCTCTACCTCCCTTAAGGACCCCGGTTACATACAGACACATTATCATTTCACATTACATAATATAACTATGTAACACTGAGAGGACATCACAATGTACTGCTCATCCAGTTGTACACATATACTAGTGCAAAGCATGACTTTATCTAACACTAACAACAAGGTTATTCAAGTTGACGTTTGACACCCCTTCACTATATGCTCCTTGTGAAAAATAATTCAGTTAAAATAACCACTATACTAAACAGGCTTACAAATCAAATTAATATTTATATCGTCAGGGAAAATGTAAACATTTCTTATCCCTACCTCTTACAGTAAAAACATAAAAACGCAAAGTAAATCTGCCTGAAGACTTGATGTAAGTGTGAAATCATTAACAAGAAGACATCAAGGTCAAGGTAACCCCCTAGCAAATGCTGCTGCTGGGTTATGAAGTGTTAGGCCATGACATATAAGGTGGCCAGTTCCCTTCTTCAAAGCCTTTCATTCTCAAACAATTCCCAGAAATGTCTGAACATTGTCAGGGAACCCTTTATGAGGCTGGGTTGTCCTCAAGGCCATTCTGATCTGAAAATAGAATCCTGCCTGCACTGGGGATTGAATCTAGACCAGCGCTGACAGCCAAGTGCACTAACCCCAATGCAAAAAAAAAAAAACAAAGACATGTGAAAACACTTTTTTCTTCATTAACCTCTAAGAGTGTTAAGGCATTATGCCCCAAAGCAAGTAAAAAATGAATTCACGTAAATTACAAGGAAGGTCAACTAAAGATAGATAACAGCTTCAATTTCAAGTCTTTTTTTCTGAAGAAAAATTAGAAAACAAAAACATTTAGCTAAAAACATAAATACCACAATCTCCAAATAGGTCATGCAAATATCACATTAAACAACAATAAACCTCCTTCTTCTGTGTTCACACAATATTTTTTTTTTTGCGTTGGGAGCATCTGTATTGTGCCTTTTACATCAGAGTTGTCATATTTAGCGGACATGCAATTTCTTCCCTGAATTTGTTAACCGGGTCAGTCTTCTTGGCTACAGAGGACATTCCAGTGTCTCAGAGTGGTGGCTTAATCTTCACCAGCACATCTACAGGTGGTGCATTCCAACAGTCACATGCATGCCTTTGACAGGCCAGGGGCAGCACAACCTCACCAGAAGTGAGGTGAGTTACACAACAAATCATCAAGCTTCCTAGGCCTGTTCTGCATTCATTAATTTCCGATACCAGCTTGATAGCTGTCTACCCTAATTTCAGCACCTTGACTACAGATGTAGTCTATTGTGAGTAATTTCAACACCTGGATCAACCTAACCATCATCAGACTCTGCATAAGCTGTTAAGGCAGATTTTCTCATTTATCACTGAATCTGCAGAAATTATGGCCTACCTTTTTATAATTTCCTACCGTCAGGGTTGCGACATGCAAACAGGGCCCACATATTTTTGCCCTTGTGAAAAAAAAGCATTGGGTAGAAAGACATTGCAAACAATAATGAGCACTTAATTAGGCCAGTTTTTGACAGACTTTCTATGGGTCACTTTCAGACAGAAAATGTGCTAACCGCATGCCTATTTTTTTTTTTTTTACTGATAAATGTCACAACAAACAGAAATTTGACAAATGCTTTATTTGTAGCATGAAACACAATTACTCGACAGTATGACAAAGAGACACCAAAACAAGTACAGCATAATGAAACAACATAAACACAATTCACAGGGAAAATGTGATAATATTTAAATAATGTTATACACATTTAGTAAAAATCTGTCTGTATCACTGATTGTCTCTGAATGTTCCCATGACAGCTGCCTCACTCTTCTGCTGCTATCTAGCAGTGTGGTATGCTCTACTGCTTTATAGACCACTGAATTAGTTTGCCATGCTTATTACTTAACTCCAAAAAAATCACAACTGAAAAGAGGTAAAAATAAAAATGATACCGCATTTACAAAGTCAACAAAGAATCAGAAAATAAAACAGTAGAAGCGATAAAAAAAAATTGGAAACATTTCAAGAGTTTAAGTACTCAGGGCCATGAACAATGAACTGCAGTAATTTTTTTGTCAACAGAAAATCACTATGAGACAAAATAAGGATGTTTATCAAGACAAAAGATGATTTTTTGAGCCATGTTTTTCTTGTTGCCATGCTTCTTCAATTCTGGTGTGTGGAGCTACTTGATGCTCATATTTAATTTTTCCCACTGACAGTGACAGAGAGACAGAAGGTGAGACACACAAAAGTAATATATATGTGATATATATTATGGCCACTTCAGTGACAATGAAATAAATGTGAAAACTTTGATGACATTTTTCTCATCTTCATCAACACCAAACACACAATCAATCACACAGTCTGTGGCTTTGTTCAACCAAATTCATGATAAACTTGTTACTATTTGAACACATTCATGTGACATGTCAGTCATATGACATAAGAGTTTAGGTGACAGGAGGATCTTGCAATCAAGTAAATGGCATTACTGAAGCTGAATAACCCACAAGCCTTTTTTTAAAATTTAGTGCTTGATGAATATGACATGAATTTCACTGAACTTTATAGTAACATTTTCCTTCTTCACTATGACTGAAAGACCAACATTTCTGACCAAAATAATGTATTGTTCAAATATCTTTGTATTCAGCGAAGAAATCAGCAAAACTTGTCATAGACAACAGAAGGAAATAGATAACATTTATGACCACACCATGAGAACACAACAACTGGTAGAAATAATGAAACAAACAGATACTGTGAATAGCATTTTAAGAAACACAGAGGACACGTGAAGAAAAGATAGCACTTGAGTTGATAAAAAGCAACAGACTGAAATGGCCCTCCTTAATGCAAACACCTAGCAACACAACAATTATGGATTTAATTACTAGTAGCGGCTGGGTGTATTCTTTTCTGACTACTCCAAGCCTTCAGAAAATGCATCAATGTAACAAGGGCTCATGTCAGTATAACTCTGTGACTCATGGACATCTGGGAACAGCAGTTACTGGAGATGTCTCAAAGCCATGGTCTGGCAAATCTTTACACAAATTGTGTGTGTCAGTGGGGGTGGGGGGAAGTTGTTAGAGAGAAAGAAAATAATGCCATATTAAAAATCAGCATGCGTGAAATGCAATGAGGATGACTGTAAGTCATCTGCGAGAACCAAGTGATGACTGAATCTACATCCATGGTCAGACTGTGAGAACAGCAAGTTAAAAGAGGTGTGGCCAAAAAAGAACACTACGCAGGAAGCCAAAGAAGATTAATAAACCAACACAGAACTGGTGTCGTTAGCATTATACGCTGCAGGATTTACTGAGGAGGGGATTTGAGCACTTATGGATTAAGCGGTTCGATGTGCAATGAGGATGATCTGCCGACCGACAGACCGACCGACTAGCACATGATATATTTGAACTGGGATGTTAGCATGGTCGAATGGATAAGAGCGCTCGTTCTTAAACATCCGGTGTGTTGTTGCCAAGGTAGCGGGTTCAACCCCTACACGTCAGTTGGATTATAATGTTGACTTTTTGTCTGGAGATGTAAATTACAAATACCTCAGAAATCCGAATGGGTTCGCCTGATGGCGAGGGACACTTGATAACAGGGAAAGTTAATCCACAAGAAAAAATTAACAAAGTGCACTAGACGCAGTACGACATATGTGAACTATGTTTGAATTCAAAGCAAGCGAACATAGAGTAGAAGAGAGAAGAAACATAAAGAGAAAAAAAAGGAAATAATTAGCACACAATTAAGCTGATCAAATGTTTGTGCAACAGAGTGTTTCTAACTATAAAACACTGTAAACTTGCAAGTGAACATTAGCCATGTACAGAGGAATGGATCAAGACCAACAAGATTACGATGCCTCAAGTACAACACATCACATTATCTGCTGATTCATTCTTGCAGCACACCACACCGCACATGACAAAAACGCATCTGGACCCAAAAATAGTGGAAACATACTGAGGTAGTTTGTATATGTTTGCTGTAAACATACAAGACTATTTAGATAAATGAATACAATAGCTTCTACATGGCTGCATAGCATCATATACATACAGAAGTCTTTTCATTTAAGAAATTGGAAAACAAAGTTTTAAATATGTTTTAAAGTCACTCCTCAAACTTACATGTAGCATGGGGTGTGTGTGTTTGTGTGCGTGCGTGCCTGCGTCCATGTCTGCTGCTTGCGCGCATGCGTGTGTCCATGTCTGCTGCTTGCGCGCATGCGTGTGTATGTTAGTTAGTTAGTGTATGTGTGTCTCTCTATATATCTATTTACATATTTAATCATAAACAAGCATCCATTTTCCATATTTTTTACTGTTCCGTTTCATTTCCAGCACCCCTTTCTCATTCCACATCTTCTTTTCCCATTCCTAATTTTTTGTGCTGACTGGATTACTTTTTATATTCCTGAAATAAGTTGTTTGTTATTTTTTACAATGGTGTCGTTTATCCTGTTCACTGATAAAGACTTTGGTGAAAGCAGTTTGCGATTATCTGTGTGTGTTTTTCCTTTCATGAAGTTTCCAAGTCATATTTTCTGTTTTTTATTCCGGCTCCAGTAACAGCTCAGCCTCAGCCAGCACCCTTTCTTCAATTGTGTGTAGCATGTATTTTAAGAGTTACGGAGATACCACATTATACAATACATTACCGTAACTCATTTCACACCTATGTACATTTTTAGAAATATGTTGACATCCCCTGGTTACATTCAGGTTCCCTATGAACATGTTGAAGTGGTATAGGGCTGTTCTAACTATGCCTCCATCCACAAGGTAACATCTTCTGGTAACATGAAAGCCCATGAGTCAAAACTGACAAAACCTTCATTAGGTATTTGAGATGAATAAAGATGCAGACAGGACTGGCTAAGCATCTTCTGAAAAATCTGAAGTACTTCTGGAAATACTCATGGCTGAGTTGATCATATCATTAGGTTAACTTAGCTGATCATATCAATTTAACAGAGAATAAATAGTATCATTCAGTGCAGTCAATACAATGAAGGTTTACTACAATGTATCTCAAACACTTCCCTACTCTCGCTGTGGTTGTACGCACTGACAGACTGTGTTTATCTTATGATGTTATCTTTCTAACTGTATCTAAGACTGTTGTATCCTTTAATATGGCCAGAAGATTTGACATGCCTATATTTTATTTCTCCCATCAGCTCTCTTTTCACTTACAGCTTCTCCAGACTTCAATATCTGCTTGTGTTTACTTACATGAGCTACAACCCATTCTTCTATACATCACATATCTTGGACTTCAATTTGATGTACTAATTGCCTGTTCCTTGCCCATACTTCTGCCTCTTACAGTAGAGTGAATATCAAGCTAGTGTAAGTGTGTGTATAAACGACCAAGTTACATTAGTTGACTAAATATGCACTAACCAAACTGCTGACATGTCTCCTAAAAGAACTTTCTACTCCAAAGATTCTAAACATTCAAATGACTAAACCAAATACCTGTTAACTTAGACAAGATACGATTCTATTGTTACAGCTGCTTCTCAATGTTGCATTACAAGGTTCATTTCTGTTTACAAATGGGCACACAAAAATAAAGATTTCACCAATGCATAAATAAGCTTGATATCTGCTCAGAAATGTACAAAGTAGTTTAATTCCTTGTAGCTGAGATGGTCCCAGAAACACAACATACGACTTGATGAAACAAAATAAATACAGAATGCAGCTTAAACTCTAGATGTATATATGTTACAAACTAACAATTGAATCATTTGAAAGTTGAGTTAACTTTCATATGAACCACCTTCCCATAATAGATAGTGAACTTTCTACTAACGTCTTCTATGCTTGTTATTTCAACTCAGTTAAGTGAATGCTGGAAAAAAGGTACAATTTCAAAATTAATTTAAATGGTTCAATGTTTTTCTAAGTCAAGATTTCAGTTGAAAAATTGGATACTATAACTGTGGAATATTGACATCAGAATGGAAACATACAGTCAGTCACAGCCAAGATCTCTTGCCCCATGAAATACAATGATGGTCAGCTTACACTGAATGTACATGCATTCCTCTTGGTTGTCCTACAACCTGGGTTTCATTTAGGTTAAGTTTATGTTGTATTGTACATTTAGACATGCAGAATTATTACAGCTTAAATATTCACAAGATCTTTAGGAACAGTCTGTATTCGATGAGATAAATTAAAAAGTGATGAACATGTAATAAATATCTGATTAGCTACACAGGTGGGAAATAATGTTTTTGTGAGTCAGTTTCTAACGACATGGAAATAATGCATAATCGATATACTATTCATGGCACCATCCAGCATGTAACTTGCATGTAACCATTTGCTGGTGGTATAAATCAACCAAGCTTTCCTAATGTTTCATTCATCTTGCTTCAAGGCTAACAGCATGACAGATTGAATTGTAATGAAGGTTCTTCACTTGCAGGTAATAATGAGACATCATGTTTTCCTTATGTTTTAATATCTTTGTGTACAAATAACAGCCTGCAAGTCTGAATTGCATAAGTGCATCATATGTGCAAGAGTGCTACAAAGTCTGTGATGTTGCATGCATGTACTCCACAACACAAGATAACACTGGACGGACATGTCAAGGAGATGGTCTCATCTCACCAAAGATTGCTGTGAAGTTCTTCCTCTTCTCACCTGTAAAGTTGTAGCTGCCATGGCATTACCTTACCTTTACCATTGCCTGGACTTCTCCAGAACACCATTCATATGTTACTGCTGTAACTTGTTCTCATTCAATGGCCAAGTCTTCTAAGGTATAATCATCTCATCATCTTCCAAGCAACAGTGTCCTTTTTTCTTGTTTTTGTAAGTCAGTAATTGAAGTCTTAGAATATTATAAACTTAAGGCAGAAAATACACCAAATAATATACCTGAGACTTTTACAATATAGGAGGCTGTACACACTGGCACATCTCTATAGCTTCAACTGTGAGATCACTATAGCAATACAACAAATGTTCAATCTTCATATATGATGATAGTGGGACATGTGAAATAGCAGGCAACATTCTAACAAAAGTACAGATTTCCAAATACACTATACCTTACATGAACTGATATGTCAATACCAACTGCAGTAACTATGACAATATAACTAACAGACATAGCAAGACACTAGCATGTATTTGTTTAAAACCATAATTTTACTTTACATTAATTAAAAAGCTATTACATTTAAAGAAATTACATTTGATTTATTATGAAATATTACAAGCCATATTCGTCTGTAAAATATTCACAGCATGTTCAACCTTAACCTCTAAACTGTTGTATGCATGTACTTAAATACATACTTACGTATACACAAACATGCAAAAAACTGCACATGTGCACACATACATATATGATACTGAAAATCAGATCATGATCACATTTAGCCGTGTACTGTATTCCACAAGTGGGTGTTTACTACAGAGAAACATGGTGTGTACAACTGTTCATACCATTAAAAAGCTATTAAACCAGCCTCTCTTGCCATACACAAATCTCAAACATTTTACACAACTATTGATGGTTTTGTGTCAAGTCCAATAATTTCTCCATGGAATACACTGTCAACTTTCCGAAACACATTATTGCTGACACCAAGACAAAGTTCAGCAAAAACTGACCAGGGCACTTGACAGCTTTAGAATCAATACAATTACATCAACATGCAAATAGTTGTCACATCGTAAATCAATGAATAATTAAACATACAAAACAAAATCCCAGAAAACATGAAATGTTCATGTCTAAAAATGCTGACTAAATAAAGATACTCCCTTGGGAGATCAACTGTTATGTTTTCCATTGCAGGACATGGAACAATGAATGTGAAACCTGAACATACAAGCTCCATTTACTCAATATGTTGCAGAATGTCTTCATATCAGCTTGTTCTCATGTGTTTTATATGGTGAAAAAAAAACAAATTTAATATTACATTAAAAACATAAGAGGTATGGCAGGGGTAATTTAGCAAAAAGTGATTGTAATAACTGTAAACAAAATTAATGTTGAATAACAAGGAGATCACAAAACAAATTAAAATGGCAAAAGGCACACGGAACAACGAGAAACTGGATCTTCTCTTCAAACAAATATCACAGAAACTGAAGCTGAGACTCACTGTATGTGTTTTAAACACTTCTTTGGAGGTTGCCATGGCTGAGAGGTGTAACACACTGAAACTTTCTCTTCTGAACACAGCATAGTTGGTTTACTCTACACATCGGACAGTTGGACTTAAATGTTGGCTTCCTGTCCTCGTCTTAAGGTCGTAAAGTACAAGTACCTCAGAAGTCAGAGAAGGGTTCGTCTCATGGTGTATAACACTAGTAAGTGGAAAAGCTCACTCTCACACAAAATCAGCCCAGTGCACTTACTAATAGTAGAACTTCTAGTAGTTGCAGCACCTGGGGACTACGCACGAGCTCGAAGTGAGCCAACACAACAAACAAAAACCCAAAATCAAAATACAAAAACACTCCTGCAGGAGTGGAATTAAAAAATGGAGAAAAAAATTTTCAGTGGTTGACACCTGGACCCTGTGTTTAAAAAAAATAGAAAAACTAATTAAAGCTGTCAAAATGTCGATCTTCGACAAAGAGAAGTACAAATAATGAAATATTAGAAAAATCTACTAATGTGAAAAATAGAAAATCTTAAAAACAAGATCATTTGATGTATCAACATGTGTGGAAATAAGTCTCTGATGACTCCATGATACAGGCACACCAATTCAAGGTGATAATAATAATACAAAACGCACACATAAAGTTCTATTCCAAGCTGGTTACATCAGAGATGCAACTGCTACTCTCAATAACAAGCGCGTGAACAATGACAGTGCCAAGATCTTCTAAGGCAGGGGTGGCCAACACGAGGCCCGCAGGCAGCATGTGGCCCGCAGGGAGTCATGTTGCAGCCCGGGGAGTTAAGTCAAATGAATATAAATGTTAACTTTATTGTATATATCACAAAAAGAACATTACATCATGAGTTGTTCGTACCATATATTATTAAATTATAGCTAAGAGAAATTTGAAATATCTTGCATTTTGGGAAAAATTCATTGGTTTTGAGCTATTTTAAATATCCTGCATTTACAGGAAAATTAATAGATTTTAGCTATTTCACATATCCCGCTATTTGACACTCAAGGTTACTTAGTTTTTTGTCCGACGCTAGGTGTTGAAACTTGAGACTTCAACTTCTGAAATATATGTTCTGTGGTCTTCGGCATCTTTGGGAAGCTCGCAATGCTATCAGGCTCATACTCATAACTACTTTCAGTCCAGCTTGACAAAGTTCTGTGTTATTCTGTAGTTTTGTTTTATTATCGCCACTGCGTCTGGAGAGATTTTGCGATCAACGTTAATATACATATTTATCATATTTATAATAAGAGTTCAAACTACTTTAACCACGTATCCTGTCTACCATATCGATTCTATAGGTAAGTAAACCCTGAAACGTTTTATTTATGTAATTTAAATTAATTAATTATTATTAATTAGTATTACCCATGGTGTTTTATTCTTGTCAGTTAAAAACAAAGACCTACCATGGTGTCAACTAGTGAAGACGTTGTACCAAAGAAGAGAAGAATCACAGAAGAATTAAGAAGTTTTCAAGACTCAGGTTTAAGTTAGGAGGAGAACGAAGCACTTACAGGTTGCACCCGTGTGCCGTGATGTTGATCCATCAACTAAACTAAACTAAACTATAAACTATTTCTTCGTGGAAATTAAAACAAAGCCCATATGCTTGATATGCAACAAATCTGTTTCTGTTTTGAAAGAGTATAACATCAAACGGCACTACGAAACTAAATACGCAAATAAGTATGATAAGTACAAAGGGCAAATCGACAAGACCATGTAAATGACTTTAAAACAAAAATTTCTGCACAACAAAAGATATTTACTAGAGCGGGTTCAGAGTCAACATGCTATGTAAAAGCTAGTTATGCAGTAGCCATGATACTAGCAAAATAAATCGAAGCCACATTCAGAGGGTGAAATGGTTAAGGGATGTTTGGAGAGCGTCGTTGAAATTATGTGTCCAGAAAAGAAGAATGATTTCTCAAAAATAAATCTGTCTCGTCAGACTATTACTAGGCGTGTGGATGACATTGGAAAACATACTGAAGATAATTTTAAAAGTCGAGCATCCGAGTTTATATTTTATGCTCTAGCATTGAATGGAAGCACAGATATGGCAGATACTGCCTAAATGGCAATTTTTATCAGGGGTGTTGATGTCCATTTTAAAACGACAGAAGAATTAGTGGCACTGTATCCACTTAAGGACACTACTAAGTCATGAGATTTCTTAGAGGCAGTTACATCGACAGTGAATCGCTTTTCGTTACAACTTAACAACTTATCGGGCTTAACAACGGATGGTGCTCCAGCAATGGTTGGGAAACACGAAGGTTTAGTAAAACTGATTGAAAATTGAGGCCTCCAAAGTCGGTAATACTTCAATGCTAAATTTTAATTGCATTATTCATCAGGAGAATTTATGTTCGAAGTCCCTCAAAATGGACCATATCATGAAAGTGGTCACCAAAATAGTGATCTTCATTAAGTCGAATGGGTTGAATCACCGTCAGTTTCGAAAATTTCTAAAGTCTTTGGACTCAGATTATAATGACATTACATTTTATGCAGAAGTAAGATGACTGACCCATGCCAAAATGTTGAAAAGAGTGTTTGATTTGCAGCAAGAAATACAATCATTCTTTGCAAGCAGTCAAAAAGTATCCCAGAGTTTGAAGACAAAGAGTGGGCTTGCGACTTTGCATTTCTGGTCGATATAACTAGCTACCTAAATGACGTTAATACTCATCTACAAGGGAAAGATCAATTAATTAAAAAGATGTATGATCATATTTCTGCATTTCAAATGAAACTTGGTCTTTGGGAATAACAGTTGAGAACAAAAAACTTTACTCACTTTCCTACCTTGTCATTGCAACCAGACGTCACACAGGAGGCGGCGGATAAATATGCTTCTTTGATATCTGACTTAAACCTCGAATTTGAAAACCGATATCAGGATTTTTTAAAACTATAAAAATATATCATGTGCTTTTTTTGTGTGTATTTGCAACGCAATTCGCGGTAGATGTGAATTTATTACCAGGAAGATTACACATAGAACATTGTGAAATGTGTTGTGATACACAGTTAAAGGAGAAATTCCATCAAGTTGGTTTGGAAGAGTTCTATAAAATGTATTTGGACAAGGATAAATATCCTGCGTTTTACAAACATGCTCTGTCGATGGTTTCGCTATTTGGAAACACTTATGCATGTGAACAGCTTTTTAGTTGTATGAAGCACATCAAATCACAAGTAAGAACACGAATTACTGATGTTCATTTGGAAAACTGTTTGTGTGTAGAGACAACATAAGTTGAGATCAATTTTGATGTACTTAATTCTGCAAAACAAAGTCAGATGTCTCACTTTTAAATTGTCTAATAAACATGTTTGATTCTCAGTTATGTTTTATTTTCTTCAAATAAAAGTAAATATACCTATTTCTTGTTTAAAATTTTTTTTTTTTTTTTTACATTAAACCAGGCAAGCGTTTGACCATGGTCTCACCTACTGGGAAGTGAGGATGTGATCGAAGCTGTAGCATGCTTACATGTTTACTTTAATTAACCAATTAACCCCCCCCCCCCCCCCCCCCCAAAAAAAAAAAAATTAGGTGTGTGGCCCAATAGGAAATATTATTTCTGAAATTTGGCCCACCTGCTGAAAAGGTTGGCCATCCCTGTTCTTAGGTGTCAAGGGAAGTAAGACAACAGTGCAGCAGAGAACACATGCATTTGAATCGGAGCCATGAAACTCTAACATGCCAATAAGTATTAGTCTATTCATCGCTGCTGGAGCTGACTGTCTGCTCACACATGAAAACTTTTACTAACAAGTGTGGAAGTGAGATGGTGTAACTTTAGTTTTCTTCAAAGTATTAACTCAAGGATGTAGTATGGAAAAACACATGGCTCATGGGAAACAATTCTGGTGAATGTTGAAGGCCAGTCACCAGGATGGTTGATAGATCAAGCAAGGACACCACAATAAAGAAGGGGTGGTGGTTACAAATTTTAGATCTATTCTTCCCTGAGGGACGTGCAAATACAAATGGCGCAGAGAGAAATGGACTAATGGGGCCGTAAGCAGATTGCAATCACCCGCAATCCATTCAGAAATTAAGACTCTTGATCCAGGAAGATGTTTAAATGATGCAAGAGAAGGAAATATCCATGGAAAGAAAGATCTTAAGGCTATTTTCAGGTAAGATTAATTATTTTTGTCATTAATTAAGTCCTGTGTTAGCAGCCTGACATTTTCCTCCAATTACTGAATTCTCTACTGAAACCTCAAGCGTGTAGATTTTCTTAGTGGACATTTGACCAATTTACGAGAGCACTTATACATGTGGATTTCTGTTTTTCTACTTCTACCACAAAATGACTACCATGATATATGAGGGAAAGTAATTAAGTTCAGGAATTTCATGAATAACATTTTTGTAATAATGCGAACCAGAAATTGTGTGTGTGATATTTCTCAACCTAGGACCCACCTAACTGGATTTGAAGACAGTCTCAAAATAAGGCATGTCTGAGGCTTCGGTGTGTGTGATCTGTGCAACATCCATTTGTTTTCATGACTGTCATCTGACACATCAACCAGACTCATCACATTTTCCCATCAATTACATACATTATCTCTCAACCAGAAAAACTCATCTGACTATCATTCGATCATCAGTACATTTTGAGAGAACATTATTACAAAATCCAATCAAATAAATTACAATAAACATTGTATTTGTAGTAAATCATTGTTGTTGGTAGTAACTCTAGGTTTGGTGAGAACAATTTCTTCATGCAGATGCAGACACTTTAACTACACAAAATATAATTACAGCAATTATTTGACCCTGCATGTGTCCACCACGAAGACTTTTAGGGCTGAGATTTTTTACGGCTTATATTAGCTTAGCCGGTCTCTATGGCTAAGGGCTTGTGAACGCGGTTTGTGAGCCCGTATACCTGGGTTTGAAACACAGCGGTGCTGGTTTTTTCGAAAATGGTATAGGAGCCGGTCGTCCAGAAAGCAATGGCAAACTACTGAACGTAAAAATTTGCCCAGGAATCACGAACAGCGAAAATGCTGGGATTGACTGCTACGTCCTGAGAAGGACATGCAACTTAATAAAAAAAAATATGTTAGCTTATGTCATGAAGTCTATAGGCTAGATTTGTTTTTCTACTTATACCTCAGATAGACAACAAAAAAGCCATGAGTCGTACTGAGCATAGTAACCTGTATCCATTTGTGACAAGACTAGCATTTTTATTCTACTTCTGTGTTTGTCCAGAATGTTGTTTAGGATGTAACAGCGTTGTGCCTGTTTGCAGCAGAGCTGCGATATTTGAACTTTTCAGCCGACACATTCAACTTCTCCATGCATTTGTTGACCGGGTTAACCTTCCCAGGAGATTATCATTCTAACCACTACGTGATACTCATGCCTTTAACATCTGCCGAAAAGATATTTATCAAGACAGACCCTACAACTATCAACTCTAAAAGTTGTATTGTGTTATAGCACATACACTGTTGAATACAGTACATACATGCTTGTGCACACTACCATACACTACATTAGGCATACCATACACACATATGTACACAACAGTAGGCATACCATACAGTACACATGTGTGTATACTACTGCAGGTATACAGTACAGTATATGTGTGTGAGAATACTACTGTAGCTTATCATTAAATTGTGTACACTACTGTAGGCATATAATTAAATTGTGTACACTACTGTAGCATATCATTAAACTGTCTACACTACTGTAGCATATCATTCAATTGTTTAGACTACTGTAGCATATAATTAAATTGGGTACACTACTGTAGCATATCATTAAATTGTGTACACTACTGTAGGCATATCAGTAGATTGTGTACATTACTGTAGGCATATCAGTAAATTGTGTACACTACTGTATGCATATCATTAAATTGTGTACACTAGTGTTTGCATACCACACAGTACATGTATGTACACTACTGTAGGCATACCATAAGTACATGTCTGTACACTAGTGTTTGCATACCACACAGTAAATGTTGTAGACATACCACACAGTAAATGTTGTAGACATACCATACGGTACATGTTGTAGACATACCACACAGTACATGTTGTAGACATACCACACAGTACATGTTGTAGACATACCATACAGTACATGTTATAGACATACCATACAGTACATGTTATAGACATACCACACAGTACATGCAGGCATATCATTTAGCACATATATACAGTATATGTGTGCACACTACTGCAGGCATATATTATTCAGCACATTTGTGTACACATATTGTACCATACATGTATCATCTACAGTACATTAAACGTGTGTACACTACTGAATACATACAATACAGTACATAAAATGTGTGGACACTAAACAAGTATATAGTACAGTGCATACAACCAGTGTAGACAATAGCAGGCATATCCTATAGTACATAAAATGTATTTACACTAGAACAGGCAAACACAACCATACATAAAACATAAAATTATGTACATTACTGAAGGCATAACTTCAGAACATAAAATACATGTACACCACAGCAGGAATAGAATACAGTACATGGTACTGCATATTAAAAGTGCACTAAAACATACCAGGCATTCTAATCGCTGCTCATTAATGTACACAGTACACATGGAGATTATCAGATTTTAAAAAAAATACTGATGCTAACATATAACAACTGCTATGATATGAATTATCCAGATACTTTCCCAGTTAACTATACTCTATATCATCATCATTATGTAGAAGGTTCTTTGCAGAAAGTCCCCCTATGTATCGCCCATCAGAAAACTGGATGTGTCATCATTTTCCCTGCCTCCATCATATTCAGGCTCAGGGAGCCTGTAATAGCCTGTGACCACCTGTGTGGTATTGATCCCTGTCTCTTATTGACTTCTTTGACTGTTATTCTAAGCCACTGTGATGATTCATGTGGCCACAGTGTTTTATGCTTAGAGAAATGAAGCCGTTTATTAACCAGTTTTCTTTACGCTCAGATCTGGTAGAATGTCAGTATGTTTGACTGGATACACTGTATTCTGAGACTTTTTCTGTATCATGTCAGATCAAACAACTCTATTTTTCTTCTGCAGTGATCGTGATATGGTCCATGATTCACACCCATATGTTGCTATGGGCATGATGAGAGTTTTGTGAGCAAGCAATGAGAGTTACGTGAAAAAGCCATGAGAGTTTCCAATCTTTGACAACTTCTTTATTAAGGCATCTTCTTTGTTCCGATATATTTTCCACAGTATTCATTTGTCAATTTCTCAATCCAATTGGCTGTGGTCATTATTCTGACATCACTTCTCAAATGCCAACACCACAAATCAAATGCCAACACTGCGTCTCAAATGCCTCTGCGTACTTCATCATGTTTATTCGCTGTCCAATATTTAAGAACCATAGAATGCTGCTGGCCAGACGTATATATTTTGGACTTTCTCTCACAGATCAAGTTGTATACTCTTTTGTGCTAGGATATTTTGTCTTTCTCTAAATGTCCTCTTTGCCATCTAAATCTGTCTCATGTCAGGTATCTTCTGTTACATCATTCTTTTTTTTTTTAAATCAACTGGTGTAAAATACAGTCCAGTACAGATGTGCATTTTAATGGCATGTTTACTTAAATGATGAAATAATGCTAGCAGGAACAAATAATATATTCCCATAAATGTAATGACATCAAGACCTAATATATTACATCTATGCCCCCTTGTACGGATGGCATGTGAAAGAATAATCAAATATGCTTCTTTCAGGAATGTACATGTCTTGGAGACTACAACTTCTACAATTCATGAGAATGCATATTGAGTTTAGTAAAAATATTTTGAAGAACATAAAGATCTCATATCAGTCAATGTTTATTAACAGACATAATAATCACAGCTAATTAACAAATGTTGAAGATGATCATCATCATCATTACCATCAAGTGCCTTGCTAACTGGCATGGGCTATAATATTTCTCCTCATCTCATGATTAACAAAGAGTATCAATTCATTTACTGAAATGCTTTCACGACATGATGAAAAGCTGTCAAGAATATTTTCTCACTGTCTTCTTCTATCTCTTTAACCCATTAATACTTCCAATTGCTACAGCATGTTCTGGTTTTCCTCTTCATACTATTGATTTTAATTGTACATTTGGGCAAGATCTGTTTCTTTGATATTACCATCAATTCTGTCTTATTATTATGTTCCAAATTGACTTCTTTTTCTTGACTTTCTACAACCACTGTATCAACAATATTCTACAGTTATTTTTGATTGATTGCAATCAAGGTAGTTGTTATCAGCATAACTCTATGGCATACTTCTCCACAAGTGTATGCTCACTGTGTAAAGAAAACAACTCAATGGACAATATACATCCTTGTCGAACACCCTGTTTTATGCACTGAATCACTCCTAATTGATTGTGTATTTTTTTAGTTATGAGAACTTAGTTTAAAAGAACAAACTTAATAAAACAGCTCCCAAGTGTATACACTAAATAATATATCCATCAGCCAGTGCTCCGGAATAATAAGGATATATGTTAGAGCACGACAAAACAGACCAACATAACATTTGCCGCAGACCTCCAAGACATCATGCAGACTAACAGTTTGTCATCAGTAGACACGGTGACAATGTAAGGAAATGTCATGACAGAAGATCCACTCTGGGGAGAAGGCGTTGAGACAGAATACAATTACAGCTGCTGTGGCAGGGTGGTACTGTTGATCAGAAAAGAGGAAATATTACGCTATGTTGATGTAAAGGAATCCAAACTACTTTGTATATTCCCACTGGAGGTTCAGGATGTTTGAATGCAAGGAACATATATACTGGATGGTCCAGGATCATATACAAGGGAAAAGATATATAAAGTAAGAATTGTTTAGAGAAGAATGAGATTCTACTTATACATGTATGTGGCTGTTTTTTAACTGAATATTTATTTATTATTTATATTAGCATTATCTACTTCTTTCTTAAATTTATGTTGCCACTGCAATTTTAATTTTAGCGCCATTTTTGCTACAAGCATCTTTCATTATATTTTTACCTAAAGTACACTGAAAAGTAGTCTTTTTACATACTTTTATAGCTAAAGGACTGTTATTTCCTAGCTTCAGACCTCAAATACTGGCCTTCCATCCTGAATTATCAGCAATATTGGTCCAAAATATGGCCTACCATGCTTGAAGCATGCTGCCATTGTCTACTAAAGAGCAATAAACTCAGTAACTCCAATAAAGGACAATAACAACATCAGTAAAGTGTAGCAGATATATGATGTGTTGAAGACTAATGTGGCCTTCAATTTATCACAATCAATACTACAGACCATGGTAAACTAGCTCCAGTCTTAGGCCAGTGAACAGATCTCAGCTGGCAGAAACTATCAGAACCTAACAATATTACAGACTCTCTACACAGAGTGTGACTCAAACACACTGGGCAAAGAAAGACACACAGGTTAGCTACACTAAGATTGTACATGGTCAAAGCCAGAAATTGAGCAAAACAAATACTTCATAACAGCTTCAGAGCAGAACAGCTAAACCAATGTGCAAACCAAACAAAACATATATAAATTAATGCACAACCAACAGGAAAATATGAAAGAATTTTGTAACATATTACATAAGAATGTGTTGAGCTGAGCACACTTCATCACAAGGAATACAACCGGATAAAATATGAGCTTAAATATAATAAACTGATCCCATAATGGATGCAGACATCCATACAAGAGAGCTCATTATGTTTGACTCACAACAGCAAAGTCTTGCTACAGAAAGAAGACACCGTCCAGTTCACATAGTGCATTATAGCAAGCACACTTTATGATGTAAAGCACAATCTGATATCCAGCACCAATATCACTGGACTCAGGGCATGCCCATCTGTGCTCTGTCTCTCTCAGAACATGTTAAAGAATATGGGGGTTTGCAGTTCCATCACTAGTGGTCAGTTGGTTATGCATGCCTCTGCATCATCCTTTAGTGCAATCATTCTTGCTAGTGCTGAATTGGATTCTCGATTCCATCAGTTATAGTCACCAGTTGTGATTCCTCTGGTAACAGTTTACAGACAATGTCATGCCTGCCTTGCTCAAACTCATTGTTTCCCCAGAAGGCCAATCAATCTGCACTTTCATTTCCAGATACAATGTGACAACTACAGAACACATACAGATTTCTAAACTCAAAGGAGGTGAAGGATTTGTTAATTTGTAGCAGAATTTTTCTTTCAAGAAGTTTAGTAGATTTTAATGCTCATGAATAATGACCTTCTGTCACCAACAGTTGAAAACAGCAGTCTAAAGTACTAGCCCCCCCCCCCCCCCATCACCAATGGTTGGAAATACAGTCTCAAGTACTACTCTCCCATCATGAATGGTTGCAAACATCAGTCCAAAGTACTTACCTCTCATCATCAATGGCTGCAGACAGCAGTCCAAAGTACTGACCTCTCATCATCAATGGTTGCAAACAGAAGTCCAAAGTACTGACCTCTCATCATCAATGGCTGCGGATAGCAATTCCAAGTACTGATCTCTCATCATCAATGGCTGCAGATAGCAGTCCAAAGTACTGACCTCTCATCATCAATGGTTGCAAACAGCAGCCCAAAGTACTGACCTCTCATCACAAATGGCTGGAAGCAGCAGCCCAAAGTACTGACCTCTCATTATCAATGGTTGGAAATATCAATCCAAAGTACTGACCTCTCATCACCAATGGTTGGAAATAACAGCCTCAACTGCTGATCTTTTGTGTTCAAAGAGTCCACTGGCATCTACTACTAAAATGAAATAACCTCAGCATCTCAAGCAATGAATGATAACAGCTGCAGTATACTGTAGACTTGTTAAAATACATCACAAATGCTATGCAGAAGCTTTAAAAGATTATATGACAGTTCTGTTTCTCAGAATTACATCAGGTACTTATTTTCACAACCCAGAATTAATATTCATATGTAATACAAATACGGTGAGTCAATAAGTAAGTCACACAGTTTTGTGGGATGGCAGGTAAATGTAGTTGGTGTTTTCTACAGGTGTCATTGGGTGACAGCAACATCGAACTTTATATTCCCGTTCGTCAGGTGGCACTAGGTGTCTCATGCGCATGCGCAGTGCATAAATAAAATGGTGACTTACGGAGTGTACAACCAAAGAGCAACATGCTGTTGTGTGTTTTTTTGTGGGCAAAAGGACTGCCTGCAAAGGACATTCATAAGGAACTGCTTCAGGTTTATGCTGACAAATGTTTGTCCCATAAAGCGGTGCATAGCTGGCTAGAAAAATTTTCTCAAGGACGCTCTAACATAGTTGATGAAATCCGATCTGGTTGTCCTGTTGAGATTGCAACAGAAGCACCCATGCAGGGGGTGGAGGAGATGATTAGAGGTGATGGCGAGTAACGATAGATTCTGTAGCATCTGCAATAGGGTGCTCACATGGTTCAGCATACAGCATAATGCATGATCGATTGAAATTTAAGAAAGTGTGCTCAAAGTGGGTACCCAGACAATTGAACGAGGAATACAAAATGAACCGATTTGGCCTGTCCTTGCATCATCTCTGTCGATACGAAGATGAAGGAGAAGACATGCTGAATAGAATTGTAACTGGTGCCGAATCATGGGTGCATCACTACCAGCCCGAATTAAAGCGTGCTTCAATGCAAATGGAAACATCCTTCCTCGCTTTGTGTCCAAAAATTCAAGGTTACACCATCAGCAGGGAAGGTTATTCTGACTGTTCTGGGATTGTCAAGGAGTGCTTTTAAACAATTTCAAGAAGAAAGGTGGCAATGTGAATTCTGAATCGTACTGTGAAGTTATATCAATGCTTCATGATGCAATTCGAAGAAAACGTCCAGGACTGCTGACTAGAGGAGTGTTGCTTCTTCATGACAATGCCAAACCAAATACGGCTTGATTAACTCAGGAGAAAATTTCCTCCGAAGTTGGAGAGTGTCTGCCTATACGGCGAGGAACCACCAGTCTGCACACCAATAAGCCAAACATGGGACAACGGATACTCACGCAAACCTCAGGTCCTGTATGACATCACACTGATGTTGGACAACAGGATGCCTTCATCCGACATACAGGACTTCGCGTTGGAGCTCAAGCCAACGAACACAAGCAAGCAGGAGAAAATTAACCAACTAAGGTGGGAAGTTCTGGAACATCCACCTTACAGCCCCGACTTTGCCCCTAGCGATTTCCACCATTTTGGTCCACTGAAAACCCACCTTGGCGGGAGACATTTCGCGAATGACCCCAAAGTTGAATGTGAAGTGAAAACATAATTTAGAAAACAGATGCAGCCAGTTGGGAGGACTGATAAAACGATGGGATAAGTGCATCAATGTTGGTGGAAATTATGTTGAGAAATAAAGGGACAATGTATATATAAAAATAAACTGGTTTCAAGTTGTTATCATATTTAGTTATTTTTCTACAGCCATTTATGACTTACTTATTGACTTCCCCTCGTTAAACTCTAAAACCTGAATGGCAGTTGACATGGCACAAGACAGTGATGATGAGGATAATAATTCAGTAATTGACATTAATTTCCATTAAGACAGTAACACAATTTTGAGTGAGAGCTAAAATATCAACAGGTGTCTTGAGAAATCAACGATATTGTTCACAATGCAATTCAACACTCATAATTCTACAAGTGCCAGCTGCAGGGAAAAAGAAAATCATTACACTTCTATGCAATGTTTCTCTGGCGGCTGGCAATCTGGCTGATCAACATAGCTATGTGCATTGAATTTGGTTAGAAAGATTTCTGAATCTTGAGTGATAGGACTTGAAATTTCTGATTCCATTTGTGCTGAAAAACTGTTGACAAATTTCTGTGGACAAACAATAAATAAGTAAATTATCATGCAAGGAAGATGAAAAGTAAAATGTATTTTATTTAAGATTCATTGACAACTCATTGAACTCTTATTGTGTGCTCTCAAAAATCACCTTTATACCAGCTCATATTTTAGAGTAAACTTCGGTCATGATATGCAACAGTCATTATAAATCACATCGCTTTAGATCTTATAACTGATGCTGCAAATAACAATATTTTGTTTTCTTTATTTCCACTGTCCCTGGCCCATCAGCATACGGTTAGGAAGTGCTTTTTGTGCAAAGCTTTGTGCTGATTGCACACAAAGGGCCGTTATTTTCCTGTGTTTTACAGCTAATCCACCTCCTGTAGGGGGTCTTCCCTTGTTCTGTTATTGGCTATATCTAAATGTTAGGACTGCTTGCAGTAAATAGTCTTGTTACATGACCAAACCATCTGACTCTGTCTTTCAATCTTTCAAAAATATCTGCTGCTGACATTGTGCCCACTTGCTTCCAGATGTCCTCATTTCTTATCATATCTATTTTTGTCACATTAAGCTGGAAATTAATCTTAGTTACTACTCTTCTATATTTTGTGCTGTCATTGCCCTGGGCTGCCACTGGTAGCATAATACTGGTAAGAATATTGCATTGAACAATGTTTTTTTGTGGCTACCGACGTTTATTCTGTAGTATTTAGTGGTTCTTGAACACAGCCAACTCTTCTTCAATTTACTTAGTTTATTTGGGGAAATTATAAAATCCATTCAATTCATTAATTATGACTCCAGTAATTTGAGGGTTTCACCTCATTTAGCTTGATCATTTCTTTTTGTGTTTGGTTATGCTTTATTCTTTTCTGTGTTGGGCATGGCCATACTGTCATCATGACGACATCTTGAGTGAATCGCTGTTCTTTTCTTAAACAATCACATCAGGATAAGTCAAAATGGCGTCTCTGATTAAGATCATTCCACTTATACTGTGTGTACACGTGGTCAAACTAGGTGTGTTATAAATAAATTCTGTTGGATGCAGATCTCTAGAAGTCTACTGCTGCCTTCTCATTGCTCTTACTCTGATGATCACCAAAGGCTTATTTTGTTGTTCTAGTTTAATATAATAATACACTTTAAATCAAGTAGTTAAAAAGTTAGTTGCATGTCCTTTACAGAACCCTGTGTTTATTGGTTGTTTGTGATTTACTAGGCAATGATAGTTCAGTAGTTTGCCATTGCTTCCTGACAGGCCAGTGTCTCATACCACAGAAATCAAAGCTAAGCGGTCTGCTTCCAAATCACCCTCAGCAGATTTTGAACCTTAGATTCAGTGTGACAGGAAATGACGAAACTCAGTGTCTCACAATCCCCTAAGCCACAGTGCTGGTTTCTATCAAGTAGAAATGCATGTATATCTTCACAAAGGTATAGGTAATTGTGTTGACTGACTGTCATCTTGCTGTCTTGACAGACGATAGTTTTTAAAATGGAGTCATACCTCTCCATAACACAAAGCCTGGGCTGAATTTAGAGTCCATGTGTTGCCCATGCTGCAGATCCCTATCTCGCTTGTCTAGTTTACTCCAGAGGAAAGATAACACCAATATATCTGGAACAAGACAAGCTGCAGAAGCTGCCAGATCAGCAAAGCAATGCTCTAATTGTCCACCTGTTGGAGCTTCTACCCTAGACCAATTACCAGCCAAGGCTTAGGGCCTGGTCTGCCCTGCCATGACATTTAGTCTTTAGGTTGCATTTCCTCGCACTAGGGTAAAGTTTGTACCCTCCCAATTTCACTCCTCCGCCCAAAACCATTGACACAATGTGGGTTGTCAGGTTTGGTGAGTGCTGCCCAACATTCAGCTGCAGGTAGTGCTGTCTACTGTCATATGGTAGCTCAGTCATATCTAAGACCTGAGTAATTGTGTTATAATTATAATAATAATAAATAAATAAATAGTGCAGTGGCTAGCATGATCATGTGTTTGCATCCCTATAGAGGTGGAATTGACCTGGGCTCACAGGCTGACCCAGCCTAAAGTGGGTACCTGGAAATGTCCTGGGAAGTAAAGGTGGCTGGCATGACACTGACTAAATTATTCACAATAATATACAATTATGGGGCGAGCACCAAAGACCCATTTGGCCTTCAAGCGTGGAACAGAGTCCATTACTTACTTATTTACTTCATAATAATAGTTGTATCTGACCATCTAGGATCTTTCTTCATATGGACAATGGCTTATGGTCCTTTTCAGTCATTTCACATAGTGGGGGTTGAGTTTTCAATCTGGAGTCAAATGTTTTACCACGATGTGAGAGGAGACAGAATATGTGATATGTTTTTTTACAATGGCAGATGTGAAGCTGGAAAAGCAAAACAGGTGAGTCTTGTTAGCAGAAAGAATACACAATTCAGGTAGACGGACTGTCCTACTTACTGCAGACCCAGAGAAACAACACAAGGATTTAATGACCACCTCCATCTCTAATCTCATCCTAGTTCTATTGTTCCAAAATAGTCGGTTGTGTGACCTTGCTCTCATTCTTTTTTAAGGTCTTCATGTCTGGAGGTTTTTTTTTATCAAATGGAAGACTTTAGTGTAAAAGGTAGACAATAGATATTGCCCTTACATAACTATTCGGTACTGGATTAGTAGACATTTCTCTGGTATTAATGTTTGTGTGAGTTGGTTCAGAAAACAAATGTCCCAGGTAAGCTGAGATGTGTCCTGTATCAATAGATATTGTTCTAGATCAGTTGTTGACATGTCCAGTAAAATGCTGATATTGTCCTAGGATAGCTGAGTGTCTTTAATCACAAGATATTGTTCTAGTACTTCTGTTTGTGAATGTTGGATAACTTAGTATTTTCTTGGTATCGGTTTCTTCATGGTATAAATCACAGAATGATGTCCTGGCACAGCTGCATGAGTTGGATCAGTGGATCCTAGTATTGCTGTACTTTACTGATGAACCAGTGGGTACTGTCACCTTGTGGGATGAATCAGTGGGTAATATCCTAGTTTTACTGTACTTGTTGGTCAGTTAGTTTGTTGCAGTTCCAATTTCACGGCAAAGGGTTGCCCCATAATGCTCCATTCCTGTGCCAGTGAATATCACACAAAATGCTCCTCACTGCCCCATGTGAAAGTGGAACAGACAGGAGTCTCGACAAACCAACAGCCCACACAGGTATGCTATACATAATGTCACTGCCAGAATGCCGAAACAAGTTCGCCACGAAAAATACAGGTCATCATTGATGGAAGTGGCAGTCACTAGAAAATCAGCTGCCACACATGACTGATTAAGGCACACCCAGTTAGTTCAGCAATCGGCGGCCGCAATTTTTTCCAAATATGCAGTTCACTACACAAACAACTGTGGACAGATGTAAATCAATGGGTGTCGCTCTGGTACTACTGCCTTGAGTTGCCAGTTTTCATAAAACTAGTAGAACTATAAAATAACAGATTATCCCTGACTCAAATTACAAAGACCTATATCAACACACTATTTAATCTGTTAAGTTTGAGTAGGAAAACCTCATCATGTTTCCATCATTCAACATAAACAAGATTTTCTGGACATGAATGCTACCTGGAGTATACTGTTGCCTTTGGAGGTGAAGACAGCCTGTATCATGCCAACAGGTATACAAACAACGGACATGAGCGCGATGATCCAGCCAAGTCCTACTGCCCAGTCAGGATACTGATAGCCAGCAACAGTTAATGGCTTGTACTGTATCAAGCTGAAAATCCATATACCCTGGAGACACATATGAATATACCCATTAGATTAACTCTTTCTATGCCAAATAGTATTTGTATTAACCTACTCTGTCCTTGAGAGCCAAGATAGTGTAGTTGCTATGGCAAGAAATTTTAAGATCACATGGCACTGTGATCAACCCTTCCTCATAAGAATGACTACCAGAACACTCTGGGAAGTTAAAAGTATTATACAGACCACATCACCCATCCAGTAGTCTAAAATATGGGTCTATATATAGTGCTTCTCAATATATAACTGGGTACAATTAGTATAAATCTTAACAAGTGTTATCTTTTTATTTTCAATTGGTGTGAAAATGGCATGCTTGAAAATATGATGTCCTAAATGTAATTTGATGGTGACAATGAGCAGTTGTTGTGATATTTTTGAAGAAAAGTGGCTTGTTTATGATTATTTCTTAGTTTTTTATGTTTCTTAGTTATGATTATTATGAATATTTTAATTGAATTATCATCACAGATAAAGGAATATTGCCTTGGTATATAGAAAATTGTAAATAATATCCCCTTTTTTTCTCAATACATGTTACATATTCTAAAATTTTTAATAAACTTTTTTACCCCATATTTCAAAAGTATCAATATGGGAAAGTGTTCCCTATGCAATCTCTTTTAATTAGATGTAACAACATGATTGCTAGAATATGTACTTTTAAGCCTACTTCTCGTTTTATCTTTTTGTTTGATCCAAATCTACTTTCTGTTTGGGACAGAATCAATTAAATTAACTTCTAGCACGTTATTCCTTTACTTCTGTCAGTTTAATTTACATAAACCTATTTTGTCCCATTTTCTTGTTTGACATTCTTTAAACTCATTCTGGTCCAAACAATTATATTAAAATAACCGTCCAAGAGTTAAAGATATGTGTCACCTATGCAATATACTGGTATCAAAGTTTCATCAATAGTTTAAATTCAGAAACCGTCTACTAGATGGATAATAAAACACAGATATGGCTGCCGAAATCTAGAATTTGGCCTGGAATTTGCAGTATGGAAGTCTTCTTATAGTCTATGCTATGTGATATTGGTAATCATATCTGTCTTGTGTGCTGCCAATCATTTCTGATACAGATGTTACTCCATGCCAAGATGTCAAAACATCCAGCAACTTCTCTCTTGCAGTATGGAAGGCATGAGAGCATAAATCAGAAACTTATGCAACCACCAGGAACAATCAGGATCCATGCAGTCTAGAATCTGCTGGGGAAACTAAACACCAACGTATCTGTTACATGTTCAATACTGTTGATTCTATATAACCTTCACAATAAATGTGAAAGATATCTCTTGTAATATGTTATACTTTTACAAACTATGAATTTACACACAACTTAAAAAGTATACTGTTCTTCCCAGAAATTATATGAATTCATTCTGTGAACAAAAGAATACAAAACAAACACATACATACCAGAATAAGAAGAGGTGACAGAACATACCAACAAGCAACAAAGAAAATGTTTGGCTTTGAGCCTGTCATCTGACGTATATTTTCTGCCAGATTTCCTGCACCTGTAACAGCAAAAAAGCATTGTTAAGTTCCATCTCTAGGAGAATATTGAAACAGTTATGACAAGAGCAGATCTCATTCAAAGAGTAAGCTTTGTGAGTTCAACCACTAGAAACTTTGATGGTTATTATGACTGGTTCAAAACCAGGTAATAAAATCAATAGCTACTTGAGTTAGCCAGAACATCCGTGGCGAAGGGATTATGGGTGCAGTTCGTAATCCCGTATACCTGTGTTCGAAACACAGCTGCGGGCGATTTGGTAGCAGACCGCCCTGCGCTGGTTTTTTATGAAATGGTATGGGTGCTGGTTGTTCAGAAAGCAATGGCAAACTACTGAATGTAAACTTGCCAAGAGATCACGACAGTAAACATTGCTGGTGTTGACTGCGACTTGAGTTAGCTCTGAGATGAGAAAGGAATAAGCGGGCAGGAAGACATCAGGTCACCCACTTCATGTTGTTGTTGTTTGTCCATCAAGAATGATGATGACCATTCATATCATTCAGTGGGGTTGAAAGTATGGAGCCGTGAGTTCTAAGATGGCTGATAAGGCCTATTGTGGCTCGAAATGTTCTTTGACATTGTGAAGAATGACTTGCGCGATGAATTGGATTAAAGTGAGGAAGAGTTGCGCAATTCGTCGACCTCACTCTCTCGCCTGAGTCCATCTGAATCCAGTGGCAGGACAAGTCAAGATGACAGGAGACGAATACAGGTGCCGTGCTCAATACGTTCCACAACGCTTTGCAGGTAAACGCCGTCTTGCCCGTTGAATCAGGAATGATTTCTTCTGCGCAGTCTGCCAGATCTTGTCTTC
Organism: Cepaea hortensis; assembly: GCA_963921405.1. Lineage (NCBI taxonomy): Eukaryota > Metazoa > Mollusca > Gastropoda > Stylommatophora > Helicidae > Cepaea > Cepaea hortensis. Next base: position 50,308,390 of record OY992890.1, read on the forward strand.
ATATGCTGGGTAGGCATACCCTAGTTCACCGCTTGGTTTGACACCAAATCGGCTACCCGCGCCTGGTTTAGCCAGCCTCTCACAGCTGTTGTCCAAGGGATGACCGCTGTCGCATGCTGACAGCTACTAAGAGCCACAGGCGTGAGCTGGGTGTCAGGCTTGGACCAGTGGGGGATGGGTCCTGAAAAGGACATGAGAGTCATCCTTCATAAAGCAGTGATCACATATGTAGAATTGTGAGAATTTCACATTCCTCTAGCAGTATCTGTAATAGGGATTCTTCTTCTTCCAGAGCAGATCAGCACCATGACTCCCCACTCCTCTGCCATGATGCCATTAAAACAACATACCCGGAAGCAGGAGCCTGCTAAGGGTTTGTGATGTGATATGACCATCACATTTTGTAGGCCCGAATACATGGAGGAATAGGTGGCCAGTCCTACCTTCACCTGGCAAACATTACTGATCAGCACAGCTCCATATCAACTGCGCTAACATGCCCACTTGATGTGGCTTATATTATTAATTAACCCAGCTGTTTCAGCTTTCCAGATACATTGGTTGCTGTGTTTCTTTGATTACTTCCCTTGCCTATTTTCCCACATAAGGCTAATTCTGTTGACATGCCCCATAAATTTCATCTTTGCCATATATTTTGATGAGGGACATAGTCATTTGTTAGATAGTTAGTTAGTTAGTTAGTCGCAGTTCCAACTTCACAGCAACGGGTCGTCCCCATTATGCTCCGTTCCTGTGCCAGTGAATATCATACAAAACGCTCCCCACTGCCCAATGTGACAAGTGGAAAAGACAGGAGTCTCGACAAACAACAGCCCGCACAGATGCACTGTGCATAATTCCGCCGCCAGAATGTCAACATAATAGTCCCCCACAAAACACCCAGTTCATTTCTGATGGAATCTGCAGTCATTTTCCCATCTGGATGTTTCCTAGATGTTCACCCACACAGTCCACAAAATACAGTTCATCGTCGATGGTAGTGGCAGTCAACCAGAAGCCCAGCAACCACGCATTTCTGCATAAGGCAAAAACCGGTCAACTCTGGGACATAGCCATCTGCCATCGCTCCGAACATGCAGTCACGTTCCAAAAAACCTCGGGCAGATTCAAAAGCATTTCACACGAAACTCACAGCTCACAGTGTCGCGCCACGCACTCACTCAGTAGCAGGGCGACGGAATCATCAAGCCTCCTTAGTCGCCTCTTACGACATGCGTGGTAGGCTGCAGTGTTGCTATTCTTTGCTTCCCTTATGGGCCCCGGGAACACACGACATAGTCATATCTGCAGCTATCAATACTCAATAGAAAATAAAACTGTTAGGTATGTTAACTCCTGCAAAAAAAGATAATAATAAATATTATCTCTCACTTTTTTGCAGGAGTTACACGTACCTAATTTTAATTTTTTAATTTCTATGGTTATATCTTGCTGCAGCAGTTACTCCTCTTATCAATATCTCAGTTTGTTTTCTTCACTATCCACAATATTCTCAACTATGTTCTAAAAATGCACACCTCCAATGTCTCCATTTCTTTATACTCAGTGTCCAACATTCACTTCCATACAGAAGAAGAGGTTATATATAACTTTTAAGAAAGCAGATTTTGGTGCTTATCGTGATATTTTTGTGTTTCATGATGTTACTTATTCTAGTAACAGACGATTTTGATACAATAATTCTCTTCTTCATCTTTGTGTCACAGCTTTAATCACATGTGCCTGTGTAGCCTCACTACCATCAAGTACTTCAGCTCTCAGGCTTGTTGTGAAGCTTTGTGATCATTCAATTCCAGTTGCCTGTCTTATGTTGCTCTTGTTAATACTATGTATGTCTGCATTCTTACATCTGAGCAAGCCTGTTTTATAATGTTGTCTTTGGTCTACCCATTCCTCTTTACCTCAGTACTGTGTCCTCCAGTACTATCTTTGGTGTTTGTTTCTACATGTCTTAGGGTGTGACCAAGCTATGAGAATCTTTTATATTTTTGGTACAACTTCAAGAAATTTCACCATTCTGTTATATTTTCCAGAACTTGTTCATTTGTCAGTTTTTTCTTTTCTTTCCAATCCAGCTGGTTCTTGTCATTTTATTGATAATGCCACATCTCAAGTACCCTCATACATTTTTTAAAAACATTTATTCATATTTCAGAACAATATAATGTGTCTGGGCAGATGTATCTGCAAATGATTCATTTCCACAGATCAAGTTCTATATTCGCTGAAGTTCAGAGTAGTTGTTGTTCTCCAAATGCTCTCTTTGCCATACCCATGTTAAGTCTAATCTCTCTCACATCAAGTGTATTCTGCTACAGTTTGACCTAGATAAGTACATTTATTAACTTGTTCTGTATTTGGTTTACTTCTAATTGGAGCTAGTGCTTAAGAGGCACCAGCTATTGCCTTACTTTTTGTCTTCTGGGAAATTATTTTCATATTGTATATTTTTGCTCTTTCATTGATTTTGTTTAATAATATCTGGAATGGCTGTTAAGTTTCTACTATTATGGCCAGGTCATTTGCAAATATGTTAATGTGTTCTCTATTTACTTGAACTCCCAATTTGGATCATTCAAATGCTGTCAGCATCATTATCTCTTAAATTGTTTCACTGCTTCTTGCTTAACGTACAAATTATACATCAGGAGTGGTTAGTGTAATTTTTTTTTTTCTAAGATCCTAAAACGTACGTTCCAAGATGTTGGGTTGAAGGCTTATTTAGAATCAATTAAGCATCCAAAAATGTGTTCTTCCCAGTGCATGAATTTTTCTGCTGCCAATCTTGTTGTACTCTCTGTTTCACAAAATTGAAAGTGATTTTCATGTATTATTTCCTCAATGTTTGTTTTCATTTTCCCTTAGAATTATCCTTAGAATTATCTTTGAGGTGTGTGATATCAAGCTTGTGGTACAGAATTGGTCACATTCTGTGTGGGATTTATTTAGCATTGTTGTAAGGATTGATACAGCACCAGCTTGATCTCTCATAATGAATGTTAATGATATGCTGATTGTGTATTAAAGTATTTACATTCCTCATCACATGCATGGTCATATATGAAATTCATTAACAATAATATAATGCACTCACCATAAAACCAACAGATGCCTATAACTTCAAAAAATGCTAGCACCATGAGGGAAAGGGCAGCAGCATAGTAATCTATCAGTTGGAAGAAATAAAAGCCTCCCTAGGAAAAAAATCAAGCAAAAAATCTTCACTGAACCAAAGTTCACATACAAAAATTACAGCATAAAATGTAAAACATAAGACATCTACATGACATGAAGGCAAACTATGAATACAGTGATTAGTCAACATTTTCTGTGACTGACCGGTACACAAGGACTTTCTCAATGAAATCTCTGGTACCTATCGCTTCATAGACTGGGGTCAATCCCAGAACCACACTGGACAGAATGCATGCAGCACTGCCACTACTGGGGAACAAGTTAAAAGTTAGTCGCATATCCTTTACAGGTCGTCACAGTCAACCCCAGCATTTGCAGCTGTTTGTGATTTCTTGGCAAGTTTACGATCAGTACTTTGCCATTGCTTTCTGAACGACCGGCACTCATACCTTTGTATGGGAAACCAATGCAAGGTGGTCTGCTACCAAATCTCTAACAGCTGTGTTTCGTGCATGGTATGTGGGATTATGAATTGCATTTATAATCCCTTTGCCACAGAGCCGGTATGGGGAACAAGCTCCTGTAAAATGGATTGTTTCACAGGTAGCACTGACATAAACATGAAACAGGCGTGCTGTGAAGTCTTACATAATCTATTAATTAAGAACAAAGGCAGTTATATAAATGTGAAAGTCCCATATCATATGTCAGTTATTCTTCAATTAAACACGTGATATAATAACATTTCAAGTAAACATACAATATAATAACATTTCAATTAAACACATTATATAATAACATTTCAATTCAACAAATTATATAATAACATTTAAATTAAACATCAGTTCAACATGTGATGTCACATAGACACAGGCTTGTGAGGTCATACAGCTTAGTGTGATTGGTGTGAGGACCACCTGGCATATATCACAGCGAGTGCCAGATAGCCAGCCGATTGGTGGAAACAGTAGCATTTATTGTCAAACCAGTCCTGCTGTTTTTATAGAACCATATGCACCACACGTCTCTGTAGTGTACATAAGATAAATGATCCATTGGGGGACCTGAACTATACTGGCAGTGTCTGGCAGCAAGTGGAACTCAGAGATGTCGTGTGTAGAACCCATCAGCCCACTCTTTCCAGTGTTCTCATGATTTCATTACTTATTTGATACATATAAAGAGTTCTATTCCATACCAACCTGAGTGATGTTTGGAAGTCCACAGAGAAAAGATACGAAGCATACAACTGCAACAAGAACCTCCTTTCTCTTTAGGTAACGTTTAACTGCTGCCGAAAAGTGGTCTTGAATTGTTGTAACAATCACCTCAACTGAAGCAAACTGAAATGTCAAAACACGAACTGGATTATGGAAACAAGCTGCATTGTCAAAACAACACACTAGAATGCAAAAAGCATGTGACAACAGATTCACAAAAGGAAACACAAGATGAAAAGTCAAAACACAGAAAATGGCATGCAAAAACACCAACTGGAATGTGAAAACACACTGACAATAGCGACTGTATCATACATTAGTCCACAGTTAACCACTTGCCCTTATGTGCAGTACAGCGTTTGAATTAGAAACCGTCAAATTCATGGTAATTTCATAACTGACACTACTAAAACTGGGACATGAAATGCTAAGATTTATGTTTCTTCTTCTTCTCCTAATTAATTTCTTATTGAGAATTTATGTTTCTTCTTCTTCTGACTGATTTCTTACTAAGAATTTATTTTTATGTTTTTTTCGCCTGATGATGACTTTATTACTAAGAATATGTTTTTTTCATCTGCTTCTCACTGATTTCTTATGTCTTCATCTCGCTGATTTCCTACTGAAAATTCAACTCTGGTTTGAGATATGAACTTTGCTGTTTTTAGAAGATTTTGAACTCTGTAGAGGTTTCTTGACATAAACTTTAAAAGGCCAGATTTGTGATCTTTTTACCTCCTCTTCTTCATTTTCTTCCTCTTCCACTGCCTCTTCCTTCTTCATCTCCACTCTGCCTTCAGCGTTAGATTAAGAAGAGATATCTCGTGAGAGCTCTGGTGTGTTCTTCATATATGGTGGTATTTTTAGCCACAGAATTTCCATCAATCCATTGTTTGTTTTGGCATCCTCTTGCTCTGTTTCAATCATATTTAAGTAAGAAGACAAAGTAGATAAGAAAGAAACACATAATATACACTCCTGTCAATTATGGTCCACTGTCAATTCAGAATTCTGACATTCACAAAGTAAAGAGTTTCAAATTCTGAAGTTATGGTATAAGTTTCACACAAGCTTACATTGACCAGTGCTCAGTTTTAATATGACTAGGTATTTACTTCTTTCTTGTTGTTGGAACTGTAAATAGACTGTGAGTGTTCTTTATTATTTTTCTCAGCAGAAATAGTGTACAATCATCTTGTAAATAAGAAAAAAAAAAATAAGGGACCCTTTTACACACCTTGAGGCGTACTAGGTACAGGCATTAGTCCCATAATTTGATAGACCAAGTAAGGTGAAATGATTGAGAATGCCTCTCACTGCACACCAAAGTATTATACCAACACACACACACACACACTCCCACAAACTGACCAGAAAGGATAGACATGCTCCATGTCTGAAAAGTTTAATACTCCGTTTTCATCAATTCATAGAAAGTATTTTAATCGCGATACATCATTTATCAACTTAAAATAAATGGTTATTATAGCACATGCTTTTGTTTTGTTAACCAGCAGACCTTAGTTAGTGAATGAAAGCTGCATATATATTTGTATTTCTGTTTTGTCTAGTTGTATGACAGAGCACTGGGGGAAATTTTCTTTCCTTGTATTTAGTAGAGAAGAGCTGGCCTGATAACCAGATTGGCTGTAGTAGTAAACTTGTACAGCCTACAGTCTATTTTTCCCGTCTCTGCTCCACTGTAAGGACTAGCTGATCTTCTATAGGGACCAGCTATCGTACCTTCCTAGTTTTTCACGAGCCAGTTTCATTGGTTATTGCTACTGTGGGTAGACTGTCCAATAGGGCCTTCACTGGTACAAGCCAATTTCATTGGCTATTCCTACTGTGGGTAGACTGTCCAATAGGGCCTTCACTGGTACAACAAGCCAATTTCATTGGCTATTCCTACTGTGGGTAGACTGTCCAATAGGGCCTTCACTGGTACACGTTGATCTATACAATATGGGGCTAGCACCACAAACTCAACACACCTCAAGGCGTTGGACATGTTCCTGTACTCGTTTTCACTAATGAGCACTTAATGGGTGATGTAGCCATAATCACACCAGCCACCTGTACTTCCCAAAACATTTCCTGGTATCCATCTTAGCCCAGGTCAAGGTTTACAAAATCCCCACCTTAATGGGGATTCAAACACATGACCACCAGGTGGCAGACCAGCATGCTAGTCACTGCACTAATGTGACTCCCTGACATGGTAGTACCTTTCCCTTATGAACAACTGTCAGAAGAAAAGACTCACCTGGCTATCAATGCCAAGACAAACCAACATGAAGAAGAACAGAAATGCAAACAGTTGTGAGACTGGCATGGTGTTGAATGCTTGTGGGTAAATAACGAACACCAGACCAGGACCTGAAACAAATAGACAGCATGCAATATTCTGTTTAGTATATAAAGTCACAAGGGCCCTCTTCCCTGTCCTCAAGCATATTGGGTATATGGTGCTAGCCCCACATTTTTATAGGCTAATCAGCACCTAATGGGTGATTTGGTCAATATCGTCCTGGATGCCTTTACTTCTCAAGACATTTCCTGATTTTCATTATAGGCTGGGCTGACCTGGAAATTAAGATCTTGTAAACAATTTCATTTGTTAAATTTCAACGTCAGCAGAGCGATAATATTGCACAGCTATTTACTATTAATAAGAATGATATTATGTCATGATATGCAGTTATCTGTGTGTTATTGGAAACACTGATGCAAGAAGGAGGAAGGGAGAAAGTGTGTCTTCTTCTTCTGCATTCATCCGAAGTTTTGTTTTGGACGTGATTGTGTTGCCCCTGTTTACAGCAGAGCTGCGTTCTTGCGCCATTAGGCCGACACATCCGACTTCTGCGGGCATTTGTTGACCAGGTTAACCTTCCCAGGGGTTTCATAGGATGCTTGACTCTCACTGTTGTGATGCCATTCCCTATCCCAGCTGGCCCGTCTAGAACAGCCGAAGACATCCCCGTCAGCCATCAAGGGAAGGCAGGGGCAGACCATGAGCTTTGCCCACCATCCAAGGAGGCTTCCATAATTACAGAGCCGACACATAGTGCTCTGGTACTGGGCTCACCCTAGGAATCGTAACGTCCTCCTCATGGCTGCTTAGCCTCACTTCTGTATATTGGGCCTTCCGTTCACCACAGGCTGTACCTCCGGAAACCAGTAGAATGCAGTCTGCAGAAGACATCCACACAGTGAGCTTTCGATTCTGACCTTCCACATAATGGATTTGCTATCCAAGCAATATTCCATTTCGTGCCACTAGGACACTTTTTCCACCTTTGATTATGCCCACACAGTGAGCTTTTGATTCGGACTTTCCATGTAATGGATTTGCTAGCTAAGCAATATTCCATTTCATGCCTCTGGGACGCTTTTACTCCCGGCATAAAAAGCTGGGGTTGACTGCGACGATCTGTAAAGGATAGGCAACTAACTTATCTGAGACAGTGTAACTTTAATAAACTCATCTAACCTAAATAGTTAAATTACAATAAACAGCACGCTTTCCACAGAAAGTTTTCAGCATGACCAACACGTAGATATAATCCCATTAGAACTGTCAATGCCCTACTGAGTTAAGTCAAGGTCTACATATGTCTACACATTTAGTCACACATACATATATGAAAGATGTATGACAGAGCATGTGTCATGTGTGTGTTGTATGATCTAGACTAGACAGGACAGAGAGAGAACTTCTGTAGCTGGCCTATTCATAAAACATTTTAGGAATGCAATAGCATAAACAGATGCCAGGTTAGAGCCTGATGGCATAAAGACAATTTGTTAAAATTTGAGGAGCACATATTAACTCTTTCAGTTCCAAGCAAAAGTTCTTTCAAAATTGCACATGCTGCAACTAATCTTTTATGGGCAGTTTTCTAATTTTTTTTAGAATGTAGTTTCGGCAGTGGCCTTTTCGACTGCCTCACTGCAATTTTAAATTGCTAAGGGAGGTGTTTACATATGCAACATGCAAACGGCTCCTAGTTTTTTTATCCCTGTCTGAGAAGACTTGGCATCTGATTCATTACCCTAGGATCATGGATAGGAAGGGAGGACAGGGAGAAAGAGAATATATCACAGCTCGATTCACAATGGTTCTTTTCATGTCAGAAGAGGATATGATACATCTATGCCACTCACCATCAACTGACAATTATCACAATCTAAATTTAAATTATACAGGCTGTTTAATCATGAAGATATCCATTTGTGCACATTATCACATCACTTGTGAATGAGTTGTCAACTATCAGCTGTTGCACCCATGTCTCACCCACTGTTCACTCCCAGCAGCCTCTGTCCTATGTGACTATCACTCTATGTGAAGCATGTTAGAATGTGGCCCATTTCTTTCTTAATTAAATGAGTTAACTGATTCAGTGCAAATTAAACAGTCGGTTTGTACCAAACATGGTACACAATCACATGAACAAGTATCATAATGTAAATTTTCGTTCACTGAGAACTGAAATTTTGGAAGATGTAAAGAAACAAAACATAACATGGCTCTAGTATGGCAATATATCGCCCTTCTGTCCAAATGAGAGGTCACATTTTGTAATATATTATCCTTCAGCACTTAATCAGTTAATAATTGAAACTAATTTCTAAAGCCACTTTCTGCACATTCAGAAGCTAGATCAAAAGTCATAAACTGACCATCAAGTGACCAATACTCACCTTCGCTAATAACATCCTCAACTGTCCTCCCTTGGTTCAGTGCCAGATTTCCCAAAATGGAGAAAATGGTAAAGCCAGCCAGCAAGCAGGTCACGGCATCAACAACAGCTAATGTGAGAACATCTCTGCAGAGTGGATCATGATATCCAGTAAACACACATTGCACATGGCTAATTTAATTACAGTTGAATGCAATAATAAACTACAACAGTCTGGTGAATATGGTGATTACATACTCTACTGTAGTTAATGAATACGATTTCTCCATTTTCCCATAATCATCTCTACAAAACCTACATGAAGATTAAGAAAAGTAATAGAAACATTGTAAAACAAAGAAGTAGAAGACACAACAGGACATGCTAAACATACTCAAACCATTTTAACAGTGTACTGCCTTCACCAGTTACAAATACAAACATCAGTGCCTAACAGGTAACACATAACTAGACTGTAAATGCCGATCTCCGTGGCGAAGGACTTACGGACGCGATTCGTAAGCCCACTTACCTGCATTCGAAACACAGCTGCGACTGATTTGGCAGCAGACCGCGTTGCACTAGGTTTTAACGAATTGGTATGGGAACCGGTCGTTCAGAGAGCAATGGTAAACTTGCCAAGACATCAACAACAGCAGTAAAATGCTGATGTTGATGTTGTCCTGTAATAAGGATATGCAAAAAATAAAACGACAGAGCTGATCGACTGGCTAAGGAAGGAGCAAAAGAAGAACAGCCTGATGTGCCCATTACATACCACCAAAAGAAAAGAATGATCAAATCAGTCAGAAATCCACCAAAACCTGCTCAAGATGAATACCACATTATGGACAGACCAGAACAAGTCATTATTCTGTGCCTCAGAACAGAATACAATAGATTACGCAACCACATGTATACAAAATTCAAGATTGGTGAATCAGCCATGTGCACAAGTGGATTGGTGTCGCAGACAGTGGAGCACATACTCCAAGACTGCCCAAAATACAACATATCTAGGCAAACCTTCTGGCCTAGAGAGACAACAGTGGAAGATAAACTCTATGGACCACTGAGTGAACTAAAACAGACAGTTAAATTTATACAAGAGACAACATTGCAGTTATAGACATATTTCAAGCGAACTAAAGAAGAAGAAGCTCAAAAGTTGTGGGTGTAAAGATGTAATTAATTTTCTCCTCTCCCACACTATCCTCACATGTGTGCATGTTTGTGTCTATGACAAATATACAAGAACGTAAAACACAGTCTTACTTTCCTTTACACTATAGTATGAAAGTAAACAGCCAGGAGCCAATCAGTCACCCCCCTCCTACTAAATTAATTACACGAATATCAACACATAACTCTAATTACATAATGTGGGCTATTAAATTAGTAAACAACGCTCAGAAAGCAAACACCATATGATTCTAACAGTATTATTTTCCTTTACACTATAGTATAAAAGTAAACAACCAGGAGCCAATCAGTCACCCCCCTCCTACTAAATTAATGACACAAATATCAACACATAACTCTAATTACATAATATGGGCTATTAAATTAGTAAACAACGCTCAGAAAGCAAACACCATGTGATTCTAACATAGTCTTATTTTCCTTTACACTATAGTATAAAAGTAAACAGCCAGGAGCCAATCAGTCACCCCCCTCCTACTAAATTAATGACACAAATATCAACACATAACTCTAATTACATAATATGGGCTATTAAATTAGTAAACAACACTCAGAAAGCAAACACCATGTGATTCTAATGGGGCGTGATGTGTGGCAAAATACTGACAATATTTTCTGGCCCCTCTTGCTAAAGCATACCTCACCAACAAGCAGGATTCTTTTCTTCTCAGTATTGTAGCTCAAGATTCTGATCTCAATCTCTAGTGCAAAGCTGAATGGTATAGAAGAGGTTCCAGTGAAAGACTTTTCCTGGTTGGCTAGATCAGAGATGAGCCCAATTTAATACTGAAGAGCTCCTGAATTTGTGAATACTGGGCCTGAAGGCACACATCAAATCACTGTACCATGCAATGTTCACCCTACGCTTTGGATGGCTACACCATAATATAAATTTTGTCATGTGCTCAGCTTGTGGAGCATGGTGTCTTGACAGTCAACTCTCAGCTACTGGAGAATTCTCCAGAATGTTTTGTCAAGTTTGAGATGGTGGAGGAGAGCATCTGATCAAAAACAAAACAAAATAACAAAGAGAGAACTGTACAGTATCAACTGTCATGATGCTCTAGAATGCTGACGATATGAACAAAAAGAATGCTGAAAGCAGCTACAAGACAGGAAGAAAACATCCTGTATGAGAAGTAAATCAGTGCATACTGTCTGATGTTGTTTTAGCTATGGTTCTCAATGTATTTGCTTCTTAAGCTAACACCTGGTAATTTCTTACTCTGGACTATCACAAAGATCTAAATTTGTGTCACTTGTATTATATTTTGCAGTCTCTGTGAGATGAAATCACTTGTAGCTGGTGCTTTCTGGTCCCCTCAGAATAGGTAAATTCTGTTCTAGCTACACAGTTGAGGATAAAACTCTAGTCTTATAAGACCAACTCTAACTGCCACCAAGTAGCATGCATACCTGTACTGAAAGCTTTCAAGGATGATAAATTCTGTATCTGAAACATGAACTAAGCAAGGTAGCTATCAGAAAGTGAACCAAACTTCAGTGTGTATTATTACAATGTGCTGTACTACAAAATAAAAGCGCTGATGAACTTGCAAAAAAGAAGGGGAATGTAAACAAGATAATGAAATCACATCATCATTATCAAGTGCCGTGCCGACTGGTGTAGGCGGTCATGACTCTCCACAGATCTCTGTCCTTGGTTTTCTGGATCAACTCTATCATTGAGTTCAATTACATACTCCGAGAAAAATAGCTATCCGGGCTATTAGAAGAGAACAATAAACTTGAAGGGACAGATCAGTGTTCTTTGCCTCAAGACAGGACCCAACTGTGGCCTTCTGTGATGAGAAGTTAAGACAACACTAAAACGATCCTAGCAGTCTTTACCTTTTCTATATATATATATATATATATATATATATATATATATATATATATATATATATATATATATATATATATATATATATATATATATATATATATATATATATATATCTTCTTCTTCTTCAGCGTTCCGAGCCATTGAGGTTCTTTGCTGCAAATACAATCCGTCTCCATTCGTCTCTCTGGTGGACCTTCTCTTGCCAGTCGTTGATTCCAAGTGCTTGTAGGTCTGTACATGTATTATCTCTCCACCGCCTTCTTGGTCTACCTCGGGGTCTACGGTCATTTATTTCCTGAGTGTAAGCGAGTTTTGTTTCCCTATTATCTTCCATTCTTTCTATATGCCCCAGCCATTGTAGTCTATTAGCCTTCATCATACCAGTGATTAGCGGGGACTTAAACAGATCATAAATGTCTTTGTTACTTCTTCTTTTCCACTCTCCACTTTGTGTATCCCTAATGGGTCCAAAGATGCGTCTTAAAATTTTGTTCTCAAAGGTTTGTAACAAGGCTTCGTCTCCTTTCGTTGTACTCCAGGTTTCAGAGCCATACAGCACAACTGGTCTGATCAGTGTTTTGTATATTGTGATTTTGGTGTTACGAGATAGCGCCTTTGATTTTAGTAGATGTTGTAGTGCATAGTATATCTTATTTCCAGAGTTGATTCTAGTTTGTATTTCTTCCCTTATGATGTTGGAGCAGTTGAAGATTGTACCCAGGTATTTGTATGTTTCCGTTCATTTAATGGTCATATTATCTATTTGTATGTGGCCAGAGTTTCTAGCCATTTCCTTTAAGTGAGTCAATATTTCCAATGTCTTTTGTTCACTTTGCCCTATAATATCTATATCATCTGCATAACCAAGCAGCTTGGATGTTCCTCCAATATCACATTCCTCCTTTACCTTCCTTACAACTTTCTCTAGAGCCAGATTGAAGAGTAGCGGCGATAGTGCATCACCCTGTTTCAAGCCAGATGTTATTTGGAAGGGGTCTGATTTCCTGCCTTTATATGTTACTATATTATAAGTATCTTCCATGCATAGTCTGGTCATGTTGATTAACTTCCTTGGTATTCCAAATTCCTGCATAGCATTCCATAGACTATTCCTATGGACACTATCATAAGCCTTTTTAAAATCCACAAAAATGTTATGGAGATCTCTTTTATATTCCCAATGTTTCTCGGCTATTTGTCGTAAGATAAATATCTGATCTATTGTTGATCTGTTTTGTCTAAAACCCGCCTGGTAGTCACCTAATATGTCTTCTGAATATGGTTTTAGTCTATTTAGTAATACTGCAGATAGTATCTTATAGCTTGTGGACAGTAGTGATATTCCTCTATAATTTCCACATTGGAACTTGTCTCCTTTCTTAAAGATAGGTATCAATAATGACTCTTTCTTGTCTCCTTTCTTAAAGATAGGTATCAATAATGACTCTTTCCAGTCATGGGGTAATTCTTCTGTCCTCCAGATTTTTATTATTAGTTCGTATAGCTTTAGATGTAATGCATGGCCACCTGCCTTTATAAATT